>CM075508.1:25857500-26457500 GCA_037950675.1 Hypophthalmichthys molitrix
TGGCACTGATTGAGCTCACCTCGCTGCAGGCCAGCACAGGCAAGTCCACTTTTTATGGCTTTACGTAAATATATTTTTATGATGCTGTTAAGTGGACATGTGTCTCCTTGATCAGTATATATCATTCACTATAGACATTATAATCATAGCTGTGTACAGTAATGTATTTAAGCAATATCCCACAAGCGAGATATTCAGGTCACCTGCATGATTGTGAGAGTGTGTACTACTTTTATACAACTGTTCAACAATCAAGAAGTTAGTAATGAATAACTTACATTTCAAACAGTAATATTGCCTGTTACTTTGTGTGTTTTTGCTCCATCAGCAAAAATAGTAATAGTTGCAAACAAAGTTAAAGTCCTTGATGAATCTGTGTTCATGAAATAATTGGTTCAGTGAATGATTCAATGGCTTATTTATAAAGATATTAGGTGCATTCCGATCAAGTGCCCTGCGAAGTAGACTTCAAAGGGTATTGTGCCATTTTAAGTGAAATTCCAATTTGAAGGGAATCTTGAATTGAAAGGTTCCAAAAGGGAATTTTTGCACTGAAGGCCATAGAAGAACCATTTAGGGTTAATTTTTGGAATCTTTTTTTTTTTTTTTTACTATAAAGAGCCTTCTAGGCAATGCAAAGGTTCTATGGATGTCAAAGGTTCTTCATGGAACCATCAATGCCAATAAATAACCTTTATTTTTTTTAAGAATGTACATGTTCAGTTCAAACGGCACTGCAAATGGCATAAAACGGCTTTGGCACATTTGGTTTTTACGCATTTGTTTGCCGGTAAAAAGTGCACAATACAGCGATCATTATTAAGGGTTATGTTAATTAAGAGGACACATCTAATATAACCAAATGACATTTTTCATATTTTGCTTGTTCCTGAATAAATCAGTATTTTGACTAAATGATTCACTAGCTATATGTTTACATGCACCCAAATAATCATCTGATAATCTGATTGATGGCTGAGATTGAAAGAGGTGGTGTAGACCTAAAAATATTCTGATCATTATTTAAAGCATGTAAAATTAAGGGTCATTGACGTGACGGGTCTTTTTTTTTTTTTTTTTTTTTGTCCAAAGGCCTTAATAATAATAAAAAAAACAAAGATATGCCATCTAAAGTATGTAAGGTGTTACAAGTAGATCTCTTTTATTGAATCCAAAAGGTTTTACTTATATGTTGCTACATATAAAAGTATTTTTTTGAATTGTCAAAAGGTAATTCGGTTTAACCATCCAAAAGCCAGTACAGCCATTTCATTTGTGATTAAAACATCTTAAAATGTAATAAATGTATATATATTTTTTTTTATTCTGACATGATTTTATAATATCATATATCAACATAGTGCAAAATGGTATTAAAATTATGTGTAGAAGTCGTTGCTTTGTTATGAGAAAGAATGTCCGGAAAAATGAATTTCATTGATATCATTCGGAGTAACCAATATAAAGGGACCATTTTGGATCAAGTCATGCAGTCAATATCATGTGACAGGATGAGACATCATTCAGACACCTGCAAAGGACCACATGGCTGTGAAGCAAAGTAACTAACTCTCTTTTAACTATTTGAAAAATTCATGTTTTCACTTGCTCATACGCATGTCCCAAAATATCAGATCATTTGGTACAACCGCTATAAAACATGGAAAATGTTGTAATATTTCAATAACTTGTACTAAATATTTGACTAAATATTTTTGATTGTCCTTTTGCTAGATATCAGCCTGTTAGCATTGTTTGAAAATATCGTCATTCTGTATAACCAAAAGTGTCATTCTGTAAAACCAAAATTTTGGTTAAACCGAATGACTTTTTTGGTGACAAATCTTGTAAAAAATGACAAAAGCAGTGTTAATTGATTATAAAAACCTGATAATCTCATTGTTAACACTTAATAAAACTTCAAAATTAATTATGTCCATTGTTTTTTTACACTTTTAAAAACCTTATTCGTCAATGACCCTTAAGCATGTGAACGCTTGAATCTGACTTAAAAATTCCTTGCGCACATGTGCAGTGCTGTCATGTGTATGTTTACATACGTTTTACTTCATACAAATGTATGTTTATTTACGTCTCACGTCTTTCAAACTGGTCAGAGAAGGATACTGAATATTTACTGAATATTTACTAAATATTTGCTAAAAAGCTTTTCTGACATGCATACATTCTTTTCAGATATGTCATCAAGGCAACACTGGCGCTTTACTCTGTTACATTATCATGGTGCCTTTCTCTGCTTCTGAATTTGGTGACTAGGGCAGTGCACAGGCGCTTAAGTTTTGTTTGGAGTAGCCTAAATGTAATGTACATGTAAAGGAAAATGTGAATCAGAGTGCAACATTTAGGGTTCAAATAAACTTTCAGAATCTGAACTCAGACTGGGTTCATTTGGATTGATGAAAACTAGTGTGCGTAAGCATATCTATTGACCATCTACTGGCGCAGTGATGTAACCGGCATACATTCAGTAAATTTCAGGAAATAACCTTTTCAAACCTTCTTCTGGCAAACATTGCCATAAATTTGCCACAGATTAACCACAAGTTTGCAGCAAATAAATCGCAAGGGTTCAAGTCTGCTTCCGCAAAACACTGATAACTGACCCAACATCCAAAGCTGTACCCAAGGTCCTGTCAGAGAGCAGTAATATATTTAACAGATCATTATTTGCTATGAGATGAACCAGTATTTATGGATGGAGACCCATTGATCTCTTCCCATGGTGGACGTCTGCCATTCCTCTGACTGTCTGCAGCTGCTGAGACAGCATAGAGCTCTAGCACTGGCAGAGAGCACAAGAGCCTAGAGAGATATATGACCACGCAATGCATTACCTCATTAAGGAGCTGTTGAGTACCATGGAAACGCTGCCTGAATCAGCGCTTTGTGCCAGTGCTGCTGTGATTTCTACCTTCTGGCCTTACTCAGTTCCTATCTTGCAGCCTGGATACACCAAAGGATTTCTCTGTATAGTGATATGGTGTCTGTAACGTTCAACAGGTGTATTGATCCAGTAAAATTAGGTTTGAATACAGAAGTGCATTGTCTTGGGGGCTGTTTTTCATTGTTTTATATGTAAACATATGTGACAGATGACAGATGTGTTTGACCGTTGCGCTCACATCTCATGCCTTTTGCTGCATCTCATACAAAGGATACTTCGTTTTTTACACGTACACTAGGGTGTGCATACAGTAAGTGTACTCCAGAGATTTACTGGGTTTACTAGCTTTATATGGTCACGACAGGAGTTTTGATTACACTGCACAAAGATTTATAAGATTTATAGAGCAATATTTTATCCCCAAAAAAGAAAAGAAAATTGTTTCATAATTTACTCACCATCATGTCATGTCATGTCATTTTTTTTTTTTTTGAATGGAACACAAAAGGAAAAAGATCGGACTCAAAAGTACAATTCATTCTTGTGTTGGACATCACTATACTTCTCTCATGAACATGTCAAGGAGAGCTTTCAGTGAACAACAGCTTAAATTTTAATTTGTTTCTCACACAAAACTATTGTATGACATCTGAAGACTCTGAATATAGTGTCTAAGTGATGTGGACCACTTTTGTGATACTTTTTATGATGCTTTTCTGTCACTCAGGAGAATTTTAATTAAACCAAAAACTGGCTAGGATATTTTTGAAAAAGTCACCTTTTGTGTTCCATGGAAGAAATAAAGTAACGCAAAAGAAATGAATTGTGGTTTATTATTTTTTTTGTACAACAGCTCTGGTTCTCTAATCTTATTGGCTGAGAGCCTTTTCCATATAAGAACCTTTATTTTACTAATATCACAGAAATTGTTTAAAAATTTGTATCATTCTGCTTGTTTCTGTTTTTTTAATCTATACTGGTTTGTTTCTTGTTTCTGATCTATACTGGCAGCATTTCTCATAGTGAGCGTCAATGATGGAGGAATAAGCCCACTATAATTTTAAAAATGCTGCTGTTATTTTGTCAAGGAATGATATAAGAGCTTTTTAGGTGAGGGAGACGTTTTCAGAGATGTGTGCTCCAAGCATCAGCGGCGCGCTCACGTACCTGCCGAGAACAGCTTTATCTTGACCAGTCCTTCAAGAATTTGCCACTGGTTCTTATGTAGATAGTGGTTAAACACAAGATTTAATTCATTAAAAGAGTGATTCATTTTAGGTATATCAAATGGGCAATATTTGGTCTTATTAATTACTTATTCCAGAGCAAATAGATTTGGCTAAGGGCTAGGTTAAGTTTCATAACTTTATATTTTTATTTAAATTTGTTTGCTTGTGTTTATTTCCTATTGTACAAACATTTTCCACTTATATAATGGTTATTTTTGTTAATTTAAATAAATAATAAGCCGTATTTAGCATTGAGAAAGGGTCTATTAGTGATTGGGATTTTGACTGAAAGTTACTTTATTATGCCAGATATCACTTTCCTCACCAGACATTCAAACTGATTTTTTATTATGAGTATAAGATTGACCTGAAGAATAAATGCTATATCAGATGCAATACACTCGCTTAGTCAGTCTCTCTCTCATAATACTCTACTCTACATAATACAATATGCTTCAATGAAATAACTCAGCGTTCCTTTGTTGCTAGTTCTAAAGTGACATTTTAGAATTAGTAACAGAGGCTTGGGGTCATCTGTTACGGTCAACTTGAGATTCGAATCCATGGTGGAAGAAAGCAGTTCCGCACACAAGAGGGTTTTTAAATACACTCTGTTGTTGTTTCTTATTTAATTACACACTTGTGCCTTCAAACCGATGTATAAATGCAATATCACATGAGTAGGAGTGTGATATGGCTCTAAATCAGCACAGCTGTGATTGCCTCCGGCACTACGGCCTTGTACCTATGGCCCAATCATAGCCGTGCTGATATGGAGCCATTTCACACTCCTACTCATGTGATATTGCTCATGTATTGCCAGAACATTAAGCTTACAATCAGGTCTTCATTTCAATATTGATACCCAGGCACACTTTAAAAAACAATAAGTAAAATTTACTTCATTTTACTTTCGCAAGTTTTTTTAAGTAAATTTCAAATATGGAATTAAGTAACTCTATTTAACTAAGATAAGTAAAATTAACAAAGATTAAAATATGTAATTTTAACTTGGCCAGTAAAAGGTTGAGTAATTTCTACTTTGTTGAAGTTTCTTTTGCAATACATTTTACTCAAACAATATAACACTGAATTAGACCATGCTTTTAAAGTGTATGCTTTACTTAGGAACATCTAAGTAAATAATACAATAGATTTGGTGTAGATATGATATGGTGAAGTAACGTGGCACCTGAACACAGAGACCTCAGTACTTGGTACACAATACACAATGACGGTAACATTCGATGGGTCGTTTTGAGTGTGAATGTGGCATTTTGAGTAGAAAATGAACTCCAAATGTCACAAAATGGCAAGTTACTAAACATAACCACAAAAGCAATGATAAAACAGTGTAAAAACTGCTGGAAAACAGCGAAAAATCGTCCTCATTAATTATTCAAGGCCCAGTGCATGATAGGAACACCAGTATCAGAAAAGTTGAGTAGTTTTACTTAATTTTATAATGTTGATATTTACGCTTTAATTTCTACAAGCTTAAATTGAGTACTAATATAGAATTTACTTAGTTTTTTTTTTTTTCATTCTTGCCTGAACTAACATTTTCATGTAAAAATTACATTAGTTTTTTTTCTGTAGTATTTACTTCACCATAAAATCATTTTTTTTAAAAGTGCAGAAAATATCATTGTTTTGTAATCTTCTTGGAATTGCCAGTTCCAGATGGTCTTCTGTTTTTCATAGGTTTCATTTCCTTGTAGAGCATTTTAATCTATGGGTGTGGTGACAGTGATCGGCCGTCTCTCCTCTCTCGCCCTCTCTCCCTCCCTCTCTCCCTCCCTCCCTCCCTCCCTGTCTTTTTCAGTCTTGTCACAGTCTTGTTTTCTCTGTACGTGTGAGAGTCTCTGTGAGTGTTTTTACATCGTCTCTGAGGTTTTTGACAGACTTTGTGTGAATCAGGGTCTCAAGAAGATGGAACATTAGGAACCTCAGGATGCCTGTCTCAAGAGGAGTTATCAGAACAGGCTTCTCAGGCCCAGGATCTTGAGAGACTGGCTCAGCTCTGCATCATGAGCAAGAGGTAGGAGAGTGAACTGAGTGTGAAAATGACACTGCATACTTACAGCATGATAGATTGTTTTTACTAGTCTAATTTTGACAAAAATGCCAAATACAAATTAATGTGTATTGATAGAAGACATTTAATGAGCACTAATATTCTTCATACATGATTTAGGAGGATATATTCAATCATTCTTACATAATTTGGCCCAGATTTACACAGGCTCATTTGTGCTAACTGTCCACTCTACATGCCTTGTTTATGTCTCATCCAATAAATACTTGACCTCTGCTATAGTAACTTTTGTTTGTCATATAAACAAATATGAAAAATATTCATATGCATTTTTGAAGAGTAAGGTGTTTCATATGGTAACGTTCAACTGGCTTTATTAAAGTGAAAATAGAAATTATTTAAAAAAAATTATAGGCACTTTACCTGATTTGACACTTCACTTATGTTTTATATATATATATATATATATATATATATATATATATATACACACACACACACACATATATATATATATATATATATATATATATATATATATATATATATATATATATATATATATATATATTCTGGGAGTGCAGTTAATATTTTGGGTATATACTATACTGTACTGTAATATACTGTATATACTATACTGTATATTATACTGGGTCAAGCGTGCTCTCATATAGAGAGAGGAAGAGAAAGGGGACTTGTGTTATGTGAGTCTCAAGGTTTCAAATGTTACTAGGACACTGAGAGAGGTGTCCGCTTTCCTTCAGGGGCTTAAAAAGATGAGGCGGTCTTTTGTTAGCCACTACCACATACACTTGTGGACATTTATGACCCCAGGTTGGCACTGGTTGGGGACTTAAAACATTTAACCTGATTGTCCTGGGGAAGGAGGCCACAGGAGAGAGGATGGCATTAAACTTGAATGAGAACGAGATTGTTTTATTGCTGCCCCAATACGATAATGTTTCACAGGACAATGAAATGTGGGGGTATCCACACCATTTGTATGTAATCCTTTAAACTCTTTGGGTCGGGTAACTCTTGAAACCTGAACAGGGTAGATTTTCAAGATCTGTTGGTCAACTAGGACAGCAGTCATGGTTGAAGTTGTTGCTATTTCAGCTTAAAACCACCTGAACAAATGTGACCTCATTATGTCTCCCATTAATAATATCAGTTTAGGGGTCAGTGACATGACATTCATTTTTTGACCTTTGAAATTATTATTATTATTTTTTTTAAAAATCACACATTTCATACAACTACTTAATAATGGCTGTGTCTGAAAGCTTAGGCAGATGACTTGTTACCACGCTGCCTTATCAGGCAATGACTTCGCAGGCAGAGTTTGTGCATGAAGGAACCTCACAAAACTGATTTCAGACAGACTTCTGAGGCAGCGTAATGATTTTATGATCTACAACAAAATAGAGAGAGAGCTTTGGTGAAAACTAAGCAAATATCTCATTACTACAATAGTAACTTCTCGCTAGAAATGACATCAAAAGTGGGAAAAATTGGTCAAAAATGTATATTTGCACACAAACTGAATTTCCAGCTCAACTGTCATGAAATGGAACGCACAGGATTGTGGGATGTCAAAGGCAGTGAAGAATTCATCAATGCTGCCTTCAAAAATCCAGCAGATGAAGGTATTCTCAGTAGACTGCCTTGATTCTGACGTGTCTTGTTGCCCTCCTATCTCCATATGTTGTCTCTGGAGGCAGCATTTTTCAGCTTTCGGACGCAGCCAGTGTATCTGCATATTGGTCGCACCACATGACTTTCTAAGAAATCATATTGATTTAAAGAATTAAATTCTTAAACAGAAAACCTTAAGTAGTTTGGCTTAATATTATTATTTCGGAGAACATTTTTTTGTCTGTCATGTGGTGTGACCAACACAGTCATGTAGTCCAACCAACATGCAGAAACATGCAACAACAAATTATATATATATATATATATATATATATATATATATTTTTTTTTTTTTTTTTTTTTTTTTTTTTTTTCAACTGACAAGGCAAGGTTAGTTTATATCATTGACCCTCAAATCAATATTTTATGTCCTTTTATTCATTTTATAAGTCATGTGGTCCATCCAATATGCAAAAAAAAAAATAAATAATAATAATAATACGGTTAGTTCAGGATGTAAATTGTGACTCCCTGAAAAACAGAATTTTATATATATATATTAAATGTCTCTGTAATTTCTAAGACATTTGAAAAATAAACTAGAATTTTATGCAATGTTTTCCTTTTCTTTACCATGGACAGTGGACATACTTATATCACTGGCCCTCAAATCAATATTTCATGTCCATTTATTTATTTGACACCCCACTAATACCCCCAAATGTGCTTGTATTAATTTTTCAGGTAACAAATAAATTGACTCTTGAAGCTCTTATAGTTTTGACACAAAATGTAGCTCAAGCCCTATGGAGGGAATGGGAAGTGGTTCTGCCTCTTGAATCTTTCAGTGTTGGGGCAGGAAGTGCTCTTGTAGCTGAGAGCTTTGCCATGTTGTGTCCGATCAAATGTCTTTTGAGGACAATCCAAAACAGTGCAAACCAACACCTAGTCATTATTAATTAAAGCAGGACCATAATAACCACACTGACATATGTACTGGTTTTAAAAAACATACTGTACTTTGAAGAGAGAAGCATAGAAGAGTATAAAAATGTGACATTCAAAGCATATGTGAAGGATTCAATATTGAATGCCTGACCTATATGCAAAAAAAGCTAATATTACAAAACAGTACTGCTGCAATCAGTACTGCGTAGTGCTAAATGACCATGAGGAAAAAGTTCCATGTGAAATCCCTAGGAAAATTCTCTGAGGGCTAAGCGTTGCCCATCCAAATAGCACCACTCTTGACACACATGCTATGAGTTCCAGTTAAAAAGATGAGAGTGCCATATCTCTGGCACGGGCCACACATTTCCACTACCTCCTGTTGGAATCGCAGCACACGTGTGCCCAGATTTGTTGTGACGGGTGTTGTAATAGATCCGCATGCCTCACCGAGCCTGGCTGAGGTAGGCCATTGCTGTGGCATTCTAAAACGGTCTGTATCTGTGCTTAAATTAAGCAAAGGTGCCAGGCCAGTGGGATCAAAGGGAGCTTTATGCTTATATGTGCTCTACTTTTTCTTCTTCTTTTTTTTTTTTTTTTTTTTTACAACTGCTTCCCAATACTATTTGTAGAATTAGACAGAACAGAATCTATATGGATAAAATGTGGTATACGCTATGAGTCACAGAGGATTTAGATAAAGGATGCACATTGTTATCGTTGGTGCCATAGTTCATCATGCATGTCTTTGTCATTTAAAACTCTTCTGTATTTGCTTTTTACATAGCCTAAGGCTCCTATAACAGATGTTCAAGTGTACTGAACCCTATGAATCATCTTTCCCATCAGTATAGCATGCTACCACACTATTACTGCTATTTATACAGCATGTATTAATGTATACTGTGCCCAACATGTGAATATTCTGGATGCATAACCCTGTGGAAAAGAATTACACTTTAGCATACTTTTAAAAAAAAAAGTACTTATTACAGAAATAATATACTTTAAAATAATTAATAAAAATTTATTATAGTTTAGATTTATATTAAATGAAGTTAGCTAAAGTTTAGAGTGTTTTTTGACCCACTTAAATATGACATGTATACATCTTTATATTTTAAAAATTACTTCTATTGTCTTTGAAATATGTTTAAAGTGGTACTGCCGAATTTACTGACAAACATTTATGGTAAACTAAAATATACCTAAATGTAATTTCTATTGAAATTCTATTTATGTCATAAATTTAAATATATTTGTAATAACACATTTGTAATGAAGTTATTACATTTAAAATATATTTACTTGAAATGTTGTAATGTAATAAACTACAGTTAAAATTGTCAACACATCAAAACAAGTGTAATTGTTTAAGCATGACAGAAGATCTTCAAAAAATGATTTAAAATGTACTTTAAAGTAAAAACGTTTCATTTTAAATTATTTCAAAGTGCACTTTTAGTGTTAATAAACATGAAAGTGTATTCTGTGTACACTTAAATGGCCTTTTATTTGCAGTTCTGTTTATATATATATATAATTTTTTTTTTTTTTTTTTTTTTGAGATTTGAATTACACTACAAGTGCACATTTGTTACAACTTATCTTCTCACAAGGGTATAGTACACTACATTAGTCAAATTGTAAAGTATAGAACCAGGGTACACTGCATCCCATAATGCAATGTGCACAACTTGACCTTTAATTGTCAACATGAAGTGATATATTTACACAAAATTGAATTAAAATTGCAAAATATTAATTTGTTTTTAGGACATGATTACAGTGTATAATATTTGAATATTATTTGAGTTTATTATTTAAGCAAACATTTTGCTTGTTGTTTTTAGAACAGTAGGCAGTAGCTATATAATACATACTGCACAGTAAGCAGTATGCTAGTATTCTAGGAGGTGACAATGTTCTCTGTCAAGTGTTTCTCCAGTGTCAAGAGAGTAGTTATATAAGGTTTTATAGAGGGTGAGAGATCCAGTGAATGTCAAGTGTTTGCCTGACAGTCTCACTTTATTCACACTCTCCTTTATGATTATAAATTTACTGACCTGCTTTGATACATTTCTGATAAGCAAATAAACTTGATACCAAGCCGATAGTTATGACTTCCTAACATGCTTTACTATACTGACTCTGTATTCCATTAGATGGATTGTTCTTACTTTTGCTCACAGAAAACAAATCAATATTAATGATCCATCTTGTATAATATGTTGAAATATGTTATCTTATACTAGACCCTCTCTGCAAATACTCTCTTACTCTCTCCATCTTTATGGCTGAGGTAATAGAAAAGGGTCAACTGAGTCCCCAAGGTTTAATCAATGATATAGATTTGCTGATCGATAATATACAACATGTGTATGCATCTCTCTCACACGTGCAGTAAATAGGCACACATGATGTTCAGACTGCATATTTCCATACTACCTACAGTATAGTATTTTTTTATGCAGTGTTGGGGGTCCCGCATTACAGGCAACGCAAGTTACGTAATCAGGTTACTTTTTTAAAGTAACTAGTAAAGTAACGCATTACTTATTAAAATATCAGATTTACTTTTTTCTTTACATAAGTTACTTTGTTTTTCCATTTATTGACTGATACGTCTGTCTCCATGTTGAGAGAAATAAAGTGCAGAGGTGTTGAGTATGCTGAATGAACATGATGGTTATTGTAGTTCTAGACTAAATGTGAGTGTTCATTTACTCATCTCACTTGCACAAAAACAGATTCAGTATTCCTCAAAATGAACAAAAACAGTGAAATGCAAACTCAGAATATTACGCGAACTGGCAATAAATAAATGTTAAATAACACAAATATACTTTATGTATTTAATCTCACTTTATTAACCAATGTCTTTGCTGCTGACCTTCAATGATCCAGTTCAACCATACAAATAAGCAAAAATGGCTTTAGATAAACATCACATTGTGTTTAATTTTTTTTCTTTGTTTTTATTGCTAAAGTAAAAATTTTGAACTTTGAACTCTTCTACAATCCATAATGGCAGCACAAATGGCAATTGAAAGGTTTGAGCTGCAGCCTCAAAAAGTAACTAAGTAATGCAATTAGTTACTTTTTTTATGGAGTAATGCACTATTGTAACGCATTACTGTTAAAGTAACTTTCCCCAACACTGGTACATTATACATTTTGTATGCATGGAACACACTGAAAAGAATATTGTAACTCATGCAATGCATTTAACCTTTCTTTTCTAATGTGATGAAAGAACTAGAAATAATATCAGTTGTAATTTTCCTTTTTTTTTTAATAGCATTTTTCTTGAATTTGATTTCAAGAACAATTTTACACACACAAACATTTTGGACCATGATTTCTGACTTTTTTGTCACTCTTTATTGCTTTCAGACCCCATCTTGCTTTAGAATACAGTGGCAAGGTACGTACATTGTGTTTTAGTATACATGCAACATGACAAGGCTTTTAAAGAGGAGATATCTGAAGAAATGTTGAAGTAATTGTAATTTCTCAATTTTTTTTTTTTTTTTTTTTTTTTCCATCCATTTAGGCCACTAAAATCCACCAGAGGGCTTTCGGTAACGATCACCCCATCACAGCCCGGAGTCTGGAGCTGCTAGCCACTGTCTATGCTGAGATTGGCAAAACGGAATATACAAGTAACTTAACTATTTATTAGTCTTCTTGATTTCACATGAAGTTAAGTGTTTTCAGTATATAAAAATATAGTATTTTCTTATAAAATGTAATCTACTTCCGTTTTATTTACAGTGTAGTTTCTGCCAAAAATCCTACCTAGTTACCATAAGAATTGTTAATACTCTAAAATTATGATAAATTATTATAGGTTTTTCTTTAAAGTCAACATAAAGTGGAAGTTGCGATAGACTTTTCTTCCCTATTGTGATGTATATCCGGGTGAGACAGCTTCTAGACTAGGAAAAAATGTTGGGCGGGACTTGGGATTTAGTTTATTTAGGGCATATGAATAAAAAAAAAATATGTGCACAGAAAAATTCCATAAAAAACAAGAATTGTACATTATGAGTCCATGGTGACTTTCAAATGAAAGCTTTCTGCAATTTAGTTTGATTTCTTTTTATTATTTTTAATAATGACAGTGACGGCTATAACAGAGTTCCCATAGTAAATTTAGAAACCTTTAATTAATCACATCTGCTTAACAATTTACTGTACATTCTAGTCCCATACAAGCCAGCAACCTTTCATATTCTAGGTAAAGCGTTTTCATAACAAAATATCCACACTAGCTTGGAAACAGCTTTCAGTGAAAGCTCTTTTAAGAACTTTACACATATAGAGCCATTTACTATTTCCACTCAGTGAGGAAGCAAGGAAATTGCATTACATCTAAGTCTACTGTACACACAGTTCTGTATGATTAAAAGACTGCAGAGGGTAATCAACCGAATGAGTAAACATTTATTATAAGCATGCACTTTCTGTCCACAGCTGATGGCGATGTAGATCTCTGGCTGAAAAAGCTGTGTTGTGTCTTTGACAGTTTGAGGCCAAGGCATTTTAGTAAGCAGAAATGCGTAGTTTTCTGGAGGGGCAGGTCATTCTACGTCTTCCCTATTGCCTTTTTCCTGGACGATGAAAAATGTATTGTATAGGGCAGCAATATGTCACGAACGTCAAAATCCGCTGCCGAGTCAGCTTTTTTGCAAGAAAATGCTTTCGCCACAACATATCACCTGCGTGGCACTATGTCATAGTTTCAATGCTAAATTATTCTCTTCTAAAATAGAAACAAATATATGTGTTGCTTATTTTGCTGAATAAATGTCAAATAGGTTATTTTGCAGTTTGTAAAGTGCGCTTTGTGTTTCTTTTTACAGATTCATTGGGAGAGTGTGTGTCGACTCTATCCAAGAGGTTCTCGGCCACCGAGTCATTTAGCGATGCTCTGAGCAGCATCTCTCATAGCCATAAGGACAGACACTCTGAGTTACGACACAGAAAAGAGCCATACAAACAACAGGAAACTCTTAAAACTAAGGTAATCCAATGGTCATCGACAAATAAGAGTGTCCATGATAAAGAAATGGGAAAATATCTCGTTTAAAATACATGCTAAGTTCCTAAAGTAAATGTGCTCTTTGTATTCATGTTGGTTTCATATGGTTTTGAAAAACTTTTATATTGTCAGGAAGTTTAAATTTAATGACCCTATAAATGGCAAAATTTATAACATATTTCTTACACTTTGAGTTTACACACTCATTCATTTCAAAAACATTTTACAATATATCAAAGTAAAAGTATTTTAATAATTAATAATTCAAAAATTACAACCTGAGGTATCCTTAGCTTGTCATAAAAAGGTCAAATTGTCTGATATGATCAGATTCTTCTTCTTCTAATATCAGTTTTTTTTTGTTTTTTTTTTGACATTTTTGCCTCCAAAAAAAAAAAAAAAAATCAAACTGTAAAACTTACTCATCAGTGTATTCAAGTCATACAGAATGAAAAGCATTTTCTATGTATTTTTAAAAAAAAAAAGCAAAATTATATTTAAAAATTTGTTTATTTTTGTGTGTGTATATATATATATATATATATATATATATATATATATATATATATATATATATATATATATATTATTATTTTTTTTTTTTTTAATATTTATATAATATAAAGAAGATTAGAATATAATTATAATAGATTCATCACATTATTGACCCATAACTAGGGTTGGGTATCGAGAACAAATCCCAAATTTCCAAGAACCATGGATTTGATAAGATATGCATATTTCTATTCCACTTATCAAGTCCTGTGTGTGCATTTTAATGTGTTTTTAAACCATTCTAGTGCAAGAATTCGTCATTTGCCTCTCATATAATGCAAGAATACTAAATTGAATTCTCTTTCACATCTTACGCTTGAACAGACAAATGTACACAAAATTATAACAAAATATCCTCGGTTTAGTCTTAAAGGTACAATGTGTAAATTACGGAGCCCTGCACATGACATGCAGGAAAAATCGTGTGCACGCTTTACTAAGTCGTTCCCTCGATTTATAAATCGTGTGCGTGCTTTACTAATTCATTCCCTCGATTTACTAAATCATGTACACACATTAAAATCGTGCGCACTCAAAATTGTATAAAAATTGTACACGCCATTTTGCGCCGGCATTTTTCTACAGTAGCCCTAAACGGACAAGCTGCTCTACAGAGTGTGTTTGCTTGACTGGCTACTCTCTGCTGTCTCAGACAACAACATCTTTGTCCTGTGTTGGCCACCGTACCTTCTCTGTATTGCAATTCTCAAACTTACTGCTAGATGCCGCTAAAATTTACACACTACACCTTTAAGTTAACGTAAACTGTTGAGAAAGAAAACACGTGTAACATTATACTGGATCCGTACATAGGTCTTAAAGTGACAGCAGCCAAATTCCGGCTGTTGTCTGTGTCATTAATCTTAATCAAAGAACAAAAGAACACTTACTGATCCTGATTAAATAACTTTTGTAACTTAATTAGTGTTAACCCTTAATAAGGGTTAATATATACTGTATGTATAAAAAGAAAACTATGCAGTGTTAGTGTTTAATCGCTAAAATTCAAACGATACCCAACTATACCCACATCTCAGCTTACTGTGATTTACTTAAATATAACATGTTTTTTGACCAACATCCTTTCTTGTGTCAATCACATTTTACTACTTTTTGCTGTTAAAATATCGACATGTCATACTGCAAACAATCTTGTCACATAGTATGTGTGTTAATGTCAAAAGGTCTTAGGAATCAAGAGCTAAATTTAGGAATCTACTGCCGCATTCAAACGACTTCATGGTGTGTCTATCAAACATTCTGGAAGTTAATTGTTTTGTCTTTTCTGATTTCAGGTCATAAATGAAAAATTGCCCACCTCTATCCTGAAAAGGTCCAACGTGAGCAATGTTGAGTCAGACTCATCGCGTAGGCGAAAAAACGAGAGGCGGGTTCGCTTCAGAGAGCCGGAGATCACTGTTCATGGTGAGAGAGTTCAAACAAATCTGCTCTAGCAGTCCCTAAAATTTCCAGAGTCTCACTGAACTGTTCTTTAAAGTGCTGGCACTTAAAAATAGTAAAGTAAATTAAACATGTTGAAGTAGGCTGTAAAAGATTTATCTTACTGAGAGCTGAGGTAAATGAATCCCCTCGTTCTGGAAAAAAGAAAAGAAGGGATGCACAAACATGCCCAAGTGATTTACTTTGTAATTTACATGCAAATTAAGCAGTGTGCAATCTGTGCCAACAAGACTGTTATGTTAATGAAACAAAGAATTTAATTTAAGGAATTTAAGGAAGGTAATTCAGGGAGCCTGTGCAGTTCTGTTTAGATGCTTTAGTGCAGTTTGTCTTTCTTTCAAGAGCTCTTGTCTTGTTGAAAGGCCTTATTGCAAAATATGAATGAAGGCCGTGCTTCCTGTCTCCATACTCTAGAGTCAAGTCAAGTCAAGTCACCTTTATTTATATAGCACTTTATACAATACAGATTGTTTCAAAGCAGCTTTACAGTGATAGGAAAATGATGCAATGATGCAAACAGAGTTCATTCCGGCTATACAGCAGCTCTAAAAGGAAATAGTGTCATTGTTCAGTTCAGTGTTGATTCAGTTCTGTTGTAAAGATCATCAGTTATTCAATTAGTTCATTTAATCTATAAAGCAGTTCTGCAGAAAACAGTGTTGTCATCATCCAGCTCAGTTCAGTTCTCATCCAATAGTGTCAGTGCAGACAAATCAATAATATTATTGAACATTAAGTGTCCCTGACTAAGCAAGCCAGGGGCAAAAGTGGCAAGGAACCCCAACTCCATCAGGTGACAGAATGGAGAACAAAACCTTGGGAGAAATCAGGCTCAGATGGGGGGCCAACGAAATAACACGTTGCGATTTTGAATCAGGCTGCATCACAAGTCAGAAATTAACAAGTAGCAGGGGTGTCCAATCCTACTCCACTGCCCTGCAAAGTTTAGCTCTAACCCCAGTTAAACACACCTGAACCAGCCAATCAAGGTCTTACTAGGCATATTAGAAACTTCTTGGAAGGTGTGTTGAGGTTGGAGACTGGAAGTTGGAGCTAAACTCTGCAGGACAGTGGCCCTCTAGGACAGAATTTGGACACTCCTGCTCTAGAGAATGAAGGTGCGGTCACATTACCAAAATTTTACAAGCAAATGTCCATTGGCAAAAGTGTAGCAATGTATGAAGCGCAGCTCACTCAGAAATCACTATCAAAACTAGCAGCTTTCTGTTGGCCAATGCAGCAAATTTCAAACTTCTATTATAATGACTGGAATTCACCCACCAAAATTCATAGGTAAATGTGACCACACCTTTAGTTATATGAATGTTTATGAGCTTTACAAAGACCTTGACTAACTTGAACTTAAACCTCATTATTAATTTTTATGTTGGCTTTCCAGACATTCCGTACTATGACTGTTTAGGAGGTAAGGACATAGATAAGAAAAGTGTTGAACAGTGTGGTAGATCTCAAAAATGCATGAAAATATGCATGACATTTTCTTGCATGCAATCTGGGACTAAGAACAGCCTAAAAGTTTATAAGTAGCTCTTTGTTGTGGTTTTAAGAATTTACATGAACTGTGCTACAATTTGTTTGCCTTTGTCTATAAAAGTGTGACATTGAGGTATGTATACCATGCATGTAAAACCCAAAGAAAGCCCCCCTTTTTAATTATTTTTGGTTAAGTGTGCTGTTAGCTGTGTTGTGGAATTCCCCCAGATTTAGCCAGTGGATAATGCTGCCCACATGCTTTCAGAAATTTCCCCAGACTTTCCACTTCTGAAATCATAATTACGAGTTACTAATCACGGAGGACACTGTTCATGAATATTTCTTGGGGAAATCTTATTAAAGCTAAAATGTAATGAAGCTATTTTATTAATATCCAGCATGTTTTGAATAACATGTTGCACCCCATCCGTAGACAACCATATAAACATTACCTGCACTATACATTCGTGTAGATAGTCAGCTTGCTGAAAATTCTGGAATTGCAGTCAAATAAAAGTTGTTTTCACAGTGTAAAATACAATAAGAATCAAATGGCTATTTATATATATAAATATACACTGATCATCCACAACATTAAAAACACCTGCTTAATACTGTATAGGTCCCCTTCATGCTGCCAAAACAGCTCTGAACATGTCCTGTGTTATTTGGCACCAAGACATTAGCAGCAGATCCTTTAAATCCTATAAGTTGCAAGATGGGGCCTCCATGGATCCCATAGATGCTCAACTGTATTGCGATCTGGGGAATTTGGAGACCAAGGCAACACCTTTAAGTATTTATCATGTTCCTCAAACCATTCCTGAACAATATTTTCAATGTGGTATAATCATTCCTACTCGACCCACTCTAAGTTGGATTCGAACCGGTGTCCCCGGCATGGAAGGCAGGCGTGCTAACAAGGACGCTAAAGACGGCAGTCTCTAGCGTCAGTCGCTAGTACGCTTCTTGAGGGGAGTGAGGTTTATCTGCACAGCTCTCACTTGCTGGCCTCAGTTACATTGGCGGGCTGTATAATCCTGCTGAAAGAGGCCAATGCCATCAGGGAACACTGTTGGGAACACCTGGTCTTCAATAATCTTTAGGTAGATGGTTTGTGTCAAAGCAACATCCATATGAATGCCAGGACCCAAAGTTTCATCAGTGTTATTCTCTTCACCTGTCACTGATTTTAATGTTGTGGCTGATCACTTACTGTAACTGCAAGAGAAAGGAATGTAGATTTTGTGGGAAAATGAATAAAACTTAACAGTCAGTACAGCAGTAGTTCTATCCTCCACCATGTTTAAAGTTTATGACCCGCCCAACTAGGAAATTCAGGAATCAAAATGATCTCAGTTTCCCAGTCGTAAATACAACTTGAGATGTTGTTCATGTCTTATTTCTGACTGGACAACTTGTATTTACGAATCAGAGATGAAGCAGGAAAAAAGTAGCACGTCAGTTCAGTGTTGTCTAAAGCAGCGTTAGCAAAAGACCAGCTAATAGCTAACTAGCTAAAATGCTTACAGCACCTTTAAAGAATTACTGTTTTAAGCAGTTGCATAGCCTAGCAGATTTAGTATTTCAACCCAAATCTTTTTGGATTTTTGTGCTCCAGTGTACGACACCCCTCAGAGCCATTTGCACCTGGCCTTGCTCACCTGCCTGTTCCTCCTGCTGTCTGCGCTGGGTCTAGCATTGTACTGCACAGACCGCCGAAGACCCCAGCGTGCCTGTGAGGAGCTGCAGACGGCACTAGCTGTGTACCTGCTTCAATTCAAACAGATTGTTTGGGCCTGCTGGATCTGGCTGACCATGCAATGACCATAACTGACCACAGAGGGCAGCAACAAGCAGAAAAAAAACCCACAAAAGGTCAGGATGATTTTAAAGGACTGTGGAGGAAATACAAGATAAGGGTCTTTGTTTTTTTATTGCTTTATTTTCACTGTTATAATCAGACTGGACACCAGTCAAAGTCTTTGAGGATGTTCAACATCTGCCTCTTTTATTTTGTAGTTGATTAAAGGCCATGTGCTCTTCCACACCATTAAGTGATGGTGTGCTTTTTGCCCTTTATGGTGGCATATCTATTGCCACAACCTCATTATACTGAGTCGTATATAATCAGAAATCTGTATATGTAGCTATTTGTCCTTGTATAGCGGTTCTGGGCGATATGTTTTAAAGCATCTGTTGGTCCTTTTCCAAGTAAAACTTGTGCAGCAATAGTAATTAAACCTTTATCAATCAGAATATACAGGACTGTCAAAACAGAACATGAATGAATGAATTCTGTCTATCACAGCTAGAGCCCGACTGATATATTGGTAGGTCAGTATTATCATGCGAGATATACTGAATACCTGTATTGAACTTTAATTAGCAATATTGAAAAGAGCAACATGTAACAGTGAGTACATGCATAATGCCATGTTCATTGTCACAAATAGATAAACCTTAAATGCATGAATATTTCGGCAATCTTTATTACATATTCGGGTCTTTAGCGACCCAAAACTATATCTTACAAGGATGAATGTCTAACTGCCGCAATAACATAAACTCTGCTGATATGCTGATAACAATTACAAAAAAAATAAAAAAAAATAAAATAAAGCACATTTTGTTACCTTTTTTTGAACTTGGAAGGGTTCAGTTTGAGTAGATGCTTTTTATCATCATCACTGTCATCGTCAGAGCTCTTTTCCCCAGTACATTCAGCATCTGTCTCATATTCACGACCATATTCTCAAAACTATCAGTTTCAACGTCTTCAAAATCAGTATTTTGATTGCTGACAGCTTCTTTCACAATCAAGTGAGACTAATATTTGATTGCATACAGTACTTGATCTACATTAAATCACTGAGCCACTTCAAGCTTTGCTGATGATACTTGTATATTCTTTTGTTTTCACATCATTACATATCAAACATTGCTACCTTGAGGAATAAAGATGAATTGCATTTATTGAGTAATCAGAGATTCAATTATTGTTGCGCAGAAGAAAAAAAAACATACACCATTACATACCTCGGGTCACTAGCGACCCTATACACTTTTTACAAAAAATTAATTAGAAAACAGACATGATATATTTTTTTCTTGTTATGTTGTTTATAATTAATATATTGAGGAACACTAAGAAGGTTGATGTCTAACTTTAAAAAATGAATGAGGGGTAGGGTAGTGAATGATGTCCCGGGTCACTAAAGACCCAAAGTATGCATTTAAGGTTAATGCCGCATATCGCATGTACTTATAGAATGTTTAAATGCATGGCTAGTGTTTTTTGCTTCTTCCTCACTATTTTGTCATAAAATATAAATATCAATAAGGGCTTTCTCATTCAAAGAGTAAATTTAGGAACTTGTTGCACTTAATTTCTTGTATTACACAAAGACAGGATTGAATTGTGCCCTATTTATGCTCTAACCTATTCAAGAATGGATTTATTTTCATGCCGGCTTCAAAAACATCTTAATATTTTGATCATTTTTTTTAATTAAATATTAGATCAATGACATTATTGATACACACCTTTTGTATTTAGTTCAGTTATAAAATGTAGCACAACTCCCCAAAACCTCAGTGAATAAATACTTAATTTGAATTTAAAAAAAGAAAAGAAAAAAGAACAATATATTGAAATGTTGTTTTTTTGGAAGTGAGGATTAAAATGTTGTACACTGATATAAGGAAAATGTGTAATTATTTTTTACTTGATGGTTACACCACATGATCATTTTAATGTCAGTCAATATAAACTTTTCTTGTCAGTTACAAAAGTTTCCAAACCATATGAAACCAACATGAATACAAAGAGTACATTTCTAGATTATTTTTTGAACACACTTATGCCATTGGATCAGACCCAAAATCAGTCGGGCTCTACAGAATGTGCACACTGTATTCTCTATGAATCAATGTATCACAGCTTTTTAATGTCAGAAAATATTTTGTTTATTTAATTCTTTTTTTTTTTTTTATGCACTTGCTGTACATAATGTGGTTGAATGTGTCTGTGGAATGCAAGACAATGCTATTTATTTTACTAATAATCAAATAGGTTTAGAGTACAAATATGCGTTTTATGCATTTATCAACATGTATAAACAGAATGACACTAGTCATTGTTAAAGAATATATTTCAATGTACATGTGAAAAGAGAAGAAATGGCACAATGACGACACCTTTAGCATTTATCTACTTTACGAGTTGAAACAAAGGGCAAAGCTGTTTTAAGCACAAACGTTTCCATCTGCCACAGATTCTCTCCGAAAAGAGATACAAGGCCGTTCAAGGATGAGTTGGCCATATTTTGTCTCATGCACTGCCAGATTTAACTGGCAAATGAAAGAATGCCATTTTAGATTTTTGAATGCTTTATTTGAGTTTATATTTTACATGAACCTGTACCAGCATCTTGGCCTAAGCCTAATAATGGGCCATTGATTTGTTTTACTCTGTTTTGTATAAGAATTTTCTTTTTCTATCTTTTCTTTTTTTTTTACTATTCCACTTAAGTTTTATACTTTTAGTCTTTTAATATTCCTTTATAGCCACAGCTGTTCAGTCTCTATTTTCTAGTTTTTGATCAAATTACATCAGTCTTTGGGTTCTAGTGTCAAAAATAAGCTCTCATACTTAATATTTTCTCCATTAGCACACAAGTTGGCATGTATTGCTAGAGTAAATAAGGAGATATTAGGCAGAATGACAGTCACTTTTATTGTGTGTACACACACACAAACACACTATAGTTTGGGGTCAGTAAGATTTTTTTAATACTTTTTTCACAATGGATGCATTAAATTGATCAAAAGTGACACTAAAGATGGTTTCCACAGAAATAAGCAGCACAACTGTTTGATAATAAGAAATGTTACTTGAGCATCAAATCAGCATATTAGAATGATTTCTGAAGGATCATGTGACACTGAAAACTGGAGTAATGATGCTGAAAATTCAGCTTTGTCATCACAGAAATAAATTACATTTTAAAATCTATTAAAATAGAAATTATTTGTAATAATTATTCACAATATTACTATTTTCATCTGTGGTGCATATAAGAGCTTTCTTTTGAAGACATTAAAAAAGCTTACCAATCCCAAAAATTAGATTTTTTTTTTTATCATATTGATTGAAAATCGAATTGGATTAAATTCATCACTGCAAGTGATAAAGAGAAATGTTCTGTTGCCTGCATCAAAACACTGTGAGTTACTTGGATAGAAGCTACTGAAAATGTCAGAAATAAAATGTTTTATTATATGGGGGTCATTTACATGATGTATTTGCTATTTATATGTGCACTATATGTCTAATTAATAAATTTATGCAACAGTTAATTAGCATACTTGCTTAAAGGGATAGTTCACCCAAAAATGAAAATTCTGCCATCATTTACTCACTCTCATGTTGTTCCAAACCTGTATGAGTTTCTTTTTTCTGCTGAACACAAAAGAAAATATTTTGACGAATGTTGGTAACCAGTAGCCATTTACTTCCATAATATTTTCTTTTTTTTACTACTACAGAAGTCAATGGCTACCATCAACTGTTTGAATACCAACATTCTTTAAAATATCTTCTTTTATGTTCAACAGAAGAAAGAAACTCATACAGGTTTGAAACAACTTGAGGGTGAGTACATGACAGAATTTTCATTTTTGGGTGAACTATTCCTTTAATGTACCTGTTTGAGGGGAATTCACGTGACAAAAGGGAAATCAACAAAATATTTTGTACTGTTGGGCCAGTCAATCGCTGAAGCAATAAAAACGCCCCAGGTCCAGTACATGCTCTTTCTGTACCGCATATTTCAATAGAGGTGCTTTTTGACCCTATATTCACTGCTTTTCTTTAATCTTTCTTTTGTTTAAAAAATTGCAATATTCAAAACCAAAAAGAGCTTTACATAGTCACTAGTTTAAAGACTGAATTTTATTTTCATGATCAGAAAAATCACAAATTGCTTTGTATTTTCATCATCATTGCTGTTTATACTGCTATTACTGCTTTTATTAAATAAAAGCCCTAAAACAAATATAGGCTTATAATGATGAAGAGATGTGTTCACACTATGACACAATAAATAAAATGATGCACAAAACAATGTCTGTGGGCCTGAGTGTGTTACAGAGTTACAGTGAATCACGACTCATGCTCACACACCATTAACTTGCAAAACTAAAATATAATCCTATTTGCAAGATGCTTAAACCAAAAATAAAAGGCGTACATCAAAATTTATTCCAGCATGCGCAACAATACTTCAAAACATAGTGAACTATAATGGAGTGTAATGGCATAAACTTAGATCTTAGTAGATTCTAGGAAAGCAAGAAAACTGTATGAAGCAAATCATTAAATTACCCCTCCAAATCTCATATTTCATCAGAGTGTGACGTCATATTCTAAAGACAGATTAGTCACTTCAGTATCTTTATAGAGCCTTCCTTGTCGTCAGCCTGTTTATTTTTTATAACATAAATGTACATGCAAGCATGTTTTAAATCCCTTTACATAGGAAAGATACTAATACAGTCATATACATGATTATATATGTCTTACACATAGAGGCAGTACTGAAAGGGAATGATCTTCAAGTAAAGAAAACCAGAAATGGATCACACACACTTAAATCTAGTATTGCCTGAGATACAATGTACTAAATCTAACTCCTCAGCTAATGTATACCACTGATGGAATAGAGACTGACTGGAAGCTGTTGCTCATATCTAGAACTGCTTTAAATAGGCTTTAGAAGGAAAGCATTTGTTTGACTAAAAACAACTGTCAATAAAACTTTGATTGTATGTCACACAGGATTTATAAGAACATTTATTTAAGCACACTTCCTTAAAGTGATAGTTCCTCCAAAAAATGAAAATTCTGTCATCATTTACGCACCCTGTCATTCCAAATCCATAACACTTTTGTTCATGTTGAAACACAAATGAAGAGATTTCTGTCACTCCATTGAAAATCCATGCCTAAAAACTTCAAAAAGTTCATCATAAAAGTAATTGAGCCATTTAATCCAAGACATGATTGCTTTGTATGATTAATAGATTTAATTTAGGCTTTTGACCAATGCACATAAATAGATCACATCAAATATGGTCAACAGAATCTCAAATGCGAGAACGTGCGGGTTTCATTGGTTCTCATATTTGAGCTTCCGTTGACCATTTTTGATGTGCTCTATGAATGTGCGTTGATCAATGTTTATATGTGAATAAAAGCCTAAATTAAATCTGTTCATCATATAAACCAATTATGTCTCTTCAAAAGACTTGGATTAATCACTTGATTCATATGGATTATTTTTTACAATGTTGTCATGAACTTTTCGAAGCTTAAAAGTATTTGTGGAATGGACTTTCACTGGAGGGACAGGTTTCATTAAAAATATCTTAAGTATTTGGAGCAGCATGACGGGGAGTGACTGATGACACATTTTTCATTTTTGAGCAAATGATCCTTTTACGTTATTCATGTTCACTGTTAATTTTGTCTTGTGTTTTAAGCTCAACATCAACAAATGTTGTGGGTAAATGATCTGTGACTCCAGTCCAGAGTCCACATGAATGTCTATGTCATCGTAGAATGTCGAATAAAATGTTATTCAGAAGCATTTGGCTCAGTTAAGCTCAACTGAGGTCAATCAAAAGTTGAGAAACACTAACTAATGAGCCAAATTTAGAAGCTTATGAATACATTTTACTTGACAGTATGTCAATGGAAAATTTCTATAATCGTTGCGTTGCAAAATGTTGAATGGATCATATCATGCCGCTTTTCTCATCTACCACATCAGAGCAGCGGCGTGACGAGCGTCCGAGTAGGAACTCTTTCTCGTGGATCAAGCTGTCGACCAGATCCTCTTGACGGTAGTTATGGTAGACCTTCAGAAAGGCCATGACTGTGATACCCAGCCAAGTCAGCCAGGCCGCCCACAATCCAAACTAGAGGAAGCAGAAGATGCCTGACTGTTATATTCATGATCAAAATTGGTAGCAAGAAGTGTGAAAAGCTAAATTTATCAAGACAAACTTCGCCTTATCTGGAAGTCTACAACAGTTTAAAGGTCAATAGAGTGCTGTAGGGATGACGTAATTTTGCAGGCCAAAACATGAAAACAGGTTAGTTTTGGCGGTTTCATCGTCCTGAAGTCAGTGGGTTTTTTTAATGAGATTTTGGTTAAATACCTGAGGTTAACATATTTTCATGTTTTATTCTAAGACATAAAATTGTGATTTTTTTTTAAAAGCTTTTACTTGTATTTAAAAGGCGGTTGATAACAAGTGGCTAAATGGGTCTACAAAAGTTGTCAGTGAAATTAAACATCGCCATCATCATTAGTCTGCTTTTGGAGTCTCGTTGTGTTTATAATCGCGCTTTTGCAACTATTCTTACTTAAACTTTCAGGGAAAATGTTTTTTAAATAATGTCTGAAAGGGTTGATGGTAAAGTTGAAACCATGGTGTAGTTTGTTTATAGCCTACATTTAGCTTTTTACTTCTGGCAATTGCATTTAGGCTTCAACATTAATAAAAGCTGTGTCCTTTTGTGAAGATTATCATGATTAACAAAATTTGTAAGAATCACAAACTTTTATAAGTCACAGAGTTTTGGATTTCTGCAATAATTCCAAAAGCCAATCGAGAAATCCTATTTGGTATTTGTCGAGGGAACCAGGGTGATGCAAAAAATAAATAAATAAACGGACTGGCCGGTAATAATATGTCATCACTGCATCACTCTATTGGAGTGATTTAGTCTATTTTCTAGTGTTTGCAGATATCTAAGTGTATACTACTGAAGTTTGTTAAATGGATAGTTCACCCACAAAAATGAACATTTTGTCATAATTTACTCACTCTCATTTCATTCTAAATCTGTATGATTTTATTTCTTCTGTGAAACATAAAAAAGGATATTTTGAGAAATATCTCAGTATATCTCAAGTTTTGAAAATATCTTCTTTTGGGCTTTGCATAAGAACAAATGTCACACAAGTGATCAAGAGTAAATGTTTTAGATGAACTATCCCCCTAAGTCAACATAATGAACCTTGTTGAAATAAAGCACTCATGTAGTCATTATACACAGTTTGTATTCTTAACAAACCTGTGCTATGGCAAACTGGTCATAAAAAGCCGAGTTGTCCAACCCTAGTTCAAGATCTGTGTCCTGGAGATCCTCACAGCTAGAAATGAAGAATAGTTAGGAATTGTTATTGTTAGGAATGATTCACAGACTCTTGAAGAATCAACATTTATTGAGAGGGTGCTGTTCATAAAAACTTAAAAAAACAAAGCTGCTTGTTAGACAAACATGGGGTTTATATTCAAATACTGAAGCAGTTTATGGACACTGAAACAGGCACTAAAGTGAACTGAGCTAAAAAGCCCCTGGCTAATTTCAATGTCATTAAACCCTCCTCTGACAGAGAAAAAAAGGCCTACACAATTAATTGTGGCTCTTTCCAAGCTATAAAGGCAGTCTGAAAACATCCATCTCACATTGTTTTAGTGTTCTTTAATCTACATACATACAGTCAAACCAAAATTCATTCAGACACCTTGAACATTTCATTCATTATAACAGTTTATTCACTATAGTTAAAAAAAATGGTAATAAAATATGACAAGATCTCAGAGTTAAACTGTGTCAGAAAACAATAATCTTAATTATGTCAGAAACACTTAAGCAAAGCATGGTCAGATCAAAGTGTATGGTTCCATATTTTTATAAATTTTACTGGTAGTCCACTGTATGAAGAATTTTTGGTTATAATATGTCACAGTTTACTTTATTTTGCTATCTTCACTTAAATGAACTATAGTGTCCTGCACCCACTAGTAAAAATATATCAAAACTATAAAAAATAATTTTTGGTTTGACCTGAACATCATGCTTACCTGCTGGGCATACTGCCTCCTTCTGTGATGGCATCACACCATAGGTTGAAACCCACACTTACTATTGTGCTGGACAGGAATACAGCAAACACGACGAATGTGCTGATGAGCAGGTTTAGGAAGGCATTGAAGATTGAGCTATATAAATAGAAGAGAGATATTTTATAAAAGTCATTGTTTACACACTCCTGCCATTCTAAACTTATTTTTTCCTTCTGTGGAACACAAAAGAAGTTATTTTGCAGAATGTTGAGCCGCTCTTTTCCATAAAATGACAAAGAACAGTGATTCACACTGTTTATCGCCAAAAAGAAAAAAGAAAAAAATCTTCAAGCACCACATATGACTTCTCTTCCAAGTGTTCCGAAGATATAAAAACAGCTTTATATGTGGAAAAGACTTCTCAGAAAATCTCATTCATGCTCATTTGTCACGATTAGGGCTGCAAACGGGTGGAAAGTTTCGGGTAAATTTCCGGAAACTTTATGGAAACTTTCCACGGGAACTTAACCTGCGTAATTTTGGAAATATTCAAATTTGGAAACTTAACAGGAATTTATGAGATTTTATGGGAATTAATTGGAAATTCTGTATTTTTGATCAAATGTGCATGTTATGGACTGGGGGAATGCACAGTGCATGCAGGGGGTGTGGCCTCAATAGCCCTGCAGTAAGTAGTGTGCTGTGTAAATGTGATTGAGGAATGTACAGGGTAAAAATTCAACTGAAATTGCATTAAATCTGGTTGTTTTAACCAAAATTATGCTGTAAGATGTTTTTTCAACTACATTTAAGCACCCTGTTATAGGCTAACCTGCAATTTTGCAAATTCTCGTTTATTCCCATTAATTCCCGTTAATTCCCATGGAAAGTTTCCAGCTTTGAAAATTCCCGGATTTTTGCAACCCTAGTCACGATTAGTCATGAGACGTGCAAGATATTTTGGCCTGTTCCTCACATTAAAGAATGGACAACTTCTATGGTACTTTTCCCATAAATCCCCATATACTTGTACTTTTCTATTATATGGGGAAAAGAGCAGCTCGGACATTCTGCCAAATATCTCTTTTTGTATTACATGTAAGAAACAAAATAATATGGGTTTAGAACATATTAATGATGACATAATTTACAATTTGAGGTTAAATGAGCCTTTTAGGAATGGTGGTTTCAAAAATTCATTTTTTATTTTAATGAAAAAAAGCTAAAATAATTACAGCAGCTCATATTGCTTTTCATAGTGATTTAACCTGAGAATTAAAGTGGCTATATCCAATAATTTTCATGTATTAATTGATTTTTTATTGCTTAAACAGCTTGTAATGAAACTTAAAAAAGTGACCTTCCCAACTTGTCTATGATGTAGACTGAATTGTATGTGAACTCGGAACGTTCCGGATTCAGAATGTTTTTGCAGTTGTAGTGCCAAAATTCTGTGACCCAACAAATTATGTGACCCTAGTAGGTGCTGTAGTAAGTGTAGAATTGGGATTGGGATTAGAAGTAGGAGTAGGCCTACATAATAAATAATTTGGTGGGCCACAGAATTCAGCACAACACCGGAAAAGGAAAAAGCAGGGAATGGAAACTTTGCGTTGCCTCGCAAAGAGCTCAAAAGGTTTTGTGAGCGAACGCAAATTTTCTCAGGGGAACGCAAAACGTTTTGCGAACGAACGCATAGTTTCTCAGGGGAACGCAAAGGTTTTGCAAACAAATGCAAAGTTTCTTGGAGGGAGAGCAAAACATTTGCGAGAGAACGCAAAAGCATTGACTTATTATTTTTCCTCCCATCTCAGATTTTTTCCCACCACAATGTCCCTTCAGGGGCTCTGTACTTTTACTTATAAGCAGAGAATGAAAAATAATTTTGCGTGAGTACAAAGGGGCATTGAATCATGTTCAGTCTCTTCCTTACGAGTACACAAGTGCGAGCACGTTGCTGGCTGCAGTTCACATAACGGCCACCGGTGTCGCTAATAACAAGGGTTTCTGAATTCTACATATAGCCCCTTTAAGTGTACTGTAATTTAGTTATATAGACTATTAAAAGAGTAGGCTATCTAGCATGTCTGACTAAAATCAGATAGCAATAAACTACATAATCACAGATTGTATCAGTTTGTTATGTTATTGAACAATTTTCCCATATAAACAATTAAATATTTAACTAAAGTAGTAGTTTCTCTGTGCTGCTATATGACAACCGCATTCATGCATCCCAATCACCGCACTGGTACGGGTAGGGTATATGTGCGACATCAATACGATAAAATGAACGATCACTCACTCATCGTGGCCTTTGCAGATGAAGAGCAGCAGCCTCCAGGCTTGTACGGCGGACAGGATGAGGGACGCGATGCTGACAGCGGTGATGAAGCTGCAGGATGACTGTGGTCCCCATTCCTCAATGATGAAGCGCTGCTTAGACACCGTGATGTTCTCGTTCTGCCACATACCCCGCGTAAAAAGCAGACATTTCCCACGAAAATCCTCCGTGTTTTCCGACAGAGGTACTATCGCTATAAAGCCAAAGACGAAGGCTAAAAAATAAAGGATGCATTGCGCAAATATGAAATTATCCATTGGCATTTTGTCAGAGCTGTGTTGTCAGTGCGGCTCGAGCTCTCGCGCTGCAGCTGCGCAGTCGAACTCTGCAGCAGAAGAGAGCAACGAAATACAGCTGAAGGCATTTTTGGATGAAGAAAAAATAAAAAAAAAACCCAGAACCCCACAACAGTAATTAGTCGTAGTTTTATGAAAGGCTGATCAATACAAAATGCTGAAAAAAGCGGGTAACACTTTTAATACACTTCATTATTAAATTAACAAATCATTAACTATAAGCCAGGTCAGTTTTATTTGTGTAGGGCTTTTAACAGTAGGCCTACTTATTGTTTCAAGAATAAGCAGCTTTATGGTAGTGTTTAATAACAAAATTCAACTTATTTTTTAAATAACACTGAAAGGGTATGCCAAAACCTATGGCAATCTTTTAGACACATAAATAAAATAAAATAAACATTAATTAAAATATTAATTAAATATATTAGATTAGCCTATATGCTGTTATATTATTCAAAAATTCACATAAAAATACAAAACCAGTTCACAAAGCATGGCAGAGCAAAATTCAAGTTATATGAACACCATAGACTTCAATTTGTCGATGCAGTTTTGAACCAGAACAGATCCTTTTGATAAGACAAATGTGAACTCCACTAACAGTACTGACTTCTAGCTTCCATAGGCTTCAAGAATACTACACGATACTTGGTTTTTTTATAATGTGATTTTACCCCCACTTTCAATTCTTTAACTTCAATGAAAGGTTACAGTTTTGCATTTTTTAAAATGAAAGATCAAAAGGGTAAACAATGCATATTTATTTTCACATCCATTTTTGATCATATTTACCAAGAGTGACAATAATTCTGACCATGACTGTACATGGGTCTTTCCTGCTGTTCCATTTGAGGTAAAAATAAATAAATAAATAAATATGTTTGTAAATTCAAGGATATTTCTATAGCAGCAGACTCTGGTCAAGCCCTTAAACTTGTAACTTGATTATAATAAACTTCCTAAAAGGTACATGAGAGTGTCAGCTTGATGTTAAAGGGTTAGTTCACTAAAAAATGAAAATTCTGTCATTAATTACTCGCCCTCATGTTGTTTCACACCCGTAAGATCTTCGTTCATCTTTGGAACACAAATTAAGATATTTTTGATCAAATCCGATGGCTCAGTGAGGCCTCCATTGCCAGCAAGATAATTAACACTTTCAATGCCCAGAAAGCTAATAAAAACGTATTTAAAACAGTTCATGTGACTACAGTGGTTCAAACTTAATGTTATGAAGTGACGAGAATACTTTTTGTGTGCCAAAAATAACAAAATAACGACTTTATTCAACAATATCTAGTGATGGGCGATTTTAAAACACTGCTTCATGAAGCTTCAAAGCTTTACGAATCTTTTGTTTTGAATCAGTGGTTCGGAGCGTGTATCAAACGGTTGAACCACTGTAGTCACATGAACTGTTTTAAATATGTCTTTTCTGGGCATTGAAAGTGTTAATTGTCTTGCTGGTAATGCAGGCCTCACTGAGCCATCAGATTTTATGAAAAATATCTTAATTTGTGTTTCGAAGATGAACGAAGGTCTTATGGGTGTGGAACGACATGAGAGTGAGTAATTAATGACAGAATTTTCATTTTTAGGTGAACTAACCCTTTAACCAGTTAAACCCACAATACATCACGGAATTCATCAAATCCACAGGTAATACTTGCTCATATTTGTGTAATTGTTTTCCTCTAAAAATTATGTAGCTTTCTAGACGATGATGGAACTGACTTTTGTTAGTTATAGGGACAGGATGGATAACAGGATAGAATAGCAGGATGGAAAGTGATGTTGGTGACATAAAAAACCCTTATGGATATGAAGCTAAAACAATTAAAAAATGGTCTGAAACAATTCAATTAGAAAAAAGGAAAATACCTTTGAATCACCATACTTTTCTTTTGTTAGAAGTTAGCAAAATGGCATCTCAAATTAGTGAAATTAATGTTCATTTTAATTAAATTAAAGCTTAAAAGAAATGTACTATTTAGTTAATATTTTATCCAAGACATGAAAATGTACAGCATAACAGTACATACAAAAAGCTTTCTTAATGTGCAGAAGGAAATCCAGTAAGCTGCTTTCTCAGCATTTGAGAGTCTCTCGGCACACATACTGTACACGCTTCAGCTGTTTTCTCCCAAGTGGTTTTGTGAGGCATAGAGCAGCCAAGAAACCATTCTTGCAGAACGGCAACAAGCAGAGGAAATTACAGTATGTGGGTCCATTTACCTTTGAGTAACAGCCAGTGCCAGAAAGTCCATTGAAGCAATGAGTGCAAATTTGAAACGGTTGGTTACAAAGAGGCCTTCTGTAAAGCAGTCACGGCCTGTACAATAGGTGCATCATAACATAAACAATCTTGTGTTATCACATGGACAGGACACCAAGAAAACTATATTACTGTATGTTTTTACACTGTAAAAAATGTACCTAAATTTGTAGGTATAATCAACTTGGTTGTACAAGTCATTTCATCTTTTCATCAAGTGCTGTCAAACATTCAATTGCGATTAATCGCATCCAAAATAAAAGTTTGTGTTTACATAATATATGTGTGTGTACCGTTTATAATAATTCTATATATATATATATATATATATATATATATATATATATATATTTTTTTTTTGTTAAATATATACACAAACATGCATGTATATATTTAACAAAAATATATTATATTTATATATAATATTATATGTAAATATTTCTTAAATATAGACATGTATGTCTGTGTATTTATATATATAAAATAATAAATATAAACATATATATATATATATATATATATATATATATATATATATATATATATATATATATATATAAACAGTACACACACATATATTGTGTGAACACAAACTTTTATTTTGGATGTGATTATTCAAGATTAATCATTTATCGAGTTAAATCTTGTATACCATATTAAAAAATTGCTTACATTATTTTGATGAGTTAATGTAAGAACATAAGTTGCCAAGACTTACTAATCATAATTTTTTACAGTTTACAAATAATATTAGCAATAAACATGAGTTTCTTTGGTGTCCAAATACTTTTGCATAATATTGTGTAAACACTGTGCCTTGAAAAAGCATTATCTCATCATTATAAATGCGTAGAATCTCAAAATTGAACATTTTACAGATGATGTGGTTATGCAAGAACATTTCTTTTTGAAATCAGTTTAAATTTTTTACATGAATTTATTGTGATAATCAAATACTTAATACTTACATACAAAATAAATATGGTTCCATGGTAATGATTTCATCCCTATAACTAATTTCTAATTGGTTACACTGATGATTTTTCAACACTTGTTGTCTCCTACATATGCAAAATGCAACTTTCTTTACTTTTAAGCTTGTTTGATTCGTTTACTTGTCTTTCCTCGATGGCCTCGATGTGAAGTTGATCCGTGATCCATCTGATTAACGGTCACTTTAAAAGATCCCCTCCGACCTGTTAATTCACCTTTCACTGCCTGCAAGCACAACATAAAATAAAATATTGTAGCTGTATTTCAAATAAACAGTGTTTCTCATCATTTCCTCTGAATGTATGTGGATGGGGTGAGAGAATACCAATATCCTGGTGCCATTAATCAGTGCAGTAATCAGATGAGAAAAAAACTGATAAAGGCCATGATTAAATGTCAATGATGGAGTTTTTTTGGCATTCTCATTTGTCACAACAGGAAATAATCCAGTTGAAAGAAAAGCGGTGATACATTTTTTGCCATAACCTTCATAACCATGTATTCTGTTTACAGTTTATAGAAGAACAATCATCACAGTCCATGAATAAATCAGATAAAGGTTTTGCTTGGCCATGATTAATGATAGAATCATAGTAACTGAAATACTGATAAGTCAAATACTGAATTAAAAAAAGCTTCATTGGGGATGAATTACATAGATTAATATATCGACTTTGCAGGGCCTGAAATAAACATTCCAAAAAGCAAGTTGCATAATAACCATACAGCATAGTATATTAATTATGCATTATCACCAATTAAGAAAATAATATGAGATGAGATTGTGAGACTGATTAGTAAAACTCTCAGCAACTCTCACTCTTTATACAACAGCAACCAATTTAGACCAACAATTTACATGCAAAGCCTCCATGTGTCCATTTTTAGCAGTCTAATTACAAGGTCTGGCTTTTAGTAATCAAGAGATTATGTTGAAATTAAAATGATTATGCAACGCAAAAATCAGCTCACTTTTCTGATGCAATACTGCCACTATGTGGTCACAAGTCTACTCTAGGCTGTTTCTGTGAATCCGATACAAATCAGAGGTAAATGAGCAAGTCATACCCGTTTGACCTCTCGTTTTTCCACTCGTGGATTGGATGGAAAGTCTAAGAAGCTTCCAAGCCCATGAAGTGGGGGACGTCGCAGGTCAGGAGATGCCCGCTTTTCTGTAGAGGAGGCTAAGAAGACTAGTTATTAGATTAGTGGCCCAAAAAATATCAAGAACAAGGAGTAACCATATAAAAAAAATACAATGGAGGAATCAATTGTCAATTTAAAGGTACACCATGAAACTTTTTTGTTCAAAATTAACAAAATTTAAACAAGTCAATACATCAATCTTTCTTCCAAAATGTGTTTTTGTCTTACCATGATTAATGTAATGATTCACTATGGTAAGCCTGTTAAAAGTGTTTATATTTTAGACCTAGCGGGATGGATTTCGCTGGAAATTGCGTAGGCTACATACGTCACTCACCCACGCGTGTCTCGTCATATCCGTAAATAGAGAAAAGTTCATATCCAAAAAGAGAACGTGACAGAGCTTGTAATAAAGCACGAATCAACATTGGCTTGGCTTTTCGAGAACTGAGGGATTTGAAATGTTGTAAAGGCACATGGAGATGGCGATTATATTACTCAACAGGTGAGTAAGGTATTTTATTGAACAAATAAATTGCTGTATGTAGTTCTCTAACAGAGTTCAATAGTCTTCAGCTAGTCAGCTTGAGATTCTTTTCTATATAAACTGGTTATCTCTCTTAAGCCTAGTAGTGAATGTTTAATGAGCAGTAAGATAATCTCTCTCTCTCTCTTTTATTAGTTAAGAGAAAGAACCACAGTCACTCAGAGCCAAAGCATAACCATAACAATGTTTTTCCACAAAATACATGTATTTTTTTTTAACTGCTAGAGTGCCAAAAGTTAAATAAAAATCAAAAGAATTACATTTTTTTTTTTTATTTAAAACTATATTTAAAGGATTAGTTCACTTTAGAATTAAAATTTCCTGACAATTTACTCACCCCCATGTCATGCAAGATATTTATGTCTTTCTTTCTTCAGTTGAAAAGAAATCAAGGTTTTTGAGGAAAACATTCCAGGATTTTTCTCCATATTGTGGACTTCACTGGGTACAACGGGTTGAAGTTCCAAATTTCATTGCAGCTTCAAAGGGCTCTACATGATCCCAGCCAAGGAATACAGGTCTTATCTAGCGAAACTATCGATAATTTTCTTTAAAAAAAAAAAAAAAGTATATACTTTTTAACCACAAATGCTCATCTTGCACTGCTCTGCGCTATGCCACGCATTACATAATCACGTGGGAAAGATCACGCGTGACATAGGCGGAAGTACCGCGGTAGGGCGAAAACCTCTATCTCATTTTCTCCTCAAACTTCAAAATCGTCTGACATCGTTGTTTTAACTTTTTTGTAAGGGCGTCTGACTTAGCCTTCGCTTCGTAAACACTTTCCGCGTATTTCCGCTTACATCATTTGTGGTTAAAAAGTATAAACTTTTTTTTTTTTCTGAAAATGACAGATTGTTTTGCTAGATAAGACCCTTATTCCTCATCTGGGATCATGTAGAGCCCTTTGAAGCTGCTCTGAAACTGCAATTTGGACCTTCAACGCATTGGTCCCTGTTGAAGTCCACTATATGGAGAAAAATCCTGGAATGTTTTCCTCAAAAACCTTAATTTCTTTTCGACTGAAGAAAGAAAGACATAAATATCTTGGATGACATGGGGGGTGAGTAAATTATTAGCAAATTTTCATTCTGAAGTGAACTAATCCTTTAATTCTTTTTTTTTTTTTTATGTAACTAATTTCAAATTGACAAATAAATATAAATATTTAAAACTTTTTTAAAATGGAATTAAAAATATTTTTTCATGGTTTTAGTTTTAGTTATAATAACCCTAATGTGTGCTATCATAAAGTAAAGGTTTGATCTTTTTTGGCCACAGTACCTGTTATACCTCGTGTCACAGGAGAAACCTGCGCTAAGGCAGGAAGCAGCCCGGTCGAAGCCCGTCGAGTTTCCAGCGCTTGTTTCCACCAGCTGCCCATCTTACAGTGACCCACCCGGTCTGAGGTGGTCCGGAAACACACCGCTTCTTCTGTGATGGAGACCCTCGACTCACTGGAGGACCTGTGTCTGGACTGCTGACAGAGGCTGGAGTGGGAGCCAATAGGATTCTGGAGCTGATGGGATCGTTGGGTGAGATGAATGAGGCTGAGGTCCATATCCATGATGGAGCATTTAAGGGCACTTAAGGAACAGGCCTGGTAGGGTTCTCCATCTTCTGCTAAGAGGTCAGCCTGTTGGAGATGAGCCAGGAGGTCATGCATGGTATCCGTGAAGGCACAGGAAGTGAGGATTTCTGGCTGGTCTACGGAGTCACAACAGGAGTCTTCATGGCATCCCTCCACCCGTGAGAGAGACAACGCCCGCTTGACACAACACCAACAGTCAAAGCTTTGTTAACAGATGCAGAACGTATCAATCTGTTTAGTTTACAGTTTTAACAGCGATAAACAAATACATAGCATAAATAAAAGCATTTAATGAAAGTTGATGTTCGTTTTTAATAAATACATAAATAAATGTCTTTTCACATTTATTGCTGCTGCAATACATGGCCAGATTTTTATGAATACTATTTTGTTTTAGAATATTTTAAAAACACTACCAAAGCTGATGTTCTTATTAAACAAGCATATAAATAAACAAAATAAGATTTTTTTTTTTTTTTTTAATTAAAATCTATTTTTGGTGTTTCCATCTGTTTTGTTATTTACAATAAATAGGCTAAATAAATAATAAAATAAAATAATAATTGTATGCACTGAACTTGATCCAAATTACATTTATTGATGCAGCAATACATGGCCAATTTTTTTTATATTTTAATAATATTATCACATTGAAGAATATTTTCAATAAATAAAATAAAATAGAGCATTTCATAAATCAAATAAAACATTTCATAAATGTTCATGAATTAATAAATGAATGAAAACAAGAACCTGATCAAAGTCACATTTATTGATGCTGCAATACATGGTCAGATTTTATGAATACTATTTTTTTATATATATAATATTATCATAAGAATAAATAAATAAGAGCATTTCATGAAAGCAATTGTAAATAAATAAATAAATATTTATGAATCTGATCCAAATGTATTTATTAATTGATGCTACATTACATGGTCAGATTTTTTTTAATATTATTTTAAGAATACTATCAATGCATATATGTATTTTACACATGTATTCATGTATTTTACATTTAAGGGGGCAGATGGGGAGTTTGACTTACACTTTAAACAAAAAGCTGCAAAATATTAATTAACATTTCACTCACCCCTAAGGGCTTCAGCTCCAGAAAGCTGGATGTCCCTGACGCCTCAACACTATCAGAATCCTGCAGTTGATCATACACTGTTTTTGGCTCTCTTGGTGACCACTCTTCGGTCTCAGTCAGATTCTTGGGCTTGACGCTAACGGCATTATCCACAGTTTTATGGTAAATGAACTTCTCTGAGAAAAATGAGTGATAAGTGTCATCCCACATACTCACGAAGGCACTTTACAATCAATCCTAGAGAACAACTGTATTGATTAAAGGTTCTTTCATACTGTAGCTCAGTTACCGTATATGTTTCAGAAGTATCAAGTATCAATATATTTCATTTGTCTAAGATTTTTCACCTAAAAAACAAAACAAAAAAATATCTATTTTTTGCATGGAAGAACAAAATAACTAAATATAAAAACTAAATAAAAGTGTACAACATAGCTCAGATTATTTAGAATCTCAGTTTCTTCAAAACCTGAACAAAACTCCCATTCATTTAATCTTATTGATGTCTAGTAGTGAGATTAATAATTGAGATATTACAGACATGATCAATCTGTCCTGTGGGATGAGTCTTCCCCTTTAACTAGACACTTAATTGTGAGGAAAAATTCAATTGATTGAAAAACTACCAGTCATAAATGTTATTGACTCACCATGATTGGGTGATAAAAGGTTATGACTCTCCGTCGGGATCTCGGGAACTGAGCACACTGACTGATTGTCCTCATTACTGTAGCAGTTAGGGTGGAGGTTAAGTGTGCTCAGGAGCCTAAAACAGCAAATAACATAAAATATCATCATCAATGTGGAATCATTTGATAGTAACATGTGTAAAGCCTTTTGCTTGACTGAGTTATAAAACATATCCAACTGACAAAATCATCCCAAAATTATCTGAATGACAATTCTAGCAGTGTGAAATAATATAAACATAATAGAATAACAAAATTATTTATAGTCAGCATGAAATGGTCACAATATTCTTTTCTCCCCTACTGTAACATATATCCAAGTGAAATGGCTTCTCGAACATGTAGAGATTAGATTTTGTCCATTGGGAATTGCCCAGCTAGCAAAATTTTTTAAAAATGTTCTGCTAACATTTCCATTAAGTTATTTAATGTTATTTCTGAAGGTTTTCTGAAGGTTTAATTTTTTATTGCAGTGATCTCATGTGAGTGACAGGTTGTCCCGCCCTCACGTCATCAGAAAAGAGAAGAGGTGAGCTGTGTCTGAAATCACCCCCTATAGCCTTAAATAGAGCACAACTTGAGGGGAGCACACTCATTCAATCCCATAATGCATCGCAATAACAAGTGTACAACCAATGTACACTTAATGACTAGAGAATACACAAAATGCACTGTAACGGTCATGACGAATGAATTCCCGCATTTCGCCAAAAGATGCACTCACAGCTGAATTATCCATCCATCCATTTTCCAAACCGCCGGTCCAATGTGGGTGCAGTGTAATATTATACATAAATGTATTATAAATATATTATAAATAAATAAGTTATTTTAAATAAAAATTACGAGGTCATATGAATTAAAAAAAAAAAATGATGTGTGCATGCATAAATCATCTATAATAAATACTGCAATAGTCCATACAAATAAGAATTGTCGATTTTGATTTCATGTTGCCTTAAATGTTCAATTTCTATCATGATTTAATGACCATTTTACATAACTGTAATGTAAAACAACTGTAATGTTCACTGTCATGTGACATCAAGCCACTGACAAGCATTTCATGAAAGATGTTCGTAAACCCATGGTTCTCTAAAAACTCAGAGGATTTGATGCGAGATAAATGATGGCTCACCTTCTCTCTGCATGTGTAGCTGAGTTTGAGATGTCTCCAGGTACCACACTAGTTAAAATCTTTTCTATAACTTTACAAAAAAAAAAAAAAAAGTCAACTATATTATAATGGAAACATTAATGTAAAACAATTCGATTAACCTGCCAACAACCTCACCAAAGCTTTCCCTGTTTAGGCTGTTGATGGATAGCGCCTCAGTGGCGCCCTCTAGTGTGAGAGTTAGATCAGGACAACCAGGGATCAAGTCTGCGGGAGCTTTGTCCTCATCTTCAAGCACGGTGGAAGAGTTCTGCTTTAGGTCGATGGGTTCCTGTGCAGATGGGGCTCTAGAGCAGAGAGCTGATGGTGAAGAACAGGCAGACGTAAAGAAGCCTACAGATTCCATGCTGTCAGGTGATGTGGAGGGAGAGGAGAACACTGGCAATGTATCGTACATCTCCTCCTGTATGGATGGAAGGATAGATGGATAGAAAATTATGACTAGGTTTAAGGATACATAGAAGAACCGATTGTAAATGAATGTGGTTGTATCTGTCAGTGCACCTCTGTCTGCAGAGGCAGGTCTTCCTCACACTCTTCCTCAACTGCTCCGTTCTCGAACTCATGGCGAATGTCCACTGATGTGCTGTTAGCAACATGACACAAGGCCTGAAGGTATTCAGCATCATTACTCCAGTCTTCACAGTCACATGATCCTTCAGAAATCATTCTAATATGCTGATTTGGTGCTCAGGTAAGATTTCTAAATTCAGCTTTGCCATCAGATGAATAAATTACATTTTTTAATTTATTAAAATTGACAGGTACTACTGTACTCTTGAATGGTTTGGGGTCAGAACGATTTTTTAAGAAATTAATACGTTTATTTAGCATGGATTTTTTTTTTTTTCATTTATTTATTTTTTTTTTTTTCATCAGAGAATCTAGAAAAAATCACAGTATCACAGTTTCCATAAAAATCAGCACAACTGTTTCCAGCACTGATAATAATAAATGTTTCTGAAGGTTCATGTGACACTAAAGACTGAAGTCTTGAATGAGTGCTGAAAATTCAGCTGTTTTTTTTTTTTTTTTTTTTTTTTGTCAACTAAACTTAATTTACTGTGTTTATCCAATTGATTTGTCCAATGTATTTCAATTAAAAAAAAAAAAAATACAGATGAAAATATTGTCCCGTTCACACAGATCCGTGAAAATGGCAAAAAATGGTGTGTTCTACTGCCAGGCCAGTAGTTGGCGATGTCACTTAGTAAAGACATACTAGACAGCTATTACACATAATACACATCAGCATGATGTCACCATTTTCACAAATTCACATTTTTCAGGTCCCCAAAACGCTGTTGTTGTGTAAACGAGCTGCCAAAATGCATGAAAAGTTTTACATTTTTAGTTGAAAATGGTGTCATGTGAACAGCCCCCAAAACTCAAAAAGCCCATGCAAAAAGAAACAAAATGAATGAACTGAGTTTTTTTTTTTTTTTTTTTTTTTTACAGTGCTTGTTTCTTACCTTCTTTTCTTTGGTAGTGGGTATATTTCAGAAATAGACTGCCTTAGTATCTTGACAAAATCTCCTGGGGTCAGTGGGTCATCCCTTTGGTACAGCCATGCAGACAGTGGATGAGGAGTTTGTCCTTGATATCACCCACACAGTCAAACATCATTTACATAGAATATGAGGACTACATATTTTCATCTAGCATCCTACAGTATATTTAAGATGGATAATTTAGGATAGTTTACCTGGTTCAGTTCTTACTGGAGGCTGACCTATTGTTTCTTGATTCAGTATTTGTGCTTCATCGGACTGTATATTTTGGCTTTCCGTCAAATGGAGATGAGCCATACCCTGCCATGAAAATTAGATGGCTGTCAAAGAACATATTTGTTTACCAAATATCCCTGAGAGAAAATCATTACAGCGTCTCACCTCGCATAGAGCGGCCAATGTATTACTACAAATCCCACGATTCTCACATACGTGAATGAAGTGTTTGAACAGATGAATATCTTCAGTTTGAAGTCCTCTGAGCAGAGCCCAGGCTGCAGAGATACATCTGAAAAATAATCATAACCCATAATTAAAACTGTATACGCAATATAGGGGTCACTGTGATTTTGCCAAGTAAGACGTTCCTGGATCAGCGTGTTGTGCATCTCTAACTCTTACCCTTCCCCTAAACCTAACCCTACCTATATCTTAACCCTAAAATCAGAGGGAAATTAATAACACTGATGTAGAAGCACCTAACCCTGGTTGTGAGCCTAATCTTGACATAAACTTTAAACTTCAAATCTGATTGGTTGATTGGAATGTCGTTTCAGGATCAACAAAGATGTTGATCCAGGAACATGGACTTGGTGAAATCATGTTCTCTGAAATATAGGACCATTTTGAATTAGATTAATAAGAATGATTGTGGTTTACTTGTTCTGTATTAATACATCCACACAGAGTTTGATATCATGAATGTTCTCCATGGCTGGTGTGATTCTGTATAGATACTTCAGTGCTGCTTGATTCTCTCCTGTCCTCAATAAGGTCCTCAGAACAGCACAGTGGTGCCATGATAGTGTTGGGGGACAAGCTCTTGGGCTCAGTAAGACATCCATTGAATCCTAGGAATAAAAAGTGTCATATGTTCAGAGCTCAATGGCCAAACAAAGGAGTTTAGACCCATATGATACCATACGACAATTTTTGACAACAATGAATGATGGTATTGAAAAGCATCTCACTGTTACAAATCCGTGATCTAGAAGCCAAAATCCAACAATCTGTTGGGAAAATGCAGATGGGATACTGAAAACGTGGCAGAATGACTGCAGGAGATCATCCTTACATTGCAGGAAGTTAGTCACATCCAGAACAAAGTACATTATCTGGAGCCTTGTTAAAGAAAGTTAACTACAAGAGAGCAACCAAAAGTGAGCACATGAATATTTCTAAATAATAGGTCACACTTTATTTTGATGGTCCCCTTCTGTTGACATTCTGTTGACTATGCACCTACATGTCAGATATTTCCCATTAGAGTATTAGTAGACTGTTAGGTTAAAATGGAAAAGAAATGGAAAAGATATACAAACATATATAACCTATATTATGGGTAGCTGAAATTTTAATTAATAAATTACATTTCAACATGTAAACAAAATCATCAACATATTACAATAAAGCAGGATACAATGGCTTGGACAGACACCATGTCAATATTAGGCAACAACACTAGCTTTAGTAAAGCTTCTAGAGATGGTGGTGGGTATGTTTGGTAGGCACAGTCTTCTGAAACCCATATAGGCCCGTGTTGTTTGTCCAAATGAGCTACCATACCCTGAATAAGAGAACTCCACCGGTACTTATCCTCAGCATAACTGCTGATGAGAGGCAAAGCATGAGAATTTTGGTAATTAATTAATTACTATTAAATGCTTAATAACCATGATTGAGTGGAAAAGTTGTCTTTTACCTCAACTCCAGACATGTTCTCCTGTGTTTCTGGTCCATCTCACGCCACATCTGAGATATCCTCTTCAACTCATGGGCTTCTAAAGAAGACAAAGCAAACACAAATAAAAATGGCTGAAATAGCTGAAAAACTATTAAAATAGCCTATAATATAATTTAATGTAATGTAATTAAAGTGCCCCATTTATGCTTTTTCAGATATTACCTTTCATGTAAGTGTGTTATATGGCTGTTTGTGAATGTAAAATGTCTGAAAAGTTTTAAATATTATAGTTCAAAATAGAGTTCTGTTATGATAACTCTCGGAGTGTTTGGCATGGTAATGGGAATGACAATGTTGATATGTTTGGTCTTGGTGGAATAGATCCGCTACGCTGATGCTGCTTTTATTGCTGCTGCTGCACAGCAAGTACGGGACTTTCTACTGCCAATACATACACAACATGCTGCTGTGAGCAAGTAAGACATGCTGCTGCTGTACAATAGCATACATGAATTACCAGTAGCAGCTCTATACAGGTGGAGCTAGGGAAGGAGGAGGGTTTCTGAAAGTGCGCTGCACTGCTAAGGCAAATGCTACTGAAGTATTTGAAGGTTGAGCACTCAAGCTAATTGGTTACTGATACAGCAGATAGATAGTGATGTGATTACGAGCAGGTTGAGTTAAAGGACCTATCAGCCTGTGCCATCTAGAGTTTTATGACAGAACTTTGTATTTATAGTCTTCTAAAAGAAAGTACTGATTCTGAACTACCTGAAACGAGTCATCAGTAATTCCAGTCTTACTTCTTGCATGAACCTACATAGGTTTGTAACACATTTGCATAATGACAGCCTATGATCTTCATTGGCTGCCCACAAACTACGTCTACTTTGACCTGCCCTCAAACACTGTAGTTGTAGCCGAGGCCTGGAAGAGTTTGGTTCATGTCGTCAGTGTCAAGAAGACACTGTTTTCTGTGCTGCGAAAGCAAATCCACTTTGCATGGACTTTCAAAAGATAAGGATTTGGACTTATACAGTACAGTACATACAGTAAAACCGATGCCATCATTACTGATCGTATCACTGTGTACAAGGGTTGAGGATATGGAAATTGGCATTTTGTTTCCAACACGTGTTGCTAGCAGTAGACCAATCACAACAGACTGAGCCATCTGACCAATCAGAGCAGAGTGAGCTCTCGGAAAAGAGGGGTTTAGAGAGACCAGATTTTTTCAAACTGTTTCAGACACTGTGAGAAAACAGGTGAAGCTGCAGTGTATATTATGAGATATTAAAGTGTTTGTTGACCTTGGATGCATGTAAACCTATTGTTGGAGACAATAATTAGGAACCTTTAAGATAGCATAATAGGGGCACCTTTAAATAAATTAATACTTTTATTCAGCAGGGCTGCATTAAATTGATCAAAAGTGACAATAAAGACATTTGTTTATTTAAACTTTAAACAAGCAAAGTACCCTATCCAGAGTATCACCTGGGTACTTGGGCAGAAGTCCTGTGATGCTCCACCACTGCACCATGCTGCCCAGTAGGATGTGTTGCCTCATGGCATGATGGTCTTGTTTCCAACAACCCCATACACATGAAGTTCTGCTTCCTAGTGTACACAACCCACATGGGACAACCGTGAACAGAGATTGAAAACTAGTTTGTTAGAGCACTTCATATCCCAACAAAGTGTCATGCTGTACTGTTGTGTACAAACATTTTTTTAAATATTGCAAAAGATCCCAGAATATTGTTTCAATTAATGCATCTTGGTATCCACACTTTGGTGAGCATAAGAGACTTACTGACCCTAAACGTTTGAACGGTGCACCATTCACTTGTCTTTGCCTAAGATTTGTCAAATAAACTAAACAGAGACTCCAAATATGACCATACGACTCCAAACTGACCTTGTTTAGACCTTTGTTTCTTTGCCAAGTGGACCAGAGAAAGTAGGTTCTTCAACTTGAGGACCAGTTTATGGACTAGAGCGATAGAGTTTTCATCAAAAAACATCCACAAGCCTTCACATCGACTGACACCTACAACCAGAGAAGAGCCAAGTGAGGTTTATCCGAACACTATAAACAAAAACAGTAAACCTCAATGTTTAATAAGATTTCACCTACTCACAAAGCATTAACAGCTCCTTCTTGGCCAGTTCTGCTGAACTCTGAAGCCAGCAGTTAAAACTGGCCAAACATTCACTCGTATCCCCTTCACCTACTGTATAGGAAACAACACATCAAACAATTTACATTACACATTATTGTGATCCATATTGGAGTGAGGCACAGATACAATATAAGACACTGTAGTCTTACCTTCAGTACAGAGGCCCTGTAAGTAGCCAATGAGGCCTTTGACATTGTTGTCTGTAAAAGCTTTATTCCACAAGACCTCTGAATTTAGCATCATCCTGTTTTTTCATAAAGATCCTTCCAAGTGTTTTCACGCAGAAACCTTAAAGATATCAACTACCCAATCTTGGCTTTGAAAGTTAGTCCTTGGTTAAACCATATTCATAGAAATGAGAAAAATATATATTAATAAAATCTTTTGTGCTATTTTAACTTGTGCATATTCAAATGCTAAATAATCAGTATAAAATCTTGTGTATTTGAACAGTTAATCATCTATACAGTAAGTGATACATTGTCCATGCTTTGGTCAATACTCATAAACATCATGGTAACAGTACTCACCAGATAAAGCACCTTTCATCCAGTATCCAATAGTCATATGAGTGTCCTGCATTCAGATCTGCTGACTAGTTTGTATGTGCTCTGACTCAATCCCCTTTAGGCCTGAATAATCCTTTGGATTTCATTGGCTGTCAGTGCATGTGGTATTACATCAAATATGCATAAAACAGGAGTCGGCAATTGTATACAAACAATGCCCATTGTATACAAGAAAGCAAACAGCCTCAGAGTCAGGGGCTCCTTTTCTAAATGGGAATTTTAATTTATAAAATAATAAATTCTAAGCCATAAAAAGACTCTTGTGTTGTGTTGTGATGTGTTGTTTTGATGTTTTGTTTCATTTATTTTTTTGTTAATTTGTTTAATAGGTTTTAATTTGTTTATTTTAACAATAATTGTCTTCATTTTTCTTCAAAGAAAGTCCCTTTCTTTAATATAAAAAAATGTTTTTTAAATTAAAAAAAATACTTTTTATCTATCAATATTAGCAATATTATTTAGTAATAATTTACATTTTTAGAAGAATAAATAAGGATCTTGTGCACATTATATATAGAGAGAGAGAGTCAAACCAAAATTTATTCAGACACCTTGAACATTTCATTCATTAATACAGTTTATTCACTATAATTAAAAAAAATGGTAATAAAATATGACAAGATCTCAGAGTTAAACTGTGTCAGAAAAAATTAATCTTATGTCAGATAAAACTTAAGCAAAACATGGTCAGGTCAAAGTGTCTGTGACATAATATACCCAAAAATTCTTCAGTAAAACTGATAAGATTTTTTGGGTATAATATGTCACAGTTTACTTTATTTTGCTATCCTCACTTACATAAATGAACTATAGTGTCCTGCACCCACTAGTAAAAAAGTAAAAAAAAATTATATCTAGTGTCTGAATAATTTTTGGTTTGACTGTATATATATATATATATGCATTTTCGTACACATATATATTTCCTGTGTTTTGGGAAAAGATGCAAATTGAATCCCCATTTTTTTTCTCAGATGGGGTCTATATTATTTTAAAAGAATCTACAAAGTAAAGTTATATGAAAATATGTAATATTTGTATTTTAAATGGGATATATAAATTACCCTAAATAAGTGCTGTCGAATAGATTAATCATGATTAATCGCATCTAAGTTTGTAAATATATATATATATATATATATATATATATACACACACACACACACGTATATATTTACAAACATTTACGTTAGATGCAATTAATCGTGATTAATCAATTTGACAGCACTACCATGAATATATAATAAATCATATATTTAAATAATGTCATTGAACAAAAAAGGAGTACATAACTATTAAACTACCTGCAAGCATAGTTAGAGACTTTTAGTAGCTCAATAACTCTTTTTACTTTCTAACACACAGAAGAGTGTTAGAAGAAGAGTACCTTCCACCACCAGCACAACTCTCACTGACTGTCATTCCAGTCAGTGAGATTTGTGCTGGTGGCAGAAGGTACTCTTCCAAATCCAACTGGGCTGATTACTGATTAGAAGGAATTACGAGAGAGGTCACAGCTGAGTCTGCGGCAGACACTAACACACACACACACACATTAGTTTTCATTAGCAAACAATGCATTCAGATTGTTAACCAAAAACTGCAAACATCTGACGAAGAGCAAGCACTTGGAATAGGGCGGGATGCCATTGAGGGATGGAGTTACAAGGATGGGTAAGTAATAAGCTGTTTATTACTGCCCTTATGCAGGGATCATCTCACTCACCACTCCTGGCTGAGGACAAGCCCTGTGCTTGTCCATTCAGGTGAACTTATTTTGTTTTGCCTACTATTTTGAGCTTTCAGTACTCAGGGCAGTAGCATTCTTAGCTTTTTGAAGTGTTATATGGCTGAAAATATTTGCATTGTAACTGTGCTGTAGAAAACAATTATTGCACAAAAACATAACCTGAAAATATTCATGTTGTAAAATCTAAATTAACACTGGTTTTATTTAATCCAAAATGATTATCTTCTATTTTTATCAGACTTATAAAGTTATGCAATTATGCTCTTCTTGATATTGTCTTAGCTGTTGCTTAGCATGTTTTCTCTCTTTTTTGCCTCTCAGGTATACATTTGCAAAAATGGAAATAATCTCAGCTTCACTACGTTTCTAAAGAACCTCACATGGCATCTACAAGGAGTTTGACAAATTAAAAAATAAAACGGCTTTGTTGTGCCCATTTGCCCTTAAAGCTCTTTTTTAAAATTCTCTTTTTACTTATATCCAGTTCTTCTCATAATTTAAATGAATGAGCTGCATGAATACTGTTTGGCGATTGCAGTTCAAGGTCCTTTATTGATTGACACTCACTAAGTTAGCCTAAGAAGCTAATTGCTAAGAAGCATTAGTCCATTCATTCAAGAATCTTGTACACCTCAATGACTTACATCTAAAATGACCACTTTAGCTATTTGATTTTTGTACACCATTAGACTTCCACAAAAACAATTATATAAAGTGTAGGTTTCTCTGAAATTTTTAAGCAGTTCTTTCGCACATTCTGTAAAAAAATGGCTGTGCTGCCGGTTAGATTCACCAAAACCAAGAGAGACAAACTGGCCCAGGTTTTGTGGGTGCTGAACTGGATTTCCATTGTAACAGGAATCATCCTCTTTAGCTTGGGCATCTTTTTAAAAGTGGAAATCAACAAGCGGCAGGATCTAATGGTCGAGCGTCAGCTCCAATCCGTGCCAAACATGCTAATAGCCGTGGGACTTATAGCCTGTGCGATTAACTTTTTGGGAGGAAAGATCTGCTATGACTGTGTGGACACCAACAAGTTCTTACGTTGGAAGTTGGTGATGCTCCCGTACATCATTTGTACGTTTTTCTTCACTCTGAGCGTGCTCGTGGGTGCCTTGATGTGCTACAGCATGCTCGGACAGCTGGAGGAATCGCTAACGTTGGGGCTACGTGATGCTATGCGTTACTACAAGGACACGGACACACCAGGCCGCTGCTTCTTGAAGCGCACAGTGGACCTGCTGCAGATCCAGTTTCAGTGCTGTGGGAACGAGGGCTACAGAGACTGGTTCCACATCCAATGGGTCAGCAACCGATACTTGGACATGTCTCAACGGGAAGTGGTAGAGTAAGTTGGGCCTGAAACAAATATTTATTTAAATATGTAATATTTAATTATTTAGTTAGTAGTTATTAAAGTGAACTTTGAACCTTTTACATTAACGAACAGCTATATTACACACTACATGAAGACCAATATCCGAAAAATCATAATAGGGGCACTAAAATAATAATAAATCTGAAATGTCTTCTGATTTTGGGGCAAATACTCTTTATTGGCATCATGAGTATCAGGCAAACAATTGCATTTATGATACATTTTACAGTTCCAATTTTTTTTTTTACTAGCCGTCTACGGAGCAATGTGGAGGGAAAATACTTAATGGATGGAGTTCCCTTCAGCTGTTGCAATGTCAATTCTCCTCGGCCATGCATTCAGTACCAAATCACCAATAACTCTGCCCACTTTAATTACGACTACCAGACAGAGGAGCTCAACCTGTGGATGAGAGGATGTCGTCAGGCTCTGCTAGATTATTACTCCAACATCATGCATTCTATCGGCCTCACTGTTCTGATCATCTGGCTCTTTGAGGTTGGTTGTGTCTATTGCTTTGATAATACATTAGGGAAGGATTCTAAGCTTAACTGATACAATTAGGTGTGGTCACATTAGTGAAATTTCATAGGCAAAAAAAGTCCATTGTCCATTGTCAAGCACTGCTCACACAGATGGCACTTTAAAAACCAAGCATCTTTTTTTTTTTGGTCAACGCAGCGAATTCGTAAAACAAGCTTTTGTGTGAAATCTGTGTGCGGAAATGTTTCGTTCTCACAAGTAATTCCTGATCCTATTGATTCCTATTGAAATGACTGGATTTCACCCGCAAAAATGTGACCGCACATTTACAAAACGTTGGACAGTTCATGACACCAGTCCTTGAATTTGATTAGCTAAGCACCATTCCACAAGTGTTGACAGATAAAAGCACTGCACTGTAAAAAAATATTTTCATGATTTGTGATCACAACATTTTTTCTTTTGTCAAATCAACTTAGATAATTAATGTGGTTCGGATAACATAATATTTTGAGTTTCTGTTGATTAAACCAATCAAATTCATTGTATTAACTCAATTTTTTAAATTTCAATGAACTCAAGATTTTGAGGCAACCAGGTAACTTACTTTTTTAAGTTAAACCAACAATTCATTTGTACAGTGTGGGAAGCTTGAGCAGTAAAATGCATTGTAGGAGTAAAATACATTTTCAGGGAGTGAACGTTCCAGTGCACTGGAAGAATTTTGCGATTGAGACAGCCATTAAAATGGCTGACTCCCTGATCCCTGATTTCATTGACACCCCTATTGTTGCCAATGAAACCCATAATTCTGCGATCAAGGATGTCAACAGCTCTGAGTATTATGATTATAGAATCAAAGTTGTATTTACATATGCATCAGACCCAATTTCAGTTGCTTATCAACACTCAGAATATGAAATATGTTGGGTGGGGGAGGGAGTGTATCTGCCAGAGGAAAAAAAAATTACTGACCAAATTTTGACTGATAAATTGTTTTGGCAATTGTACTAGGAACTCGACACTAATAGAAAGCAAGGGGCAACACAGTGACTATATTAAAGCTAGGGTAGGCAATGTTTTTCATAAACACTTTTTGTTATACTGGTTGAAACTCTCTTCACATCCTGATAGCAATCAATAATACAAGTGATCTAAATATTTTTTTAAAAACGTAAAAAATTTTGTTTGTCCAATCATTGCATTTGGTCCTACCTGCCTGTCAAGTTATGCATTTGCATACCTCCACGCACAGTCACAGAACGCTACAAACAGCAGCCACCTTTTAAACAGTTCTACCTGAACCAAAACAACCAGTTTATGCTGCGTTCATGACGTCATAATTGCCATTGTTAAGAGAGTGGCTGTGCGCATTCATGTGTTTTGAAGGAGGCATGGTTTTGGAGAGTGCTCTGAAGGGAAGGTGGGATCTTATGCTTTAGAAGCTAGCTTGCTATTGCTAGCCTCTCCGAAATTGCCTACCCTACCATTAAAAATCTGCTCTGGTTCTGTGGCCTAATCTCATCATGGGATTGTACACACACTTTATAATCTGCTCTATGCACCAGTCACTCCAGTCCCTCAGTGTCCTATGTAAAGTATGTGAAGCTTCATGTAGCACATCAAACAGTGTGAATTATTCAATAGTTTCAGGTGGATCAACTTTCTTTTAGAGGAAAAGACTGCTATCAGTCAAAACAACCTTATCGATTCCTTCTCTGACAGCTCTCAGTGCTAACGGGGGTCCGTTATCTCCAAACGTCCCTGGAGAATGTTCTGCGACAGGGGGACCCCGAGTGCGAGTCTGACGGGTGGCTCCTGGAGAACAGCTTCGTGGAAACGGCTCGCACTAATTTCAACATCATCAAACACCTGGGCAAGTTCAATCAGATCAACACAGCCAGCAATGGAGATCCAAACATTGATAGACCATCTACAGCACATTATGGTCCAGATAATGTGCCTCCAAAGCCTCTTCCCACGAGTAGTTAACCCTCCTGGTGAGAAACATTACATAAGCTACAGAGGACTGCTGGACTCTGGTGCTATATGAAAATGATTAGGTGAAAACTGAGATGGCATTGTAAAGCAAGAACAGAGTGATATCACAACATACTGAAGTTCTGTTGTAATTTAATGTGAAAGAACCCAAGGCAAAGCATCATGGGGCCTTCAAAGTCTTAAAACCTTTAAAATGCCTCTCATTCAGCATACAACAGTTTAATTTGTTTGTGTTTTAGAGATTCTCATACTGTATGAATAGTGCTGAATAGTGTTACTGGACTTGTTTAGAGCAAAAACTGTACACTGTAGGTTTTTAATTAGGGAGTTTCAATATTTCCATTACGTAAAAACGGTTTCAATATTTCCAAGATATCAAAAATGTCAGCTTACCCACAAGCCATCATGAATCCTTGTTTCATGCCTTGGTCTCGTGCCTAAAGCCAGGTATTGTAATCACTGGTGAAAACATGATATCAACAGCCTCTAAAAAATTTTTTTCAGATGTATATTTTAAGCACACCCATGCCTAAGATGATCATGAATATGTAGTAGCAATAAATGGAACATGTAAATTTAATTAATACATCATTAAAATATTTAAGTGATGGTACCAAGGGTACTGTGCAGTTCATTGACTTGACTGAACATTTGAAATATTGTGGTTACTCTGTGCTTTAAGTGTGTGTGTATATATATATATATATATATATATATATATATATATATATATATAAAGGGAATCCTAGGTTATCTTGCTTCACGTTTACTGCTCATAATTTACACGGGGTTAACAATTAGGCTAATCCTGGTTATTCACAAACTTAAGTTTGACATTGTACATTCCTAAACACTGGGTTAACGTTCTAATTTGCATATTGGCGGTGTCAGTGGCATCCATTGATTGGATAAACTAACAACGCAGCACGCGACCTGTTTACCAAACTCTAGCACTGCGCATCCTGTATTGCCGACTGTACTATCGAGTTTTTACTGATGAATGGACAATTCGGACTATAACGGTAAGAATGAAACTATCTTTTCTTCACTCAAATTATCGCGTTTTCTGTCAGCATTTCACATTTTCTCTCTCAAACGCTGAATTTACTGTTTATGTAGCTACAATGCGAAGTGTTTTCGTGACTGCCCAAATCAGGCAAATATGAGAATGCGCCTGGCTCTAACATTCTATCACCGCGTTGTTTCACACTGTAGATGTTTGGCACCGCAATGCGGGGTTAACACCGCGAAAGGGGTGCTGCAGGGTTTCATAACCCCGGGTAAAAAGCGATGCTAACCCCGCTTCTAAATTACAAGTGTGGAACGTTCCTTTGCCCAAGGTTAAAAGTAGCGTTTAGAAGGATGATAACCCTGGGTTAAGCGCAGTGTGAAAAGCCCTATTTCTTATTTGGAAATCATGATACATGACTCAGGATTGTTTGATGAATAGAAAGTTTAAAGGCACAATAATTTTTACAGTAATTTTCGCCGCTAGAGGTCGCTTATTTAAAACAATGGTGTAGCTTGATGACGCCGTGAATGAGCGTGTATCTATGGGAGTTGTCATCGACATCTCCACAGCATGGAAAGCAATCCGACAGACTCGGGCAGAAATCATGTTCATGAATGAGCTAATGTATTAAAGTTTTATTAAAGTTACTGTGGTATGAAGCAGTGCGAGCTGAGAGCCGTGGGAGCGGAACGAGTTCGCTGAAGCGAATGCTGATGAGAGATACCTGTGAGACACACCAGTTTCAAGTCCAGCTGAGCTTTTATTTATTTATTTATTTTTTGTTGTTGTTGTTGCATATGTGGGGTATCGCAGCACTGTTTTACACTGTTAAAACAATCATACTAAAATCTTTGTTCACTCGGTGGCTGGTATGAGAGACTTGTTGCTCTTTGCAGCGATCGTGGTAATACTCGTGGTAAATCAAGAAAACAATTGATTAAAACAATAAGACTGTTGAGCTATATAACAATGCCTATTTTTCTGTTGATAAATGTATCCAAACAGTTGCTCACCTGTCTAATAAAACACATAATATATTAAAGTATCTTTGGTGATTCCATGGTTTCTACAAAAGTAAAACTGGAAATCGAGGGCAACGCGGATATGACGTCATTGACAGTTGACGCAACGACACAGTCTGTTAGAATGGTTAAAATTGCTGATTTTTCTGGATTTAAACATAGGGGATAATTTAAGTACACAAGTCAACGAAATATATAACACTGTTCCAGTGGTTTTTGGATATTTTAATCTAAAAATCGTACATATTGTGCCTTTAAAAAAAACAGCATTTATTTTAAATAGTCTTTTGTCACTTTTGATCAATTTAATGCATCTTTGCTGAATTTCTTTAAAACAAAAAAAGACCCCAAACTTTTGAATGGTATTGCATAGACTTAAGTAAAGTGTTACCATTTAGGTTTTTACTTTAATTGAGCTGTGCTATTCAATAAAATAAATAAATAAATAAATAAATAACAGATATATAGGAAGCTGCATTAATGTCTACAAACTACAGATTAATTCATAAAAAAAAAGCAGCCTTTCCCCCTTCAGATCTCAAAACATGCATCAAAGAAATATTTTTCTTGTTTTTGCTTTTAATATCTAATAGATATACCCATCAATCACTATTAGTAAAATATTTAAATATAATTTTAAAACCAGAATAAATAAGTACAGATAGTTGATGAATACAGTGATTTAACAGGACTCTATTCACCTTATGTAGCACACCTTTTGCGTGAGATTCATTAGCTGCAATAACTGGAAGAACAACAAAATGTAGTAAATGGTAAAATAATTTTTGCTACAAACCAGTGTGTTTATGATTACAATAATGAATTAAAATAATAAAAAATAACAGTTTGCAATATCAAGGAGCATAAACAGTTTTTGTACAGATAAAATAACTGGAAGCAGATGAGACAGGAAGCCTTGACACAATCAGGTTAAAATGGCTGTGCCCGCACTTGCGTTAAGAACAAGGGGGATAGAATGTGAAGTGAAGGTAAGAGATCCATTAGCATGGAAGTGATGTCACTCAGTAATTTATTTCATGTAAATAAGAAGTTTAAAAGTACCTTACACCTTGAAACAAACAATGAGCAGGAAAAAAAAAAAAAACACTCTGGATTTGGACTGACACTCAAGAAAAGCACTTGTGTTTGATTTAATACATATTAACAAGTGGAATATACTTGAATTTACTCAACAGGCATTGTTGCATGTGATTATTGACCTTTTTGTGTTTCTTCATTAATTAACAGCTGCATTCTTATAGTAAAATAGCATCATCTAATTATACATTATTGTTTTATATACATGTTCATGTGACATCCATAGCATGAGTGAATCTCATGAAACCTGTCAAGAATATGCCTGGCTCATAATTCACCCCCAAATCAAAAGAAATAAGCAAATGTGCTTAAATTAAATAATGCTTATTTTTTTGCATCTTGATGATTTCTTAAATTTCACATTACTGTAACAGATATTCTCATTACTGTAAAAACCTATACTAACTTTAGCTATTAACTGTATATCAGTATTCATTTTCTAAATTCTTATTCATTATATTTCATTTGTACTGATTTAATTTTATTAAATGCATTATAGTCATTTTTACTGTAATGATAATAATAGGAATTAAAAATAAAAAAGACTAGTAAATGGTCTAGAACATAGGCGCCTTTATGCAAAATATGACTTTTTTTTTTTTCTTCTTCACTTCAGGGTGGCATGTGACCCGGACATGTTTTTGTGAGATTCACCTGAGAACATAAGTTGCAAAACAGCGTCTTGCTCAGAAACACTGAAAATACTTTTTTACTTTGAGGGCATCTTTGCTTAATAAAGCAGTAGAGAGACATATTATATTCACATGAATACATTTCTCACACAGATAAAAGAGAGCGAACAGGCGGTGGCAGGGTGAGAGGACAAGAATTCACAGAGGTATAAAAACACGGTTTGCATTTCGTAGTGACAAAAGCCCCTCAATAAATCTTTACAACCTGAAAACAAATGCAAAAACACCACAAAGAGCAAAAAGAAAAAGCTGCAGTGCCATAATTAATGTAGATCCGCAACTAAAGCAAAATAAATAAAGAGCCGAGAGAGCAAATTCACTTCGTAAATATCTTTTATGGGCCTATTTTGTATGGCTACCCATAATGCACTGGCTGTTGATGTGAAACACTGACAGCAGCAGGTAGAGATGTGAAGGAGTTTATTACTCCCTGCTGTCAGGCTGATGTCATGCGTAGTCTAACCGAATGTGGTGTGTCTTGCTACTCGCATCATACACTTCCTCTGCCTGCATCTGAGCTCAAAGCATCTGCCACTCAAAGGGGAACATGACGTTGAGGACCTCCAGATTGCGAGCGATTTCCTCCAGGACGCAGTGCTGCTGCCACATATGAAGCATCTTGCGGTACCGCTCTGGACACAAATGGAGTGGGTTCCCACGCCTAGCAAAGTCCAAACAAATACGTGTTAGCATTAGTGCTAATAAAGCACATGCTAAATGATATTGTATTTCAAATGATATTGTATTTCTTAAGATGAGGGAAGAATTACATCAGAAATACAGATTAGCATTAGTGCTAATAAAAAATAAACAGACAAAGTATGCGAAATGATGATACTGCGTGTAAAGCTAAGGGAAGAATTATATCAGAAATACAGATTAGCATTAGTGCTAATAAAGAATAAACAGACAAAGCACATGCTAAAAATGATATTGTATTTGTAAAGCTAAGGGAAGATTTATGTAGAAATACAGATTAGCATTAACGCTAATAAAGAATAAACAGACAAAGCACATGCCAAATGATGTTATTGTGTGTAAAGCTTGGGGAAGAATTATATCAGAAATATAGATTAGCATTAGTGCTAATAAAGAATAAAGACAAAGCACATGTTAAATTATATAGTGTTTCTGAAGCTAAGGGAAGATTTATATCAGAAATACATCTTAGCATTAGTGCTAATAAAGAATAAACATACAAAGCACATGCTAAATGATGATATTGTGTTTCTAAAACTAAGGGAAGATGTATGAAGACATTATTTTCTGTTTTTTTTTTAATTTATTTTTTATTTATTTTTTTTACTACAATTAAAATGTTTGGGGTCAGTAAGATTTTTTAAATAAAAAAATACCAGTAATGACATCTATAATGAACTTAGTTTCCTCAAAAATATTAAACAGCACAACATTTTTCAACACCATTTCTTTAGCACCAAAACAGCATATCGGAATGATTTCTGAAGAATCATGTGACACTGAAGACTGGAGTAATGATGCTGAAAATTCAGCTTTGCATCACAGGAATAAATTACATTTTACAATATATTAAAATAGAAAATTTAAGATTAAGATAACATTTTGATTATATTTCACAATATTACCGTTTTTACTGCATTTACTGATCATAAGAGACTTCTTTCAAAAACATTAAAAACATTTTACTGACCCCTAATTTTTGAATGGTAGTGTATATCAATTTTTATGCATTAAGAAAAAAATATATAGTAAGAAACACAATATTTATCTACAAATATCAATTTACTGGAAAATGTGAAAAACAAATCACTGAACCAATCTGATCTGATCTGAATATTTCTAACTAAAATGCTACTGAAATATCTTAGTATTGTATAAAAAAAAAAAAAGAAGTCACATTATAGAAAACATCTTATAAGTCATCTAATTCACAACAATGAATTTTACCCAAGCTGAGGGTCTGTTTCTCCATAATCATCTAGGTAAGGTGCTGGATAGGGACTGCCCCGTGTCTTACTGGCCATCAAGACAATCTCACACTCTCTAACCCTGTTCAGAAAGACACAAACAGAATTATTAACAATAGTTATTTGTATTTATTTAAATCACCCTGCCTTAATAGAAATTTGTTTCTCCTTCCTCTCACCTGAGAAACATTCCCACTCCAGCTCCACAGATGGCGGCGTGGGCCGTACACGCTCCCACTTCCTCCCCGTTCAGCTGCACCTGACAGCAGGGGCTCTGTGCACACAACATAACCCCGCACAGCAGACACAGAGTCGGGTGCTTTCGCTCGTCATCTGATGAGTTTGGGCATCTATGGAAGAAAAAATGGTCACCACAAGTAACATCCTATTAATCTGCAGAAAATATTAAATTCCCTCAATTGACATTCAAGGCAATCCTTTATTAAAAGTACTTACTTAAAGTGACTAGCTTGGTTGAGCAACACACTATAGTCCTCTGGAAGATCTATTAGCCTATTTCTCTTGTGAGGATACCTGAATAACAGTTGAAAAAAATCAAATAAATTATTGCGTTAATAAAGGGGAAGGAGAGAACTTGAGTGTCATCAAACCTGATGATGTGCATTTCTCCTTTGAGGGCTTTGGATATGGCTGTATTCCCACACCACCTGAGACACAGACACAAAGTGAGTGAGTGAATGGATAAATATATGGAATTAGGAACTTAGAAACATACTGTCTAAATGGGGTGAAAACAATGGGTGTTCTTAATTTATTTGTGTATATATATATATATATATATATATATATATATATATATATACACACGCATACATACATACATACATACATACATACATAAATACATATACATTACTATAAATTCACACGCACATACATACATACATATACATTACTATATATTCAGTTGTTGATGTTCACTGTTGTCAATTATTATAATTATTATTATTATTAACAACATTAACAATCATCATCCTTATTTTAATTGATCAACAAAAACTAAACAGCTGGAACAATTTTAATTTTTCAATGTATTTTTAAAATGTAATTGTTTATTAGTCTAATAAGCAAAACATTTTGAAATAAAAATAAATACTACTACTAATAATAATATGTATTATTATTATTATTATAATTAATATTATCTTCGTTTATTATTAATAATATAATTACTAATTAATAACAACTACACAGCAATAATAAAAAAATTATAATATTTATATTATTGTGGTTTGTTATTATTATAAACAAATAATAATAATTTTAAACTTATAATGACAACAGACAATTATTACTACTACTACAGCAAATAAGCAGCAACAATAAAATATGTTTTTAAAATTTTATATTATTATAAACTATTATTAAGCAAAAAATATAATGATAATACTACTGTTTATTATTATTATTATTATTATTATTAATAAATAACTAAACAGCAACAATATATTATTATTGTTGTTTTGATGTTTGATGTATTATTATTATTATTAATGTAGGTATACAATATATATATATATATATATATATATATATATATATATATATATATATATATATATATATATATATATATATATATAAATTGTGAGCTTGAATCATCTGATCTTTACCTCTTTATGAAGGCAGTTACAACATCCCTGTAGTCTTGAAACAGTTGAAACAGGTTGGATGGTAAGGAGAGGTAACTACACAGCAGAGGGAGCTGACTTTCAGGTGATTCTGCATATAGATGAATTATGATTAATAATTGTTTTATACAATTTATACTCATTTATACTGATACAGTACTGTGGAATCTGCTCAATTCATTCATGGATGCATACTTGGTATTATACTATATACCATGGCAAAACTAGCCTGGATGATATACATGAAGTGTCATTATTAGTCTTTTAAACCTACAATCTGTTGATAACCAGGCAGATTTGTTAAAGTAAACAGCAGTGTGGCACATTTAAATCCAACATATGAAGTGTAGTGACCTGCAGTACTGGACAGCTCCTCCGGAGGGGGCACTCCTGTAAGGCAATTAAAGAACAGTGCAGCACATCGCAGGAAGGGAAGGACACCTCTCTTCACACTCTCTACGCTGAAGCCAGATACACCAGGTCTCAACCTGAGAAAGAGAGAGACGATGAGAGACAGCAAGAGAGAAAGTGGGAGTCTTTCCCTACATGACACGTGTATAAACTCACCCATCTGTGTGTTGTGAGACTATAGAGAAGAGTTCTGCTGCAGCCTGGGCCTCTTCGCCCTCCTCCACCATTCCTATTACAGCACAATCTACACACACAATATTACTGAAATAGTGCTGTGCAAAGGCATTTGCAAAAATGTCATACTTTTGTGTCAATTCGCATCCAGCAGTGTGTGTGTTTACCGTGTGAGGCCAGCAGGACCTGGAGCATGTGTGCCATAGTGACCAGGCGCAGCAGGTAGAGGTGATTGAACGCCGTGCTGACTGCTGAAGGCTGCAGGTCTACAGCCTCTTCCTGATACAATGCTGGGATGGACAGAACCAGCCCCACCTGAGCAGAACATAAAAGAGCATTGTTCTGAAATTGTTGATGGGTGCGTGTCCGTGCAGAAGTCGCCTTCATAATGCTAGGGTGTTGTGAGAGGTTGCCAGGGCGTTGACATGTGGTTGCTAAGGTGTTCAGAGTGGTTTTTAGCATATTGTTATGTGGATACTAGGGTATTTTGGCTGGTTACTTTTTTACGGAGCCATTCCGTAAGTTTCTACGACATTCTGGTTTCTAGATATGGTTTAGGTCAATGCAAGTCTATGGGACTTTTTTGCTTGTTTATCTTCCAGGCACAAATTCAGCCTTTCAGTCATTTTATTTATCTATCTATCCATCCATTCATCCATCTTTTAGATTAAGGTCCAATTCTCACTATTAACTTACTTTTAACTATGTATTTTGCTGTATTATTAATTACTTCTTATTAATAGTTAGTAAGGTAGTTGTTAAAGTGATAGTTCACCAAAATCTTACTCACTTACTCACCCTCAAGTTGTTCCAAATCTGTATGAGTTTCTTTCTTCTGTAGAAGAAAAAAGATATTTTAAAGAATGTTGGTAATCAAACAGTTGACTGCACCCATTGACTTCCATAATAGGAAAAAAATACTATAGAAGTCAATGGGTGCCATCAACTGTCTGGTTAAAAACATTCTTTAAAATATCTCCTTTTGTGTTCAACAGAAGAACGAAACTCATACAGGTTTGGAACAACATAAGGGTGAGTAAGTGATGGCAGAATTTTCATTTTTGAATGAACTATCCCTTTAAGTTTAGGTACTGGGTAGGATTAAGGGATGTAGAATATGGTCATGCAGAATAAGGCATTAATATGTGCTTTATAAGTACTAATAAACAGCCAATATCCTAGTAATATGTATGCTAATAAGCAACTAGTTTATAGTGAGAATTGGATTCTAAACTAAAGTGTTACCATATTTAAATAAATAATGAAATAAATAATGAAATAAATAGAATAATAGAAATGAAAATGAAAATAGCATTTCTTTAATACTGACTTGATAAGGTACAGTAATAATAATAATAATAATAATAATAATAAAAATAAAAAACACCCACCAATAGATGAAAGAAATCCACTTCTAATATTGATGGTGTGTTTTCTACATTAGGAACAGGTACCAGGACTAGAAAGAGGCAAAGAGAATTATTGCATGAACAAAACCAACAAACAAATCCATCCTCTCATAAATGTAACATACCTGCTAACATATCAGTAAAGTGCTTCTGTATGACAGCTTGACTGCTTTTCAGCCTCTGAGCAGCTGAAAACTGCACCACTGCTTTGAGTCCAGAGAGCTGAAGAAGAACATTGTCTTATAAAAATCCATCCTACATTAAATAGTGCGCACTATGATCAATATCAGCACAGCCAAACCAGACCTGTCTGTTCTGGAGGGATCCAAAAAGAGCCTTCCCCTCTTCCTGTAACATGTTATCTAACGAGAGAGAAAGAAATCAGATGAGGCACGCAAGACAAAATTAAAGGATGTATCTTAGTAATCTATGAAATCTATGGAGTTAAGTCAAATTTACTTTATACAATACACCTTGACTACATTCACAAAGCAGCAGATTACAGTTGGTAAGTGCCAATCACACTGCTGCTCCGAATTCTGCTATATAACAGGATAATTTGAGAGTAAATATGGGTGTTGATGTCGAACACTGACCATGTGAATGTAGCCACTGTTTTAAAGCAGCTTTACAAACAACAATGCCTAACAAAGGCCCCAGTGACCAAGTCAAAGGAGGAGAGCATTACCGATGGCCTGGATGGTGTAGGCACAAGTGTTCCAGGACATGACAGGCACGTACGGGCACAGGTCATTGGGAGCCGTCTGCAGTCCCACCCTGTGCACTGTGGTCGCACAGACCCCCAACATCTCTGTGATACTGCGAGAGAACTTCGGCCTGATCAGAAATGGGGAGTTTAGATGACCATATTCAGTGGCATTCTTGTGGCATATGTCAATATTAATAAATATTTATCAATTAATTTTAGAAAATCTAGATAAAAGCAAATGCAAATAAATAAATGCAAAATGAACAAAAGGCTAAACATATATATATGATGTCATTCTAAATGCTGTTCTAAACAAATACACACACACACACACACACACACACACACAAACACAGAAAATATGATCAAAGAAAGTTGTGAAAATAAATCTGCATTTTTTATCACATTATACCATGATGTGATTTCCCCTCACATTCAATTGATTTACTACAATGAAAGGTTCGATTTGTGAATTTTTTTAATGAACAATCAAAATGATAAACAATGCAGATTTATTTTCACAGCCTTCATTGTTCATATTTACCAAGGGTGCAAATAATTCTGACCAAGACTGTATATGACCAACATATTACATAAACCCAACAAAATCATGTGTTTCTCATCAAGTGGAGAAAAAATTTAAATAACAAGCTATGCTATATTGTGCGCTATAAGACCAGAAGCATATATTAAAGGGGCTATATGTAAGATTTTTACTTTAATAAAGCATAAAAATACCCCAATATGTTTGCAGATATTTAGGAAACATGCTAAGTTCACATACTTGTTTCTCAGAAAAACAATGCTACAGCCAGATATTCTACTTTGAAATGCGCGTTCCGTGTCGGAATGTCTGTCTTTGTTTTGGTCTGTGCGAAACTGTGTGCTGCCAGTTTATCCAATAGTATTTCGACATCACAGGTTGCCAGTTGGCGGAAAACACCGCGTATTGCAGCCATGGAAACCGGCAAACAAACTGGGTCAGAGAATCGCAGATTCTACCTGACCTAAAAAGCCTCTGCATCCATCTAATAATCTCTATGAACGACAGCATATCAACTCACACAGATAAATCAACTCATCAGCTTACAGTGTGTAAGTCTCCTCAGCTTTCATTGTCAATTGCGCTCCCTCTTGATGCCTGTCATCAAGCTGGCCACATGTATCTTTGAAGGAGGGGGCGGGTCAAACAATATTTTGAATTTGGACTGCAGTACCTATTTCGACCACTGGGTGTCATTCCTACATAGAGCCCCTTTAAGTAAATATGATCAATTTTGCTGTGATATTGATTTAAGTAAAGACCCTTCTGTTTAGAGACTCACGACTCTTGAACTCCAAAACTGAGAATGGATCTGAAATCAGCTTGACACTCGTCAAAAAATGCCATTGCTTCCTCCACTGCTGCCTCACTGTTACTGTCTGTAAAAACACCGACACACAAATCAATCCAAATTGAAAAGGAAGTGTTAATGACATTAAGAAATTGAAAAGACAGATCCAACAGGCACAAATCAGCTTTGACTCCCACCTGCTTCCCATGTGGCTCTCAGCCCTCTGATCCGAGAAGAAATAATCTGAATCCAGCGCTCAAGAGTGAGATGCTGACCAACTAACTCAGCACTCTCACTGACAGAGAAAAAAATAGAGAGAGTGAACATTTCAACTCAACTCATCAACACCAAATATCGACTATAATAATGTTAGTAAAGGTGTCGTACTAGTTAATCTTGCTGGGCTCCACAGGGATCAGCGGGATGACCGTGTTACACAGGGACTTGCAAAGCGGACACATGTACTCTCCGTTCTCCAGGTCTATGATCAGCTCTGCATGCAGCCGATTCCGAGTGGTGTTCTGCACAGCTTCAAAGTACCTGCAAATGACCAAAATGGCATGAAGATGTAAAGTGTACTATATTTTTTTGTGTTTGGTATTAGCATCCCAGATAGTGATTTCAGCGGGTCATTGAATTTGTAGAACAACAAATAAATAGTTTTTACAAATCCTAGTTGTATTTCTGCATGTACTATCATGTAATCGCTCAATAAGTGTTTAAACCACAAAAAGAGTTAAATAAAACAGCTTGTGAACAACATGTGATGTAATACATTTACTCCTTTAGGAAAATTATCCAATGTTCATAGTTTTGTTAGTTAAATTTCATTTTGACCCAAAAATGATATTTCTGTCATTAAGTACTCACCCTCATGTTGTTTCACTCCCGTGAGACCTTCGTTCATCTTCGGAACACAAATTAAGATATTTTTGGTGAAATCTGTGAGCTTTCTGATCCCCCATAAAAAGCAACGTAATTACCACATTCAAGGTCCAGAAAGTTAGTAAAGACATCGTTAAAAAAGTCTGCGTAACTACTGTCATTCTCCTACATTGTTTACGTTGTAAACACAATGCAGAGCTTCCAGGAACAGAACCCCAGCTCAGTATTGCCCAACGTTGTTCACATGAGCACCACAATGCATGCGTGTGATGCTGATGCAGGAGCCGGCCAATACTGAGCCGGCGTTCTGATGTAGAACTCGAAAGCGCTGCACTGTTTACAATGTAAATAACGTAAGAGAATGACATGAAAGAGAAGATATTGTTGAATAAAGTTGTTATTTTTGTTTTGTTTTTGCGCACAAAAAATTGTCGTCGCATAATAACATTAAGGTTGATCCACTGTAGTCACATGGACTATTTTAACGATGTCTTTACTACCTTTCTGGACGTTGAATGTGGTAATTACGTTGCTTTCTATGGTGGATCAGAAACCTCTCGGATTTCAACAAAAATATCTTAATTTGTGTTCCAAAGATGAGCGAAAGTCTAACGGGTGTGGAACAACATGAGGGTGAGTAATTAATGACAGAAATTTCATTTTTGGGTGAACTAACCATTCAGTTAGCTGGGAAAAAAAAATTCTAGAGAGGAGCTTGTTTACTTAACCCAGGGTTCCCGCTTTTCACAAGCAGCAGATTCAAGGACTTGATTGAGAAAGTTTTAGCTTTCCTTTTTTATGAATCATTACTTGATTAAAAACATTAAAACATAGAGAGAATATTATATACATAAATTTTACAAATTAATAAAATGATATGAATAAGGTAATTGTTAAGCATTAGAAATATTGAAAAACAAAAACAAAACTGTTGATCACTTAAAGCACTGACTCACTTTTGCCAGCAGGTGGCATGCATCACATGTCCACAGCTGCCAGTGTGTGTGCCCACAGCCAGATCAGGAGGCATAAACAAGGGGTAGCAGCCTTCTGTTGGACGAGAAAGAGTCAGAAGAAATAGAGTTAGAGTAAACAGTCTGATTCAGCATCACATTACATTAGCACTTTTTATATGAATTCCTTTAATAATGCTTATCATTGTCATTAAAGGGTTAGTTCACCTAAAAATGAAAATGTCATTTATGACTCACCCTCATGCCGTTCCACACCCGTAAGGGTAAATCACGTGACTTTGGCGCTCCAAATCATGATTCGACACGCTGATTCATAACGCTCCGAAGCTTCATGAAGCAGTGTTTTGAAATTGGCTATCACTATACAAGTCGTTATTTTGTTTTTTTGGAGCACCAAAAATATTCTCTTCGCTTTATAATATTAATATTGAACCACTGTACTCACATGAACTGATTTAAATATGTTTTTAGTACATTAATGGATCTTGAGAGAGGAAATGTCATTGCTGGCTATGTAGGCCTCACTGAGCCATCGGATTTCAACAAAAATATCTTAATTTGTGTTCCGAAGATGAACAAAGGTCTTACAGGTGTGGAAGGTGAGTAATAGATGACATTATTTTCATTTTTGGGTGAACTAACCCTTTAAATCTTCATAACTTGTCAATGCTTGCTGCTTATTATCGCAAAAAAAGGTACTTGAGAGGTAAAGTGTTTAGCACAAATCACCTTTGGTGGAGAGTGTCTTTCCACGGTTCTGGGTGAGAACTGTAGATCTCTGCACACATGCTGTAAGGACCATGGCTGCTGCCTGAGCCTGAACCTCCTGCTCCTCCTGACACAGGATGCAGGTCATAGTCTCCCAGTCTGTGGAGCAAACGCCCTGCTGAGGTCCCACAGCCACTCTGTTCTCATCCACATCCATCCCACAGCTGCACACACACCGTGGACTTCATTTAGACATACATGCATTTGAAGCGTGTTTGCAGAAACGATATGAATGAAGAAAAATTAAATAATATAATATAAAAATAATAAACAAATGTGAAAGGTGCAATAATGAATAAAGGCAAAAAGAAAGTGAAAGCACAAAAGAAAGAAAGTTAAGTGAAAGAAACTAAAGAGCAAAAAAGAAAGACTAAAGAATGAAAAAAAAAATGAAATTAGAAAAATGCTGAAAGAATGACAGGGCAAAACAGTGGAAAAAATAAGAGTGAAAGAAAGAGCAAAAACGCAAATGATCGAAATACTGTAACAAAACTGTAAAAGATTAAAAAAAATAAAGAAATAAAGAATTAAAAGACAACAGAAGAACAGAGCGAAAGTGAATAAAAGTATGACAAAAAGGAAGGAAGGAATGTGAAAAAGAGCACAGTAAAGAAAAGTAAGTGTAAGAAAGTGAAACCAAGGTGGAAAAAGTAAAAGAACAAATTAAAAAATTAAAAGAATGAATAAATCAATCAAAGGAAGGAGGAAAAAAGAAAGATGAAAAGACAGTAAAATGAAAAAAAAAAATGATAAAAACAACAAATGGAAGTGCAACGAATATAAAAAAGCAATAAAAAAGGCTAAAAGAAAGTGAAAGTAAAAAAAATGAAGAGAAAATGAAATGAACTAAAGAGCAAAAGGAAAGGAAAACATGAAAAATAATTGGTAGAGAGAAAGAAAGAAATAAAGAAAGAAAGAAAGAAAGAAAGAGTAAATAAAAGGATGATTAAAAGACCACACAAATGAAAAAGCCTAAAAATGAAAGAAAGCAAGAAAGTGAAAGAATCTAAAAAGCAAAAGTGAAAGTTTAAGAAAATGAAAGAACAAAATGGAAAAATGAAAGAATTAATGAAAGAGCGAAAAAGAAAAGTGTAAAAAATGAATAAAAACAAAATTATATAAAAATAATGGTAACAATTTACAATTAAGTCCCATTAGTTACCTAACATTAACTAACGTTAAGTAATGGGACCATATTGTAAAGTGTTACCATTATTTTCATAATGCATAACTAACATTAACTAACAATAAGCAATACATTTGTTACAGTATTCCTTAATCTTTGTTAATATTAGTTAATAAAAATACAACTGTTCATTGTTAGTTTATGTTAGCTCAGGTCCATTATATAACATTAACAGATACAACTTTTGACTTTAATAATATTAATTTTAACATTTACTAATAAATTAACCAACATTAATAAATGCTTTAGAAGTATTTTTCATGTAAAATAATGTAGTTAACTAATGTTAACAAATGGAACTTTACAATAAACTGTTACCAAAATAATGAACAGAAGTGAACAGTGCAGTGTAATAGTGTAATGAATAAAAGCAAAAAGAAAGTGAAAGAAAGCAAAAGAAAGAAAAACAAAGTGAAAGTATAAGAGAAAGAAACAAATGAAAGTAATTTAGTGAAATGGCAAAAGGAAGAACACAGCATATGAACACAGCATTGACCTCTCCACAGAAGCGGTGACGTCGCTCTGACTCGAGCTCTCAGGCATGTTGTCATAAAGCATCTTGTTGGACTCTATGAAGTTCTTCTGCATGGCCGACATCTGAGCCATGATCTTCTGCCTGTGTGCTTTAGCAGCTTCAGCCTTCCTCTTCCGCTCGGCTTTCTCCTTATCCTGAACACTCTGGGCAGAGACAACACACTTCAGACATGGAAGCATTTCCACTGAGAGCCTTATCTGAATCTGTGTGAATCGTAATACCTCTTCTGACTTGCTGCGATCTATGGCAAATGAAGCTACAGGACCAGATTTCTCCCGAAGACACTTCACCACCTCAAACATCTTGCAGTAGAGACATTTAGATCTTCAATTTCAAATCGATGAATCAAACAATGAAATACACATCAAATCTTCATCTTCATACCTGTAAGTTCCATGTGATCATGTCATTCTGAGCTTCCAGAGAAGGTAAAGACTTCATTTTGGTCAGGAAATGGAACAAAGATTTGCCATGTTCAGAACCAGTTTCTAAAAATACAAACACATCTGTATCAATCAGCAAATACATAAACATTGAAGCATTAATTGTAAGGCTTACGATTAATATACTGAAATCAAATCAAATCGTGATATGGCTAAGTGTGATTATCAAATAGCAAAGGTTCTGATTTAATTAAATAAATATATTTATTGCATGTTTCGGAGTGAAGTGCCAACACCAAAAACGGAAAACTTTTTATGTGTTTTGGCCCCAATATACTTCAAGTGAAATTGAACAATGATATGGTGTGACATCATTTCAGACAAAATCAGACCAAAAGTTTAAGAGTTCAAAGTAGCTTGCCAAAGCAAACATTCTGGAAAAGTTCACTCCAGCTGGTAAACGCCTTCGAACTACCATTGGTCCGTAGTGATGATGTAATAGGTACATGTGCTCTGAGGCTCCAAATCTTCTACCATTCATTTCTTCTGTTTAGTCTGACAAGGTCAGACATCCGTAAGTAAAAATGAACATAGTGGAGAGCTGCATAATAGTAGAAATTAAAGTTGTAATTCTAATTAAAAGCAACACTGACACTGTTTTTTTTATGTTTAATACTGTAAAGCTGCTTGCTTTAAAGCAATATTTTGTATAAAGTGGTTTAGAAATTAACGACGTGTTTTGACAGGAGTGCTGAAATGTACAGCTTGTGCAAACATATCCACATCGCTATGATCAGATTCTTTTTATCTGCCATTTTCTCACAGCTGTCATGTTTTGTTATTGAGAGGAAAGCGTGCAGCACATTTACATATTCATCTAAACACCGTCAGGATGTTTCTTAACAGTATACCACTGAAAAGGTATTTCAAACTTCTTTACAACCCTAAGCGAAGAATGAGAAAGAACTTCACTGTGTGTATATTGGGGCCTTTAGGATGCTGTCTTACAAGACAGCTGCCTATGTAAAGATGCAAAGTACCACACTAGGCTTTGTGTTAATGATAGGATAGGCTAAGAAGAAGGGTAACATCTTACTTTGTGCTTTTAGACTAAAGTCAAAGGTCACTTCTTCAGCACTGCTGCTTTCCAACTGCATTTTTTCCTCCAGCAGAGCCTGGCCTACAAGGTGCAGTGCCTGAAGTCATACATGCATGTTAAAAACCACATTTTTCATATCCTAAATTAATCTACAATGAAGATGGCAACAGCCAATGATATTCCAGGTAATCTAACAATGTTCTTAGAAATACAAAAGCCAGAAGAGCCGTACCATCTGGATCATGGGTTCAGTCCATCGGTTGGAGCGGTCCTCCACCGCTTTCTGTAGAATTCTCCTCAGAACATGGATAAAGACGTCACAGCAGAGCAGATGCACTATGTTTGAGAATGCTGGACAAAAGGGAGGGGGAACTGGGGGGCAGAGGGCTAAAAAAAGAAAAGAAAAGGAACACCAGATCACACCCTGTTACCCAATATCACAGACAAGTGAAAATTTACATTGAAAACTCTTATTGAAAAAACATAAAATGGACAGTTCCGGTTCTGTCTTCTGATTGGTCAAAACAGCATTCCGGTGCAAAAATATCACAATTGTAAATATGTAAAATAGTAAAAACAATGATGCAAAAGACCTGCTCATACAAACCGAATTCTGGACATTTTGGGACGTTTTTTTAAACGGGGAAATTTTGGGATGTTTTTGTTTAAAGTGAGAAATTGTAAAATTTTACGCACAAAATGAGCTCAATTCAAATTTGATGCCTGTTACAGGTCTCAAAATAGTTGGGACAGGGGCATGTTTACCATGGTGTAGCATCTCTTCTTCTTTTCAAAACAGTGTGAAGACGTCTGGGCATCGAGGTTATGAGTTTCTGGAATTTTGGTTTTGGAATTTGGTTTCATTCATGCCTGATATAGGTTTCCAGCTGCTGAAGAGTTTGTGGTCGTCTTTGACGTATTTTTCGTTTAATGATGTGCCACATGTTCTCTATTAGGTGCAAGATCTGGACTGCAGGCAGGCCAATTGAGCACCTGGACTCTTCTACGATGAAGCCATGCTGTTGTTATAGCTGCAGTATGTGGTTTTGCATTGTCCTGCTGAAATACACAAAGCCTTCCCTGAAATAGACGTCGTCTGGAGGGGAGCATATGTTGCTCTAAAACCTTTATATACCTTTCAGCATTCGTAGTGCCTTCCAAAACATGCAAGCTGCCCATACCGTACGCACTTATGCACCCCCATACCATCAGAGATGCTGACTTTTGAAATGAACGCTGATAACACTCTGGAAGGTCTCCCTCCTCTTTAGCCCGGAGGACACAGCGTTTCCAACAAGAATGTCAAATTTGGACTTGGCTGACCATAGAAACACTTTTACACTTTGAAATGGTCCATTTTAAATGAGCCTTGGCCCACAGGACATGACGGCGCTTCAGGACCATGTTCACATATGGCTTCGTTATTGCATGATAGAGCTTTAGTTGGCACCTGCAGATGGCACAGTGGATTGTGTTTACCGACAGCAGTTTCTGGAAGTATTCCTAGGCCCATTTAGTAATGTCATTGACACAATCATGCCGATGAGTGATGCAGTGTCTTCTGAGGGCCCGTAGACCACGGGCATCCAATAAAGGTCTTCGGCCTTGTCCCTTACGCACAGAGATTTCTCCAGTTTCTCTGAATCTTTTGATGATGTTATGCGCTGTAGATGATGAGATTTGCAAAGCCTTTGCAATTTGACGTTGAAGATCCCACAATCTTTTTACGCACTCTTTCACAGATTGGAGAGCCTCTGCCCATCTTTACTTCTGAGAGACTCTGCCTCTCTAAGACATCCCTTTTATAGCTAATCATGTTACAGACCTGATATTAATTAACTTAATTAGTTGCTAGATATTCTCCCAGCTGAATCTTTTCAGGATTTCTTGCTTTTTCAGCCATTTGTTGCCCCTGTACCAACTTTTTAGAGACCTGTAGCAGGCATCAAATTTAAAATGAGCACATTTAGTGGATAAAAGTGTAAAATTTCTCTGTTTAAACATTTATGTTATCTATGTTCTATTGTGAATAAAATATTGGCTCATGTGATTTGAAAGTCTTTTAGTTTTCATTTTATTCAAATTTAAAAAACGTCTCAACATTTCCGGAATTCAGGTTGTATTTATTTTCACATAATTGCAAAAAATCTTATTTGTTTGTATTCCGAAAATTCTATTTTTTTTTTTATTCTGCACCACATGTGCACAGGTGTTTTCAATACAGTTTTACAATACAGATCGGCATACCTTTATCACTACCATCTTGGGTCCTTCTCTTCTTCTGAGCCTCTTCTGCCTAATATGAACAAATAAACATCCTGCTGTTTCAAGACTAATATGTTTTACTGAATGATATATTGAGATAACAGGTGCATCATATACCTTACTATGCTGTGGTCTGGAATAATGATAGAAGAAAGGGTTAAACTCTTTCAGATATTCCTTCTTCAGTTCATACAAGCCATGGCCTGACACTCCTGGTTTTCTAAACAACATTTAACAAAGAGTTGCTGTTTGGAATATATTTTTGCATTTCTTAGAGTTGACAATGTAACAACTGTGTAATAACTAGTAAAGACAGTGTAATAACTGATATGACCAACTAAACATTTGGTGAAATGTACTCACTTGAAAGTGGCAACCTTGGAGATAACCGTTTCAAGCCCTGTATCGTGGCTTTCCTGTGATGCATTAAAAATGGATTAATTCAATGTATTTAAAATAGTAAGCTAATGTACGTAAATCTCAGTCAGAAGAGGCTACCATAATTTTAATGTAATGCTGAATAATTGAATAAATTAATAACTAAATAGGTAACAGTTTACAATAAGGTTCATTTATTAACATTAGTTAACTGCTTTAGAACTAATAATAAAAAATACTTCTAAATCTTAACAAAAATTTCAGCATTTAACAATACATTATTAGAAACAAGAGTTGTATCTAATAACATCATTTAATGAGCCAACATGAAGTTTCCATCCACCTATTTCTATGTGAATATGGATATCGTATTAAAAAAGATGGAAATGCCAAGATGTGTATAAATTCTAAAAATGTGAATGGAAGTAAATGGAAAACTAGACCAACCAGTGGACCAACTTCATTGCACAGCATCTCAAATGTTGGTTTGATCATTCTGAAATGCCTGAGCCAAAAGTCTGTCATCAAAATGATTTTGTTTAATTCCTCCCGAGAAAGGTCTCACATGATTGCGTTCCCAAACACCAGGCATCTGAACGCAAGATAACATGACAGCACATATTGCATTTCATCTGCATGATCTGAGGTGCAAGTCATCTATGCTGTACAAAAAAAGCCACAGTGACATCCCCGATTGCAGCAACTTCCATTTTTATTACAGATATTATTTTGCACCAATTTCCCAAGAAGTTTTTTTTTTTTTTCTTGAACACATGGAATGGAAACGGTGATTTATTAGCCAATGTTTTATGTGATATTCTAATTTTGCAACTTTGGATGGAAACAGCTATTGAACAGCTGTATTTTTATTAACGAACATTTTAACTAACATAAGTCTAATAAATACTGTAACAATTGTTCAAGCTAGTTAATGCATTAACAAATGTTAACTAATGGGACCTTTTTGTAAAGTGTTACCAATAAATTAAAACATAAATTAAATTAAAATAATAACATAAAATATATGCACTAAATATAAAAATACTAAATGTCTTACATTATCAGGTAGGCTTTTGACCAGGCTGCTATGAGCCATGGGTTCAATACAGAGCAGATGAATAACCTCCCTCATAGTCACGTCCTCCTTTGTCACGTGACTTATTCCAGGTACGTACCGCTCACCTGCATATTTTGCATGTAAAATATATATATATTAGGGGTGTAACGGTACATATATTCTTCCCGAACCATCAAGGAACGGACATCACGGTTCGGTGCATACAGTCAGACGACGAATAAAGTCAGTCACAAGTGATCCTTACTACAATCCAGAAGGGGGGGCGTGCGGTAATGCAACGCTGTTTGCTAACCGCCACAACAGGAAAAAGAGCCGAAAGAAGAAGAGACGATCTATGCACCAAACTAAAACAAGATTTCAGATGGCACACAAGAGCTAGCATATACGCTGAGCTTTGATTAATTTTTGTGACACGCTCCACAAACTTTAAGGAAAGAAAACTGGGACGGCAGAAAGCGGCATCCTGTTTGTCTTCTTTATTTTACAAAAAGCACAAAATAAAAATAGACCCTAATAGAGTTTCGAATGATGTCTTACTCTTATCTGTATGACCATAAATGACAGAGTATTTTAAGTTGTTTCTGTTGTTATAATGAGACAACATCATTTGGCATTGTGCCGATTTGTGTCGTGATGAAATATGCGTGTTCTGGAAATGGGAAGCCTCAGGTGCCGCTTCACTCGCTGTCTCCTTGTGGAAAGGTGAGGAAAGCTCAAATGTAGATGGCACTTCTTGTCCTTCACGCTCATCTTTCCTTGATTTCTTGAAAAAGCGTAATATTAAACTGATTAATGAACTCTCACGCGCAAAGAAAATGACAGCGTAGGATACGCACAACACGTTAATCAAACCAATAAGTTTGAAAACAGCCGTTGCATTTTACTACGCAGCATTGGTCAATCTATCAATTAGAGTAACAAATCAACAATTCCTTAATTTGTTATTTTAAGCAATAAGGAATCAGGGGGCCCCCCAGGCCCATTCATGCTAACACATTTCAAAAGACATCATCCAGATGTGCCAATCACTGGAGCTAGACAGAAAAAAGACTATAGGAGTAAAAAAAAAAAAAATCTGATCTCTAAAGTTTTATTTTTCATTATTCTATTTATTTTGTACTTTTATAAACACAAGAGATGCTTTTTAGTTTTGTAGCTGATTGTGACCAAATACCTTTTTCTTTTTTTTTTTTTTTTTTAATCAGCCCTACAAAAAAATATCACCTATGCAAGAGTGCATTCTGTTTACTGCTTAATGCTTAATACACTAAAGGAGGCTGTACTGTACCAACTACCTCAGGGGGACAAAATGCAGCTAGGTGGAACAAACTGTAATTTGCACTACCGTCTGTTCAAAATAAATGTAAAGAAACCTAGCATTGGGGTTTTGTTGCTTTTTCCTGTTGTACCGAACTCGTATTGAACCGTGACCCCAAAACTGAGGAACGTACTGAACCGTGACTTCTGTGTACCGTTACACCCCTAATATATGGTAAAACAACAAAGACAGTGTCACCAGTCAAACCATTTACATAAAACAACTGATAACACATCAACTAAAGACAGCAAATGGCAGCAATCTGTAACAATGACCAAAACTATTATTTCAACCCAAAAAAAACAAACACTTGTTGAAGTGGGAATAAAAGGTCAAGTTGAGAGAACTTACCAACAATGACAATTATCAGGTAGAGCATCCCCTCTGTTAACCTATTCCACTGTTTCAGTACTTCCTGTGAGATGAAAAGGCACAGAAATCAACAATTATTAATGAAAAATAATAAAAAATATGCATGTATTATCCAGCTTAGGAGAAGAAACTGTAGTTTGTAAACTACATGCTACTCAATAAGCTACACTACATAAATATGCAAATAAATGTATATACTCCACATGGTCTCAGATCCTCTTACTCACCTGATCTTTACTGGAGCAGTTGCCATTGAAAATATCGAAAAGTTCAAATCTCAAAAGAACAAGCATGAGGAAATGATTGGGGTTCATTTTGGAAGCAGCAATCTGTGGTTGGTCAGAAAATGTAATTAATATGAATATACTTATACATTTTAATTTTATAATTATATTATTATTTTATAATATACATTTTATATACACATTTATGATTTTATGCACATACCTGCAGCATCATAACATCCTTATCAAACATTTCATCTCTGCACTTAACATCCTGATAGTAATACACCTAACAGAGTCAAAAAACATCAGCAAACGTTAGAATACATTAACGATGCAACACAACCTGTGTATTTAAAGGGGTCATATGCTATTTTACAAGTTCATTATTTTGATTATTAGGTATAAAAGAATAGATCGACATGCTTCAGTGTTCTCCCAGGTTCAGCAAGCTGTCCTCTGTAAAATGTACTGTGCACAAGCAAACATTTGGGTTGTACTGCTCAGGAACAGCTTTGTGTGTATTGTATAAATGCATAAACAGATACATTACACACTAAAGTTAAACATTAAAAAGCATCATATGACCTCTTTAAATGTTCACAAATGAAATACAACATCGACTGCATCAATAACCTGCATCAATGTTAAAATGAAACTATGGATGTGTTTGAAATATCAGTTGATGATCCAAGTTTTTCTTTGGAGACTCTTTTCATGTTCAGATTTTGAACATATTATTCAGGTTTTTTAGAGAATGTTGAACTATTGTACTTACAAATATTGTCTATTTTCATGTTTTTAGTGACATCTGATGTGTGACCAGGCTTTAAAAAAAAAAAAAAGTGGAATTATCAGTGCTCTCACCTGGCTGACGAGTGACAGGCCGTTTCTGCGCCACATATCGGCACTGACCTGAGACGCCAACACAACACAACGCAGGGGCTGATCAGCTAACTCAGTGAAGTTCAGCTGCACCTGAAACACACACACATAGATATAAACCACAGTGCTAGAAATTCACACATTACAGGTTCATTTTATTCATTAATTCTATACTCACAGGATCCACAAAGTCAGGGAGGTACCGAATTGCTCCAGTCTGGCACAACAGCACATATAAACCTGAGAGCAGATACAGACTGTGGTTAAATAACAGCCACAGAGTACTGCAGTAACAAAAAAAAAGTTTAAGATAACAAAAATGATCAATGGTGCACTTTCATGAATTCAAATAATTTATGAAAATACACTACCGTTAAAAAGTTTGGGGTCTCCATAATTTATTTATTTATTTTTTATTTTAAAAGAAACTGACCATTTAATTTACCAAGTACAGTATGCATTAAATTGATCAAAAGGGACAGCAAGACTTGAAATAAAATAAATAAATAAGAGGTTTTACAAAAAGATGTTTCAAAATATTTCTATATAAAATAAATTATGTTCTTTTGAACTTTCTATTCAATAAAGAATCCTGAATAAACTATCACTGTTTTCACAAAAACATTAAGCAGCACAACTGTTTCCAAACATTGATAACAATAAGAAATGTTTCTTGAGCAGCAAATCAGCATATTAGAATGATTTCTGATGGATCATGTGACACTGAAGACTGGAGTAATGATGCTGAACATTCAGCTTTGCATCTTAGGAAATATTATTATAATAATTAAAAAAAAAAAAAATTTATTCTAATATATTCTAAAATGTAATCTAAACATTTTAACATTACAAAAATAACATTATAAAATTCTTTAGAAAACTTATTTTAAATTGTGATAATATTTATATTGTATATTTGATCAAATAAATGTAGCCCTGGTGAGCATTTGAAACTTTTTCCTAAATAAATAAAAATTAAATGAAATGAAATAAAAAAAATAAAATAAAATAAAAAAATAAACCAATCTTACAGATCCCAAACTTTTGTATGGTAGGGTAAGTTATTCTTTGGATGAAAAATAACCCTCAGTGAATGAGTTAAATCTCACCACAAAGTCAAATTCTATTTTTGCATTTACTTTTATACATTAGTGTGCATACATACCATGCACATTAGAATATATAAATATATAATATATATATATATATATATATATATATATATATATAAATGTATAAAGATTTGTTTTTCTATTAAAAGCATGTCATATAATGAAAACAGTTTTTTGTTTTGTTTTTTGTAAAGAAATGCAGTCAAACAGGCATGGCACAGTCATGCATGTCTGAAGATGTTCTGCCAACATAGTTTGAAAGGAACAATGGCAAGGGCAAACAAGAGCTAAAATAAGAAACTACAAATATTATTTCCTGTCATTTCAAAACACCACCAGTTAGAAACCCCCAAAATTCTGACTTCTGATGCCGAAATTCAACAATTCTGCTAATTCTGCTAACCAGCCAGTAGTCTGGAGATGGGCAGGTGGATGGAGATGGGCTCCTGGGAGACTTTGTACGGCCGTGCGTGGAGGATATGCTTGCACATGTAGCTGTCCGTCGGCTCGCTGCGGAAGGGCTGGTTGGTGCAGGACATTAGAGCTCTGTGACACTCCTGAAAGGCTAACAGCAGAACCCTCTCCTGTGCATAAAAAAAAAAAAAATCCATGTTTTATGGGGATTTTTATACTGTACAGACTGTATATTCTATCCCCAAACCCTTCTAAAACGCAACCCTCACAAAAACTTTCTGCATTTTTACATTTTCAAAAAACATAATTTAGTATGATTTATAAGTCGTTTTCCTCATGAGGACCAAAAATGCCCCCCCAAGGTCAAAGATTTCTGGTCCTGCTATCCTTGTGAGGACATTTTGTGCCCAGAATGTAAGGTTTAGCAGGGCCACATACACACAGGTGTTCAACACAGTGTCACATTTTCAGATCATTCATTAACCAGTGGATAAACAGTTTGTAATCAGTCAAGCAATAGTAAGTACACTGTGGTCAATTCAAATACTTTACATTACAGTGAATCATTCTGTAACCTGAAGTTGATTTTTACTTAATTTTGAGAACATTGTTTTCCATGAATATGATTACAAAACATAATTGATGGTAATGAAGCAAAATATGTTTTAGCATAGTGTTTTGTGTAACTGAGAAAAGTAGAAATAGTCTGACTTGACGATTGCACTCACATTGCACTTTGTAGCTGGTGGCACAACACATGAGTTTTAGCTTTATTTTCAGTTCAAAACCTCACACAATTATGTAGCTAATGAATAACAGATGTTTATTGGAAACAAGACCATCCACTCATTGTCCCATTTCAGAAGTAAAACATTTGAAAATCTTTGTAAATTAAATACGAGTGAATGTGCCAAGGACAAATAACTAAATGTCAAAATCTAGAGAGGATTTTTGTGGGCAGTTGGTTGTGATTGTCTTGAACCATGGCATATTTTTTATTCAATTTGAAATTGTCCAGATTTAGTAACATTTTTATGATGGTTAGGTAGATTTTATTCAATGTATATGGTATCTTGAAACAGACGGTTATTATACCTGTAACAGTTCGCTAGTTCTTAAATTAAAAAAAAAAAAAAATTCAAACAAATGCTTTTTTATTCGTCAAAGAATCCTAAAAATGTTTACCGTTTCTTCTTTCAAAATCATTAAAAATCTTACAGACTCCAAAGTTTTAAATGGTGGTGTATTCATTTTATATATTCAAACTATATAATCATGTTATTTTATTAACACTCCCTATGAATCACTTCTGTATCTTATCCTAAAAAGCATCACAGAAAAGCAAGATCTCTGACTGGCCGTGACTCACGTCAGAAGAGCACCAGTCCTGAAATATAGCAATAATGTGGCGAAGCTGCATCTGGAGGGTAAATCCCGCCTCCCACTCCGGCTCCACTTCAACATGCTGACCAAACTGCCTCTTCACCTCCTCCATCCCCTGCCATCAAAGAATGAGGTTCGATTAAGCTACAGATCAAACCAAACTACAGTTTTTCAGGCAAAAAACCTTTTTAAGCATTACCTGCATACAGCAAAGGAAGCGGAGAAAGACGCATAAACCTTCAAGGAACTTCACCCTCATCGTCTCCGTCCACACAGAAGGCTTACTGATTAGAATGTACCTGATAACGTCAAAATGAAACCAATCTGCATTGAGCCAACTGATAGAAATAAACAAAGCTGTTTTTATTTTCCATAATTCAAGGGTTGTGTGTAGACCTGAGGTCATGGAAGATAACTTGAACCCGTAAGAACTTGTCAGGGTTGTGGCCCTGGAAGTGGAAGCGGTGGTTGTTGTCCAGATGTTCCTGCATCATCTCCATTACAGTGTCTATAATGACCTTGATGACGTTGCCCTCCTCTATCAACTGCCTAGCCTAAAAAAAAGGGAGAGGTCTGTTTCTTACACTGATAATCCTGCTTTAGTAGCAAGTCATTCTTATGATACTTTCAGTCATTTTGAAGCTTGACGGTCACATTTTCTTTCATTATGTTAAAAAACAACAACAACAACAACAGGATATTCTTACAAAATTCCCCTTTTGTGTTCCACTGAAAGGAAGTCATTTTAGAATGACATAGGGGTGAGTAAATGATGACAGAATTTTCCTTTGTAGGTAAACTAACCCTTTAAAGGCAGGAGACAAGGTTCAAGTACCAGGTACAAGTATTAAAACTTGTACAAGTAAAAAAAAGCACAAATGCTTCTAGGTACACAAGTGGTATTTCCAAAATTTGCCAGAATACAGTTCATAAAGTGACAAGTATGTACTGCATTCTCACATTCTGTATGTTAATACATACAAAATTTAGTTTCTTTGTAATTACTAAGTTAAAAGGGCTGTAATTACTATGTAACTACCATGCAATTACATTTAACTACATTTTTACAAGTAGGAAACTCAAATGCAATGAACACAATGGATCTCTATTACGTTTAATTAAATGATTCAGACACATGATAGTTGTCATTTCTGCTAGCCGTTCATCATACCAATGTGGGAACAGTGAAGATTTGCACAGACAAGGCTGTGATTGAGATGTTCCTCTGATGGTCATCACTGATGAAGTCTTCCTGAAGCTGCTTGTAGTGCTGAAACATAATATACACACATTACACCTCACCTCTGCTCTGCTTTACTAATGCCAAGCACGTGACAAGTGTAAAACTTGTCTAACTACTCAAATATTAAAATATATGTGAAAGGATATGCAGCTGTAAAATTATACCTCTGTGAATTTCATGGCAAACTGCCTCTTGTATTCGGTGTCCATCAGTAAACTACTGAAAATTAACTCATGGACGACCTTGCGGGCTCCTGAGGAGAGTTAAAAACAGATTTAGAGAGTTAAAGACAGTACTAAGAAGATCTTACCAGATTGTAAATGTTTTCAGGCTATTGAAAGTGCATAACCTAATTGTAGAGTAGTTACTATATCAGATTTTTCACTACACGATTATCATGGCCAAAAGAATTCATGATGAACAATATTTTGCGATATCTATAGAAATCTGGAAAAAATAAATAAATAATGCTATCAGTGAAATTCATCTTTGTTTTTTGTTTTTTTGAAGAATCACTCAATTGCATACAAAAGGAAGAATTACACTTAATGGCAACCAATTTGAAATAACTTTCTTCAGTGAACTGATGTGACTTATCACAGAATGAGACAGAAATTATATATTTTATAGTATTCTATACAGTGATAAAGGTTATGTCAATTGGCATTGCATTCTAAATATACATTATCCTTATGAAAATACCCAAGATGGCTTGGAGAACACAGATAAACCATATACTGTCACAATAATTCTCTTCATGTTTAATCAGTCAAAAGTCAAAATGCCTCTGCATTTTATTCAGCTATAGGATGTCTTTTCCATATTAGAGATCTCCAGTAAATATGTTTTATTACTCCTATGAGTCTCACTTGTGGACTTTCTGTGCGAGGGCGCCCTCCGGTGTTGAGTATGAATGAAACAAATTACATGCTTAGAGTTCAATGTTCTATAATGCTCATATATTTCGGGCAAACATAGAAAAAAATACTGCTTTCTTGGTGGTATCGGCAAGTCCTGCAGACTCATTTTCATGGAACTCAAAAAAACGTCCACATTGGCAAGCTAACTTTCTTGGTCGAGTGTCTCGTCTTTCATATTTGACGACATGATTTTATGCGGCAGTAGCAGCTGCGCACTGTGTCTGCTTGTGTTTTATGAGAGGTGGCAGCCAGTATTAAGGTGCAATACTGCCACCTACTGTACGTTGAGATGTCAACCAGATACTGGCGCTGGATTATTTACGCGTCACATTATCATATGTGTACTATTCATTTTAAATATTATGGTTACCGCCAATACCGGTATATTGCGACACCCCTAATTAACATGATAACGATATTTCATTTTTTAAATATCACGATTATTGTCAATACTGGTATATCACAACACCCCTATTGTAGAGACTCCAATATTTACCTTTATAAAGTTTGGCATCATGCAGCATGAGTCGACTGATCAAGCAGAGTTTATCATTGTCAGCGGCTGGCTCCAAAGCCACCTGGCAGAACACCTCCCTGAGGCCAACTAAAGAAACAACGACAAGAACAAAACCTCGCATTTTTATAAATATAAGCTACATAAAAGCATGTCTGAAAACCCTGAAAACATTTCTTCTAAGGAAAAAAAATAGTAAAATGTGTAAATAAATATAGATTGTTGTTATATATAACAGGGTTAAGAAGAGTCATTCACTTGGGAATCAGACTACACGTTTCCACTATAGATTTAGGGTGCATTCACACTTGCAGTTCGCTTCTCTTCATTCCTTAGGTCCGGACCGAAAAAGGAAAATGTCGCTTAGCGTTCACACTGTGATTTTTAATACCAAAGATGACGTATTATTACGTATATTTTTCAACAGAACTTACCAAACATCCAATACTGTGTGCTTGAGAATTCTGCCCTTTTTAGATCATGTCTTTGGTCTGTGTTGCGTTCATATTTCAGTCGAACCGCACCAGAGTTTGTTTGGTTCGCACCAGGGTTCAGATGACAGCGTTCACAATGAACAGATCAAACAAATCGCACCAGAGTGAACCAGAGCGTGACAAGTGTGAACACACCCTCAGAAGGGCTGAATCTATCTTTGCACTATAGATTCAGAAGGGCTTACTACAGCCATGAAACGAATGCCAAGAAAATTTCACTGTTGTAAAAAGTACTGTATTGTTAAAAAAAAAAAAAAATGGAACAGTTATGATTAAGAACCAGTTCTTAGTTCACAAGTCCTCAATGCTCCCAATGGTCTACCTGAGTAGCCAATGATCTTCTGGAACCATGTGCCAAGTCTGAGGGCGAAGGTCTGATGAGCCATAACAGCAGAGTGAAGAATCTCCACCCGCAAAGGTTTCTGGATAATGTGCTCTGAGTTACGCTGCAGAGGAAAGACAAATGTGAAATAGTCATTACATCTACCAAACACTACTAAAAGCTTTTTAAAAATGGGTGTATATAAAGAGTGTACCAAGTATGTTTACCCTTATATTTTCCTTGGCTTCTTGACAGGATCTGAGGGTACCTCTCTTCACTGCTTTCCGCCCCTGACATCATAATAACAGCACTAATGAAAAGACTGTACGTTGATCATGTAAGACCATGTGGAAAGTGGATGCTCAAAACACTCACTTCCTTGTCAATGAGTGCAGTGTAGATTTGAGCCTGATTCTGATCACAGGCGATTGCTCGCTGAAGTGTGTAGATGACGTGGTCATATGAGTGATGTTCATCGTTGTAGAGCACACAATAGTAGGTGTCTTCTTTCACTCTAGACACAACATTAAACAACATTAAGCTTGAGCCTTTTTTTTGCTAAAGTCGGAGAACGGTTTGGAATTTCCAGCTGGTGGGTTTTAGTAACTGCATATCTCACTTTGGCTTCAGCTCTTCTGATAGTTCATTGTTCTCTTCCCAAACCAGCATCTCTGTTGTGTACCGCAGCAGCAGGTGGAACAGTGTCTGAGCCCTTTCCTTAAGGTCTGGATCCATCACACACTCATCCTGTGACACACATAATGGTAACTGTCATGGAGAGTCGTTTAGCTTTTAGTTGTTCACAGAATTGTTACACTGGTTTGTGTTCACCTACAACAATCTATTAATTCACCCTTAAGTAAATATTTAGCTAAATGCCCAAGCTGCTCATTTCCATATAATGAAAGTGAATGTGGACTGAAGCTGTCAAGCTTCAAAGCTGATAAAAAAGCACCATAAATGTTTATGACTCATGAATACTCACTGTTTGACGTCAATTATGATTATAAGAAAACTAATGACCAGTGTTCTCACATTTTAAGACCAATGAATCTTTATGATCTTTTCATGACAAGTAATTTGTGATGGAAAAAAAATATATATATTTTTTTTATAGATGTCATACTGGCAAAAATATTCTTCTATTTTTAAGTAGAAAAATGTATATTGGCTATAAACTTTTCAAAATTTTAAGATTTCCATGACTTTTCTATGGTTCCAAAAACAGTATCTTTTCTAGAACTGTTTTTGATCTTCCAAGGCTGCATTTTTTAAATAAAACAATACAATAAAAACAGTAATATTGTGAAATACTGTAACAATTTAAAATAACTGCTTTCTGTTTACTATATTTTAAAATGTAATTTATTCCTGTGATGTCAAAGCTGAATTTTCAGCATCATTACTCCAGTCTTCAGTGTCACATGATCCTTCAGAATTCATTCTAATATGCTGATTTGCTGCTTATTTTTGTGTGAACCATGATACTTTTTTTTTTTTTTTCATAATCCTTTGATTAATAGGTTCAGATAAACAGAATTTGAAGCTTAACATTACACATTATAAATGTCTTTAAAATCACTTTTGAACAATTTAATGTGTATTCACTGAATAAAAGTATTAATTTCTTACTGACCCCAAACTTTGGAATAGTAGAAAATGGGGTTATAATTGAAATTTCAAATCTACAGTGAATAAGAAGATTTTCAGTAAATAATGATTTAAATTGTGGCCTTTGTCTCACATGACTTCAGTAGATTTGAAATATAGCGCACTGGTTGTGTGGAAAAGAACAGCTTAGACATTCTACTAAACATCTCCTTTTGTGTTCCACAGAAAAAACAAAGTCATTCAGGTTCGAAACAACAAATGATGTAGAGAATTTAAATTCTGGGGATGAATTATTCCTTTCCGATCTTTTAAGTGACTTTTTACTGCTATTTTAGGGACAACCGGCTCGCAGGGGGAAGATCACAAAAACACAACATCACAAGAACTCACTGTTGTTTATTCTCATTTGTATATTTGTCTGGCAGGAATTCAAGCTCCCAAAGGTCTACTGCTGTAACCTTCTAAAAATCCTCAATTTCCTCAACACCACAATCTGTAACATCTCCTAAAAGTCAGTCACTCCAATAACAGTTCAGTTACCGAAAGTGCTCATAATTTGACTGTGCAAGCAGCAAAAAGATAGGACACAAAACAATGCAAAGCCTTTGAGCAGGATATGATGGTTGTTTGGTTTAATGTCCATCTGTCATGTTCATTATGTGCATGTTTAGATATCACCTGAGGGTGTCAAACACAAAAAAAGGCACCTGCTGTTTTCCGACAAAGCTGAGGATACGGTGAGTGGCCATGAGTGAGTGTGGATCACAAGCCTGATCTTATCACGGCGGATCTATTGAGTTATCTGACCGCTGAAGCAGACCATCTGTTTTCCAGGCCAAAATCCAGGCGCACAGCTAGAAATCAGTCATGATTACGTGCCATATCAGTACATCCTCGCTTTTGATGGAATACTGGGATTTAAATGAATGTTTATGCCCTTAAACACCAACAAATCTGTCAGTTTCATTCTAATACATTTATTTACTTGTATAACAAACACTCTCACGAAAGACTTATTCTCCTACCCCTGTAATCCCTGTTTTTTTTTCCAGCTGGTTTTGCATCACAGCTCTCCTGTGTGTCACTTTCCCACACACTCTGTGTTTTTCCCACAGAGGGAGGGTTGGGGGTTAGCAAACACAAGTGCAGAACGGCTCCTCTGACCTCAAGGCAGGAAGTTAGTTCAACAATGTTCATGGAAAAATCTACAACAATCTTAACATTGATAAGCTTCTGGAGAATGAACTGTACCGTTTCCATAGTAACTGAAGTGCCAGGGTCGTGTTGAGAGCAGCAGGGTCCGGTCTTCCAAGCCTCCAAGTCTCCACAATCGCAAAAACCTCCTCCTGCTGAGGCATGCATCTGCGGTTGCAACGTAAATGATAAATACATAATATAACACATAAGATTAAAAAATAATTATATTTTGATGGAGATAATTTGTCATTAGTGGACCTTGCCAGTGGCGAGACAATAGCATAGGGTGCAGGGCTACAACACATGGTGCAACTGTACTTTAAGAGATCCGAGTTCGAATCCTGGCAAGAGGTACAGCATTCTCAAGCCAAAATAGTTTGTTTGAAATGTACATTTATGAGGCAGTTATGGCCTAATGGTTAGGGAGTCAGACTGGTAACCTGAAGGTTGCGGGTTTGAGTCTTAATACTGGTAAAAATGACTGAGGTGCCCTTGAGCAAGACACCTAACTCACAATCACTCCCCACATTCCACAGCAAAAATGGCTGCCCACTGTTCCGGGTGTGTGTGTTCACTACTCACTACTCCTAATGTGTGTACACTAACTGGATGGGTTTAAATGCAGAGGAGAATTTCCAAGTATGGGTTACTGTACTTGGCCTTCACATGTCACTTTCAGTATATACAGTGCACAGCATAAATGAGTCCACCCCCTCTGAAACTTCTGAAAGTCAGCAATTGCTCAATCACTTAGAAGACATGTTAGGGTTCTTCAGAGATATAATGTTCCAGCAAGTCTGCTTAATCAATTACCAAAGAAGCATGTCAAAATTATTCAGGAAAATAAGATTTTCTTATCAAGGTGATAAAATGTTGTGTAGCAAAAATGAGTACTCCCTCCTAAAAGTTACTAAATAAAACAAACAAACAAAAAATTCTGGTGTAAGTTTAAGGCAATGTTTGATCAGCATGTAAGTGTGTTGAACCAAAACATCTAAAGAGAAGTAATTTCTTGACAATTAAAACTGTTATATAGCCCACTGAATCATTCTCAGACTTAATGCTGACAACAATGGAACCACTTGGGAGAGAACTGTCAGGAGACTTATTTCTTAGTACAAAAGAGGACAGTGGTACAAGAGGATTACCAAATCATTGTTTTAAGTGTGAAAATATAGCAAAAGTAACACAGAAATTCAAAAACAATGGACTTGTGACAAGGCCCCTGAAATAATCAGGCCTTCATTTTAAGCTTTCATTTAGTGATGAGGGATTTTTTTGCTAGACAAAGAGCAGGAGAAATACCAACTACTGTCTCAGAGCCAGCAAAAGCTATGAAAAGAGTGACTGTTTATCTCACAGAGTAAGATGCAGCCTGCAGAAATGACATGCATGGTTGTAGTTCTCAATGGAACTACCTACTGTAGCCAAAGCACAATAAAGTCAGTTAGCCATTTCCAAAGCCCATAATTACAAAATAATTAGAATCTGGGAATCAATACTCTGGTGTCATGAGACCAAATCAATCATTTTGGATCTAAAAGCATCCAAAATGTTATGGTCTTGCTAGAGGAGGAGTACAGTGAGAAGTGCCTGGTTCCCACAGTAAAGTTCCGTGGTAGTAAAGCTCTTATATAGGGATGTACACTACCGGTCAAAAGTTTGGAATCAGTAAGATTTTTAATGTTTTTAAAAGAAGTTTCATCTGCTCACCAAGGCTGCATTTATTTAATTAAAAATACAGTAAAAACAGTAATATTGTGAAATATTACAATTTATAAAATAACTGTTTTCTGTTTGAATATATTTTATAAAGTAATTTATTCCTGTGATCAAAGCTGAATTTTCAGCATCATTACTCCAGTCTTCAGTGTCACATGATCCTTCAGAAATCATTCTAATATGCTGATCTGCTGCTCAAGAAACATTTATTGTGTACAACTGTACAAAATATTTGTGTACAATATTTTTTTTTCAGGATTCTTTGATGAATAGAAAGTTCAAAAGAACAGCATTTATTTGAAATATAATCTTTTGTAACATTATATGTCTTTACTGTCACTTTTGATCGATTTAATGCATCCTTGCTGAATAAAAGTATTAATTTCTTTAATTTCTTTTTAAAAAAAATAAAATTTCTTACTGACCCCAAACTTTTAAACGGTAGTGTATAATGTTACAAAAGCTTTGTATTTCAGATAAATGCTGTTCTTTTGAACTTTCTTTTCAAGGAATCCTGAAAAAAAAAGTACACAACTGTTTTCAACATTGATAATAATCATAAATGTTTTTTGAGCAGCAAATCTTCATATTAGAATGATTTCTGAAGGATCATGTGACACTGAAGACTGGAGTAATGATACTGAAAATTCAGCTTTGCCATCACAGGAATAAATTACTTTATAAAATATATTCAAACAGAAAACAGTTATTTTAAATTGTAATAATATTTCACAATATTACCTTTTTTACAGTATTTTTAATTAAATAAATGCAGCCTTGGTGAGCAAACGAAACTTCTTTTAAAAACATTAAAAATCTTACCGATTCCAAACTTTTGACTGGTAGTTTATGCGTGCTGAAGGTGTGAGGGAGTTGTGCTTTATCAATGCTGTCATGAATTCCCACACCACTGTGTAATTTAATACACAAACTTGAAACAGAAGATGTTACCCTTTCCTCATTCCCTACATTGTTGGGCATTTTTTCAACATGACTACGAGGAAATGCATTCTCCTTCTGTGGAAATGTATTGCACTCAATCTTAACACTCTTGAGCGCCTGTGGGGGATTCTGTAGAGACGAGTTGAGCAAAACTCCCCATTAAGGATCAGGGCATTTAAGGAGCTCATCATCCAGGAGTTAAACAGGACAGATGTGACAATTTGTCATAAACTTGTACACTCCGTGCCAAGAAGGGACAGAGCAGTATATTCAAAATTATTGAGGGCATGCTAAGTGCTAAAGTATTATACATTTGTTGAATTAAATCTAGGGTGTACTCATTTCTGCAATCCTTCATTTAAACAAAATTGGCTAGTTTACTTACTTTATGACTATTAATGACATATATTTCTCAGGTTTTATTATGTATATGTGCATTTTAGTTTTGCCATCTTTCCATGAATTGTATTAGTGATGATAAAGAAAATACATCTTTTGTATTCGTTCAGAGGGGGTGTAGTCATTTATGCTGTGCACTGTATTATCAAGGTTTATACCAAAACTTATCACAGTTAGTTTGATTTAAAAAATAACAATAAAATAATATTTATAATAATAATAATGAGTGCATGTACCTTGTAGCGATGACTTTTGTGCACACTCTTCTGGAAGCATTCTATGCAGAGTACACAGGTGGGATCTATTGCACAATCCCTGGAAATACATATAAGGATGATTCAAGGCAAGTAATAGTGTCAAAAGCAACCTATACATTTTCAACAACATCTAAAAAATAACATGTACATGATAATTGTGAGCTTGATCGCTCAAAGTACATGAATTTAGTGGGCGTCACTCCCGAAACTTTGCAGCGTGTATTTGACCGCTGGTCAAGCATGAAAAACAGAAGATATATTCAAATTCTGAATTGATTATATATCGCCTAGAAAGCGCACAAGGAGTGGTCCCTTTATAATCACTAAAAAGCTGTCACTCATTTTAGTTCATCACGATAACGTGATCTCACAAAGTTCCGTTATAATCAATGAAGCTGTCTATACTGCACAATAAATCTCTTATTTACATGATGTCTACACTTATAATGAGAGGATTTGTGAGCGTGCAGAACCAGACAAAAACTCTGGCTTTGAGTGGTGAGTGGATACTAAATTAAACACCTCTGATTGGCCATTGTGTTCAAGAAATCAACAGACATGTCTGTCATTGGCTAGCTACATTGCTCAACGCTGCAAAAACACATTGTAAATAGAAACATGCTGATGCTCTCCAGAGCGCAAACAGAGAAAGGCACTGGATCATTTGCCACATCGCCAATATGTTATTATGAAGGTCTAAACGCAATAAGCAGCAGCAGGCAGTGGTTTATGAGTGAGAAAATTCCATGCTAGCCTCAAGTCCGAGGCCAGAGGAAGCCTTGCCCAGCCTTACAAACTCCGTCTATGATTATTTATCTTTGTCTATTGTTCTTATTCTGTTCACTGGTTATTTTAGGCCTATTTGTAAGTGGATTTTGTTGTTTTCATGAACCTGCTGGCTGACAATAAATCACATTTAACCCATCTTAATTAACTGTCTAATTATTTTTAACCTATGCATTGTAAAATGATGCAATGTGAGAGTAGTCATTGAAGTCCACCCAATTCACCAAGGTCCACTCACTTTAAAACGTCTGGCCTCACCACTAACTTGAATAAGTAAAATGTGCATTATCCACTGAAGAGGCTGTCCGATGAACAATGCACATCGAATTGCCCAAATACCGGCCATTCAATCAGTCTTGCTGATGTACTCCTTACAAATAAACATAGGAGTTGATGGTGACTGCATACACTGTGAAGTATATTATTAAACAGTCTCCATTCTAACCTGCAGGAGTAGACAGTCTCGCCCTCTTTAAAGACATGTCCACACAGCTGAGCTGATGAGCTGCTGTTGTATTGCTGCAGCTTCTCCAGGCCGACGCAGGGGTCCTCCCCAAAAAGAAAGCACTCCAGAGGATACAGGAGGCGTTCCTCAACCTTTTGCTCCTCCTCCCCTTGCTGTGGCTCTGTCTCCAGGCAGAAAATAACAGGGACCTGCTCCCCCAAATAGCGGAGTATAGCAGCCCCTCTGTTTGAAGCCTCCTGCCATTTCTGGTGGCAAAAGAGAAAGAGAATAAACAATATAATAACTAAATAAATACATTAAATGATTATATGATGAAACATGGAATCTATAATGTTATACTTTGAAATATACATGTTCAAAAAATATATTTTAGCATTTAAAACATCCTCCTCAGTTCAAAAAGACCATTTATTGAAACAAAAGGGTTGTAAGGACCACTTTTATGGTGCTTCTGTGACCTTTATGATGAGAGAAAGCTTTAGATCCCATTCATTGTAATTGCATGGAAAAGAATGACTAGTACACTTATCAACAATTGTCCTTTGTTTTCTATGGGGCAACATAGTTTCAAAAAAAAAAAAAAAATCATTGTAAAAGTCAAGCTTGGCAACTAGTCTAAAAATGTTCTTAATTGTTGGCATATGTCTTAATGCACAAAATGCAATGTAATGATTTGCACCAACCAAACCAAGAAGTTTTAGAACTACTTAATGCAAAGAGAAACCATCTAATAAACGGTCTTTGACCCCTAGCAGCATAATCAAAACCATGGTACATACCAGTTCATGCCAAAATTTGACTGAATAAACCTCACTGTCTGCAGCAAGATCAGTCAAGAAAGGACCAAGGGTCAGTCCTGACGCACACAACTTGACACTTATTTTCAAAGTGCTGGTTATTTCCAATGTCAACTGACTAACAAATGAGGATCTTATGCAACGAAATATTCTGAACTGGCACAGCTACATTATAGTATAATACGAAAGCAGATTCATGTTCCATCTCTGATTAGAGATTCATCCACAGAAAGAGATTCATCTCAAAATCACTTTCATTTTTAATCTTCACAGAGAAAGTCTAAAAGGTATTAAAAGGAGAAAAAAAAAGTTGCACGAGGCTGAAGACCTGGTAAAATACTGTGTCCCTCAAACGGTGTTATTCAACCCAATTTAAAGGGGAATTAAAACTCTTATTATTTATGACTCAGATTAAAAAAAACAGCTTGTTTCCGCAATAATTTAACACAAACTATCAACAGCTCATTTTACAAATTTAACGAGACAAAAACCAACGTACTAAATGCCATAAAATATGCGATAAAGAAAAACAGAGCGCAGCTGAATCTGCTCGTTTACATGCTAGATGATAAACAACAATCATGTCAACAAAATCCAGTGTCTGACCAAAATGTTCATCATTAAATCGTAAATAACATAGAATCTACAGGTTTACCACACACGCTCAGCATATATCTTTCCCTGCTAAAAGTATAATCTATCGTAAAACGAGTGACATGCGACTGCATTTGTGTCTGAAGTGATTAAAATCACATATTTACCGTGCTCAACTGAATACCGTCCAGCACCTCCGCCATGATTCAAATGCCGTAAAGCGTCACCAGAGCAACACATCCAGGATGGATTTGCAACAGTTTAAAAGTCTTGATGGATTGAATACAATAATATAACAAAAAAGGCAAATATATATTGAAATGCCATAGACTGTGATCAAATTATAAAAGCGTGTGGCTTGACATACAAATTACATAACACACACACACACAAATAAAAGTTTAAATGAATTATTTTATATTATATAAAATCAAAGTAATTATTGAATTGATTACTTTTATATTATTTTAATCATCAATATACTGGAAGACAAATTATTAATAACAAAATATTAATTTCCCCCTACATTTTAAGTCTAAATTTCACAATATCGCAAGAAATAATGATATTTATATCCATGTTGTGTTCTACGGACGAAACAAAGTCATACGGGTTTGGAACAATATTTGTGAATTATGGCATAATTTGAAAGAAAGAAAGAAAGAAAGAAAGAAAGAAAGAAAGAAAGAAAGAAAGAATATCCCTGCAGCGCCCTCTAGAGGAACTTTTTCTTAGTTGATGATGAAACTGAAGAGCAGTTGTGTATGCATGCAGTCCTCTATATATGGCAAGTAAAAAAGTTTATTTTACGTTTACTAATCTAAAATTGCCATATTAAAATATGACCCCATAGTAAACGCAGAAAACGTGTCAAATGTGTCTTAAGGACCACGTTTCAGCATACTTAAGTGCATCAAAATATACTGCAACTTCAAGTAGTACAGTAAGGGAAAGCGAGGTAAGTTGAGCCACCACGTATCTAAAGATAAAATAATGAAATAAAATAATTAAATAATGTCCATATGACGTCACCCTTTCAAGGAAATGTAAAATAATTTTTTTTTTTCACTGTATAAATACTTAAAGAAATGTCGTGATTTATTAAGCGTATTTGCACAGGCTATGACAAACTACTATTTCTCCTCCATCTTCACCATACGTGAGTGGCAGCATCTCACACGTCACAGCAGATTTTGTAACTGAACAATTGCTCATCATTATCACTTCCTTTTCTTTTAGCTGTGCAGGTGGACGCATCTAACGCGTTCGCGGGGATGGAAATTTGGGCTTATATTTGACAAATAGGAAAAGAGATTAATGAAATGAACAGTGATACTGAGTAGAGTTTCTGCGACCATCTGGAAGAGGTAACTGTTTTATTCGTTTTAATAGATACAAAATATAGGCTAGGGGTAGAATTAAAACTTACCACAAACAACCAAATACGTCATGTTATGACTTTTATTATTTATTATGACGAATTTTATAAAACTACTAGTGGCTATAATGTTCTGAAGCATCAAAAGAACGCTTTCTAATGCATCTCATACACTACATTTTGATATCATACTATTGTTATGATATCAAAATATGATATTATATTGATATTATATACTGTCTATACTTTTTATCTAACAGGCTAGAATGTTTATGATTTTGTGGACAAATGGATAAAAATAGTTTCCAATTTGATAATGGTAAGGTGGGTGTTTTTGTCCTCATTTAAGCTGTACACATCAAAAAATGAACAGTAGGCTACTTAAAAATTTAAATTTAAAATAATTTATCAGTTTCAGTTTCATCTGTTTTATTTACCACAGTGTGGGTCCCTAATGGTGGTCGCAATATTTTCAGTAGGTCACATGATGAGTGGCTTTTACATTTAAAATGAAAATTTACCTGTATGTTTAACTAAATGGGTCACATTAGTGAAATCTGAGTGAAATTTTGCAGCATAAAGGGTCAGTTGGACTGTAGCGACGTATGACGCACAACTCGCAGAAAAGTCCCTTTCAAACCAAGCACCTTTCTGTTAGTAATGCGGTCAATCTGTGCAAACAACTTAAACCTGTTGTGAAATCTGTGAGAAAATCTTTTCCCTTCACTTGAAATTTACAATTGTGCAATTCCCTATTAAAATGACTGGATTTCACCTGAAAAAAATTGCTGAACAACAGTAAATGTGACTACACCTTTACTATGATTAGAAATGATTTCCATTTCTGTAAATGAAACACTAATTTAACTTATGTTTTCTATCATTTCCCAGCTTCCCAGTGACCATGAACTCAACTAATTCGCCATTCGCAAACCACACGAACAGTTGTAAGCTGTCTTACGATGAAGAAAACCCACTTCCACTTGTGGCTCTCTATAGTATAGTCGTCACAGTAGGTCTGCCTGCTAACCTGATCACAGTCATCCTCACGTTCCTCGAAGTGTGTCGGAAGAACGTTCTTGGAATCTACCTCTTCAGCCTGTCAGTATGTGACCTGATGTATCTAGGTACACTTCCGCTCTGGGCCATTTACATCAACAGAGGCCATCACTGGGAATGGGGCTCTCTGGCCTGTAAGGTCACCGGCTATGTGTTCTTCAACAACATGTACATCAGTATCTTCTTGATGTGCTGCATTTCCGTGGACCGCTTTGTCGGGGTGGTCTACGCCGTGGAGTCTCGAGGTCTGAGAAAGATGAGGCATGCCGTGATCATCACTATTGTGATTGTGGTAGTCGTTGCTGTGGGACACTTGCCGGTTTTCATCATGAAAGAGGGCAACTCGGAGAAAATGGAGGACAAGCGGTGCTTCGAGCCAAGCAACCCCTCTGATGTGGTGACGGGACTCAACTATGCCCGCTTCTTCATCGGTTTCTTCATCCCGCTGTGCATTTTAATAGTCACCAACTTGGCCATCCTTGTTAACGTGCGAGCTAGCACAGGCCTGAAGCTACAAACCAAAGTCAAAGTTCGTAACCTGGCCATGGTTGTCATCTTGTTCTTTCTGGTCTGCTTCACGCCGTACCATGTGATCCTTTTGCTACGTGCCATCAATTATCACTTTTCGAAGGAGAAATGTGACTTTGAAATAAGTGTCTATGCACCCTATACGATCTCTCTGGGTTTGTCTACCATCAACAGTGCCTTAAATCCAGTTTTCTATGTGCTTACCAGCAACAGTGCTCATAAGAGGATCCACCAAGGCCTGCAAGGGTTACGCAGCAGCTCAAGATCTTCTTCTTTCGCGTGAAATTGTTTTTCTGTCTTTTTTTCCATTTTCTCAGTTGGGACTTTGTCATTTTCATATAAACTGTTTAATACTGTAATGTTCAGAATTGAAATATGAAATGTACCTGTTATATTTGTTATAATAAAATGAATCATCCATACATTTGATAGCATTGCAGTTACTATTTCCTAAATGCAATTAGGAATGTTATAAAAATAACTTGGTCATTTGGTGAAACAACTTCTCTCTGGTGACGTATGGTGGACTTCTCTAATAGTTGTGTCTCCATAAAACCCGCCTCTTTCATACAGTTGATGGCAAGCTCTCATTCAGATCTTCATCCATCCAATCAACAACCGCTGAATTGAACCATGTCCCCAAACTACACTCGAAAGTACGTTTCAATACATTTTTTTTTTAAATCAATGGCATGATGGATCACTTTTTTTTTTTTGTCCAGATCTATTGTTAATTAATTAAAAAATGCAATTCTTACATACAGTGAGTCTTAAAGAGATAAATAAAAATGATCCCATGATTTACTCACCCTCAATCTTCTTTCAGACGAACGCAATCAGAGATATATTTAAACATATACTGGCTCTTCCAAGCTTTATAATGGTACTGAATAGGGGGCGAGATTTTGAAGGCCAAAAAAATGCATACATCCATCATAAAAGTAATCCACACGGCTCCAATAAAGGCCTTCTAAAGAGAAAAATATCCATACTTAAAAATGTATTAACTATAATAACTAGCTTCCGGCAGACGGCCGTACGCATCGATTTACGGTGGAAGAGTGACCTCTGACCCGACACATGACGTAATGACGAACGCGGAAGCGCAGAGGATAGAGCAAAACAAAACACCGGTCACGAATTAGAAGTCTAAAACGGGAATTTTTAAAGAGAAATGTTGGAGGATTTCGATATAAGAGAAGATGAACTTGAGTTTGTTGCCCAGCCCTATTTGTTTGAACTGCGAGAGGCGTCTAAGCTTATGATACTCCTACATCATGCGTCATACATTGCGTCAGGGGTTACTCTTGTGGTGCAAGTCGACTTGTACAGTATGTGTACGGTCATCTGCCAGCAGCTAGTTATTTTTTTATTTTATTTTTTTTTACAAAAACACTTCGCTTTGCTAACCCTTTAAGGTGCAGTTTCATTAGTGAAATTTCACGAGCAAAAATGGTCACCTGTCTTGTCAATAGTGTAGCAATGTTTGAAGCACTGTACACACAGAAGTCACTTTCAAACCAAGCAGCTTTCTGTTGGTCAACACGGCAAACCAGCAATATTAATTTGTTGTTGTGTTGGGAAATCTTTCGCCCTCACTCGGAATTCCACATTGCATGGATTCCTATTAAAATTACTGGACTACAAAAAAAATTTGTCAAACAATGGCAAGTGGGCCGCATCTTTACGTACAGTGAAATGAAAACCTTATGTAGTTATTCATATTTGAAAAACTTTTTATCTGCCAAAGTCAGATGGTAATTTGACATTTTTATCACAAGTGTTGTTAAATGTCATGTGGTGCAACTTGTCAATAACGTAATATTTATGAGTGCATATTTCTAAAAAAAATTAAATATTTTAAACTTAGTTGAAAATGAGGAAAATGTTATCACTTTTTACTACACCACATGACATTTTTAGAGACATTAATTTGAAACATTATTTTTTTCTATAAAATTTTTGAAAACAATATGAAGCGGTCATAAACAAAGAGAATTTTCTACAAACTTGACCAGTTTTTAAACTAGATTTTGAAAAGATATTTCCAGTTTAAATTTATCTTAACAATGATAATGTGTGTATTCAGAAGAACATGTTGAAATTGTTGTGTAATTAAGGCATGAAGCCACAGACACTTATAAAAGGAAATGGTTAGCAGTGCTGATGTGCAAAAAAGAGGATGTCTGTCAGCCTGCAGGTGACAATGTAGACGCAACCAGACTGTGTACCTGCATAAAGACACGTAACACACTCGTGTTTGATAAAAGGCTTATTTTTATAAATAAAAATAAATCAAAAGTGGACAAACGTATCAGTTTGGTGATTAATTGCTCTCCAGAACTACTGAAAGTGAGGTTTATATGTTTTGAAGCATTTAAGGGTAATTGTGGTTAAGCCACATCTAATGTTCACATAATCAGCTCTTCATGTTTTATATGCAAATCACAGCAAAATGTTTCCAAAAATAATACATAAACATCTATATAAAGAGCCCTGTACAAGAAATGATTACAGATGGTAAGTGTGAATAATCATTCAGTTCTCACGGAATGGTTATCGATGCTTTAAATTTTGTTGTAGTGAGGACTTTGAGCATGAGAACGGATGCTCAAATGTGTTAACAAACTTTCCATGACCTTTTTAACCAGTTGTGAACTTCCTATTTGCTAGGCTTAACAAAATAGAGTACTTCTCTTGACAGTTTGAATGCAAACACAATGAATGACAGGAAATGTGACAGAATCAGCTTACATTTGTTCACATAACCCAGGAATGCCACATAAAACTACATGTATACCAGTCAACTAAATCCAGCAAACTGCTCAAACTGATGAGCATTAAACTTGACTAATTTGGTGACAAATTATGTTGATATAATTAATAAGCGTGATATCAAATTAGCTCTAAACTGAAATAAGCTATAAATTCTGTCATTAATTACTCACCCTCATGTCGTTCCACACCGTAAGACCTTCGTTCATCTTCAGAACACAAATTAAGATATTTTTGATGAAATCCGAGAGGTATATGACTCGTCCATAGACAGCAATATGACCACCACTTTCAAGGTCCGACATGAGGGTGAGTAATTAATGACAGAATTTTCATTTTTGGGTTAACTAACTTTAATAAAGCTGTAAGATATTCAGGCAAGAGCAGTGAACACTCAAAAAAATGATACGTTGGATTTACTTAAATTTTTTATTTAAACAGGTTTCACATAACTTGGTTATGTTGCATTTAATTAAAATTATTTATTTCAGTTAACTTAAATTTATTACATAAGATTAACTCAATGCCATTTAGTTAAATCAGGTTAACTTTCTTAATATTGTCCAAAACCATTAAGTTTAATTATCCTAAAATTAATATCAAACAGAAATTAAAACAAGTAATACAGTTTAATTGATTAGTTTATTTAGTGAATGTGTTCAAGAACAAATTGCATAACTTTTACAAAATCTTTTATCTGTAAAGACTCTTATTGTTAGGTGTTAGCCAGAAGATGGTTTTATTCCATCTACACCCAAAATAGTTGGTTTTCATTACTAAAACAACTTTAATTGTTGTAAGCTGGTCCTCAACCCAAGCACATGATCTACACGTCACCACAATGGTAACCCCAAAACTATTAACATAACAGAAACTTTTAAATACCAACATAATAGAACAGTAAACATTAAAAAGTCTCTCCATGTTCTCATGTTGCTAAAAACTGCTTAAAATAACACTTTATTTCAACATTTACTCTCCCAGATCAGCCCCTTTGCAAAGCATGATGGGAAGTGAAAGTCCTGTTTGATTGAGCCCTGGTTGAGTTTATTTGATTGAAACATGTTATTTTAATATGAAAACATCAAGTTAAGTCAAAAAGTAATCGTTTCAAGTCAGTTTAACATGAAGCAATTAAATTTGAACCAGAAACCTAATACAATGGTGTTGAATCAAAATAAGTTGTTTAAATAAAGTGAACAGCATCAAAAAAATCATTTGATGTTCTTTTTCCTTTGTTGTTTGATTAACATTAACGACATAGAAAGCAGCAGGTAGATGAGGATGCTGTCACTTTAAGAACTTATGTATAGATCTAATATAGGCTAATGATAAATTCGTTTACTTTCACTTTAGACATAACCGAGTGCGTTTACATGGATACTCACCAAGATGGGCATTTTGACACAAAAATGTGTGTATTTGAGCATTCAAGCTATGAATTCAGCACAGAAAGTTGCCTGTCAGTACCGAATTAAGTTCTCTTTTGTGGTTTATTGTGCTTTTAATAACTCTTCATCAAGTACGTCCTGCTCTTCTTCTCATTCATCCATGTTTCTTTTCTGTTCTTTCTTGTTTAAGCAGTCCTGTGCTGCATGGATATTTACATACAGATGATCTATATCAAAAATCTCTATCGATGTTGTCATATCGCCCAACCATGCTCCGCACCTCCCCTGACACACTTTGATCACTTTTGTTAAAATATACATAAAAATTGTGACTGACAAAAATGTTTAATCTGTTTGTTACTGATGTTGATGTATTTTCTTTTTTTAAAAAAAAAATCTAATTGCATTTACCCTAGAAGCCACTAAGTCTTACAGAAAATGTAAAAATCCATTTTTAAGACTCTTTGACACATTCACCCAGAATAATAATAACAATTATGCCGTAAGAGCTTTAAACTTCTCTTTTTTATTGAGTTACATTTTTCAGACCTTTAAAAAACAATAATAAAAGGCAAACTGACCTAAAGTGCAGGACAAACTATAAAGCTATATATTCATGTATTCTTGTTTAAATATTTCCAATATAAATATACCAAATACATTCAAATATTTCAGATGTCAGTTCACAATAAAAATAACATAGCTTTAAGAACAGTAAGCAATCAGCTTAGGCAGCAACAGACAGTTGAATATATAAATAAATATATAGCTGTGTTAACATCCCATACTTGAGGTTTACAGTGATTTTGTTCTAATTAGGCACGTGTAGTTCTGTTCTTTTGCTTATGTTAACAGCCTCTTCTTTATATTAGTAGTAAGTGTTTATGTCAAGTAAGTTAGGAAATCTTTCCTGAGCTAGTGTGCATAGTAGTATGTCCCTGTGCTTTTTTCAAGTAGGATATATTTGTGAAAGTGTGTGGAAGACCTTACTTGTGCTGTTTGTGTACACATTAAGAAAAACAGACAATAGTGTGTACTTTGTTTAAAGAGACAATTTACCCAAAAATGAACATTCTGTCATCATTTACTTCTAAGCTCTTTCTCTCAAAAAGTTTGAAGAATGTACTAGTAGCTAATTTCAATGCATTTACAACAGAACATGAGGTTGAGTAAATTATGACAAAATGTTCTCTATTGGGTGAACTTTTCTTTTGAAGAAGTGTGTGTCGGTATGAGTGGTACTGTGTGTGTACATGTGTTTTTTATTGCAGAGGATCTTTCTTGTGCTGGTTGGGCCGCAGGTTTATGCTGTACTGGTTGAGCCACTGGCTTGAGATCTGATAAAAGAATCCTGGAGCATTTCGACAATGTGATGATGGCATCAACTAAAAAATAAACAAAAAGTTCAGGAGGTCAAAGAACATGTTTTTTTTTTTTTTTACATCAATTAATTTCCTCCAAATCAGTGACTCACAAACGTTTTCAGGTGGTGCACCACTTAAAAAAATAAAATAAAATAAATAGTAGACCACCTAACACCCCAAATTTGCAGGAAACCAGTTTTAAAGGGCTAGTTCGCCCAAAAATAATTTCATAATTTCCTCACCCTCATGTCATTCCAAACCTGTAGGAGTTTTTTTCTTCTGTGGAACATAAAGGATATTCTGAAGAATGTTCAACTTTTGACTTGTATTGAATGTTCAAACAAAAACACTGAGAAATTTCTTAAACTATATTTTGTGTTTCACAGAAGAAAAAAAAAAGAATGATACAGGATTGGAAAGACATGAAGGTGAGTAAATGATGACAGAATTTTCATTTTTGGGTAAACTAACCCTTTAATGAGTGTATAAATCATCCTTAGTTTATATACTGTACATCTTGAAATAGCTTTATTTTTACTAGTTTATCCAAAATGGTCAATGTTTATGATAATGTCCTTATTCATATATTATTTCTTTTATTAATTATTCTTTATATATTATTATTGATTTCTTTAACCATTTATATATTTTCTACTATACTATATGTTCTGCTATGTTTGAATATTTTCAAATGTAAGATCTTTGGTGTCTCTTCGGTGTTGTTAGATCGAGTGGGTGTATTTTCCATCAAAATTGATTCTGTGAAGTACCTTCGTATCAAAATAAGTTTCCATTTGCTGTGGAAAAGAAGCTGCTTACTTCTTTTGTATATATATTTTCATCTATCTTTGACATTTGACCAGTCACTCTGACATAGCCGTTACACCAAATGTTGACATAATGGATAAGTCTGTTTGACCTTTCCTTATTAAATCAAAACCTAAGTTTAAGAGGGTGTAAGTTTCCTGCATATATATTCGTTGCTCTTCACTTCTACTTCTTCTGCTTCATCTCTTCTACCTTTCCTTTCTTTCTGCAAATATCTTCTTTCTCTATACTCTGATCTTCACAATCTTCATCTGTTAGATACAATACTCTGGATTTTATTATAAACTTTTTTTACTTAATAAATTTATTATTCCTTATTCAAATTTTTGATCTCTGACATAATGATTGCTGGATTGCCTGGATCTCATTGCATCATTTTACCAATCCATAATTTTGCTAGTGTTGTGGAAATTTTAAAATTTATGGTAATAATCCTTATATGCTGATGATTACAAGTCTTCTCTAAGAAGTGAATGTGCTGATGATTACAAGTTTTCTCTCAGAAGAAGTCTAAGCTGTCTTCTCTTACAAGTGTGTGTACAGCTTTTCAGTCACGTATAACAGCTACTTTCAGGGGCTTATTTTTGGCTTGTGGCAAAGCCTGAGCGAAAGACCATGTTTATATGAAACAAATGTATAAGTTTTGCGGTGTAAGAGGGTTATGATTGTCACGTGACAGAGGTTTTTCCTGGTTATGTGCCTAATATGGGAAGAGAATAGAGTTTCAACCTTGGAGATTAGAGAGTATAAGAGGGACTGAAAAACTGTAATCTTTGTCTTACACTCTGCAGCTACTTATGCCTCTGTATGACTGTTTGACCATTCTTGCAAGAAATAAAACTTTAAAAAGACAATTGGACGTGTTTATCTCGTATGCAGTAGAGTCAGTTGATTTTTTGCCACAACACTAGACTACCTACTCTTGTTCTTCCTGGAAGCACAATTCGAGAACCACTGCATTAAATACTTATAAAAATAAATAACAGTAAAAAATGGCTGTGTATTAATTGAATTACTTGTATTAACTGAACACACACACCAACCTTGGTTTGAATAAGAGCTCCAGGAGGGTCTTCTGGATTTTCTAGTTCAAGTTCAGAAAGAGTTGTGGTCTGAACAAAAAAAAAAAAAATAGTTAGTTGCTTTATTTTAATAGCACCACAAAAGTCTGAATATGTAACAGCAATGTATGTATCAATCATGTCTGTAGAATAAAAGGATGCAGGGCGAGTAATGTGCCAAATCTGAATTCTCAGTTCACAGCCATCTTACTCTCTACCCACCTGTGAGTTGACGCTTGTGTCGGGGTGTCTGAGCTGGAGTGATCTGAGCAGTCCTTCATGGGAGTGTAGTTTGGGTCTGGGACCTGACAGCCTCAGAACTTGTGACCCAGACTGTAAATGACACCAGAAATGTGCAGCTTGGCTGATGGGGAAGAGAGATACATTCCATCATTTAAAACAGGCTTGCGCGCAGAGTAATAAACCACAACATTTTGCTGTGCAAAATTGTTTGAGCACATTGCAATCAGGGGAAATGATGACAATGTACAAATACTGGATATCTCAGCATTTCCCTATTCGGTTAGATAAAGAAAAGAGAAAATCTAATAATCTAGTTGAAAACACGTGCCATGTTCTCTGTGTATTCATGTTTGTTTCATATGGTTTTGAGAAAACCTCTATGCCATTTTGAATTAGATTCAATTTTATACATTTTTAATATATTAGACTATATAAATATAAATATATTTTTTACTTAAATTTTAGTTAAAAGTTTTAGTAATTTTGTTTTGTTTTTGTCATTTTTATTGTTTTTTTTTTAAACATGTCTATATAGTTTTTTAATATAATTTTTTATAAAATGGTTAGTTCCTGTCCTTGATTCTGACTGGTCAATAGCTGTGTTTTATTCATGATAAAACACAGCTATGATCGCTTCACCAGACAGTTCTGTGTATAACTACACAACACCCTTAGCATCCACTCTTAGCAATGTAAACTGTTCTCAATTGATATTGTTCATTAAAGCTTACAGTATTATGTAGAAGAGTATTGTGAGAAAGAGATCGAGTGAGCGAGTTTATTACCTGCATTCAGATTTAGCATTTTCCTTCAGGTCAGTCCTATGTTCATAATAAAAATCTGTTTAAATATCCGATGTATTGGGACTGAGTGAATCACTCATAAAGACGGAAGAAAGGTTTTTAGTGATTTTACTTCATGAAAGTTGCATTATTTTAGTACTTCAGTTTAAATTAAATGAAAGTGAGAAATGTTGCCTTCACAACTAACTGAAATAAAAAATAATGGTTCTTTTATGGTTTTAGTTAACATTAATAATAACCTCACTATCAAGTAAAAAAATTACAATTTTCCATATAGCCTGAATACATGCACCTTGATTTTACACATCTGTATGAATAATAATAATAATATCATTATTTTCAAAAAATGTTTTAAATATACTTTAAGATAAAAAATCAAATATCATGACTTTGTAAACATAAAGTTTACAATCTGAAACTCTACACGATATCATTTACAACTTTATGTTTTTTAGGTTTATATTTTTCCTGAATGTTTCTGCAAGTTGGTTGCACCTTAACAAAACTGCTTCACTGTATTTTTTTCTAGGAAATATTCATAATAATAAAAGATTATGGCAAGTCATAGAATAGGAATATTCAAGTTATTGTTTGCATGAACTGCATTCATAATTGATTTTGTTAATAAATGTATAGTAAAGATGGCTGCTGAATGAACCAGCTTACTCCAGTAATAACTTTGGCAATGTGCAAACATCTCACCACAATTGGGTTTCATGATCTCACAGTGAACATTAGCAAAAGCTATAGAATTGTACCTTGATATTGCTGCAGACTGAGAGGCCTTGTCTAATGTGTTCTGTTGTAGCTGAGACAACGTAGGGATTTCTATCATAACAGGATTTTTCTCTTTCTCTTCAACTTGAAAGCAGTCATTAAAAATGAACCAGGGATTCACCTTGTTGCCATTTTCAGCCTGTAAAACAACAGCGTTAAATACCACAGTAACACTTGTTCGAAAGTATGTCACCTCTAGAACAATACATGAATTTAGTATTATGTCACCACAGAAAAATATGCAAAACTGCACAACATACGTTTTCAGGAAATTCGAAAGTTCCTGTTTCTGTCACAGATATGATTGATAATTCCTCTTTCCTGGTTTTGTCCTGGAATCCGCCCAAGTCTGAAAACACTTTTTCATCGCGCTGGGGTTCTGTCCAGTCCGCAGAACTGAACGTGGACCAATCGTCAAACCCTTCACAACTTTGAAAACCATCTTCACCGTAGTGGTCCAACATACCTTCCCCCGTTACACACAACAATGTAATCTAATAACACCCGAGACACTATTACAGTTCTGTCTACATCTAGTTGTTCTATTGCAGGATCAGCAAGAGATGCCTCTGTATTGACCTAATTTCTGTTGTTGTCGTCTTTGTAGCTACGGTTTTGGCAGTGTGCAGTTTGTTCACTAGTGTCCCACAGGAGGCAGGGAGTTCCCATTGTGTTTCAGAGGCAGGTTAGATGACACATGCTTCCTTCCAAAGACATTTCCTCGGTTGCTTTGCTTCGATTTCAAGGAAGAGGACTGAGGAATCTGAAGAGAGGGAGAAATAAATGTCTGTGGAGTAAAATATTACATTTTACATAAACATTATATTTTAAACTTTATTAATCCCTACAAGAAAATAATATATGTGGTATTTATGAAAGCTTGTTTCCATAACAGAGAGAGAAAAAAAAGGTAATTTCATCATTTTTTTTCTCAAAATTGCTAGTTTATATCTCACAATTCTGACTTTTTTTCTCAGAATTGTAAGATATATACTTGCAATTGCAAGTTATAGTCAAAATTTCAAGTTCTGAGGGGGAGAAAGTCAGAATTGTGAGATAAAAGGTTACTCTTTTTTTTCCTGTAGGTACTTGTATCTTGTTGGTTAAAGAACAAAATGAAACTAAACACAATTTAATTTTTTTTAATAAAAACAGTTGAACAGAATAAAATAAAAATTGTGTAAAGTAAAACAAAATAAAAAATGTTAAAAAACTATTTAGATATGCGTAATGTAGTTTGAATTAATATTCCTTGTGATGTAAACACCTATTATGTATTTTCTAACTTTCCAGTTTTACATGAATAATCTTTTACAACAGCAATTATTGTAAATTATGTAAATTTTGTTATATTTAAATATTAATATCATCAGTTAACATCGGTAAACAATCATCTGTTAAGCGCTATATGATGTTATAGAAAATGTTACAGTCTGAAAGGAGAAGTCTGTGACTAAAAATCATACATAAAATAAAATCATTTTTACATTAACATTTTTATTATATAATTTTTTTTTTTTATCAATCAGGTATCGCTTTATCATATTCTTATTAAACATACGTTGCTTTGTTTTTTCAACAATGTAGTGGTCAGATTAACAGACCTGCAGGCAGGTAGGCTAAATAAACCTTGTCATAAATTCTATATAACGTTAGTAATAAACGTCTTGTGGTTAAACTGACTTGTACGCCAATACAACGACAATCCACTTACCCTCATAAACAAACATCAATAGGTATAGTGAAACGCTGATTGCCTATAATAGTTTATCCACGTAGCATTTCCGCAATTTTCTGCCAAAAAATCTGACGTCACGCGAACAGGCGGAGAGAGTGCAGTGCGCACCTGTACGTTTGACAACACGCCCAGCACGTGCTCGTGTCTCGAAGGTAACCGTCGGCCTGCAAAACTCTCGCGAGATTCACAGTGACTAATCTCTGGGCTCATTCTTATTTTTCTTATACCTTACATTACTTGTATTTTTTAACAAATTTCACATTCATAAATGCAATTTTACAAATAAAAACCCAACTTTATGATTTTGTTGACTGAAGTAAGGCAATACATAGACAGTAGGCCTATTACTACTAGAGACTCTTTGAATAAGAAAGCTGTAAAGACTGTGAGCTTTAACGACTTTGTGAGAGCTTGTGAGCTTTGCAAAGTATTTATTTAAATTTTTTTTTATATCTGATTGTAGCCTTTTTCAGTTTTTTTTTTGTTTTGTTTTTTTATGTACAGTATTTGCATTTGAGTGAAAGAGCATGTTGTTTATTCAACACAAAAAAATAATGCTTTTTATAAACAATGTTTATGTTTAAAATTTTTATAATACATATTCCTCATTGAAATCATTTGGGTTTGTAGACATTTGTATAATTAAAAGGAATAATATTAGTAGTGAATAGTCTCTTGGCCTGTTTAACTTTGAAAAGCTTCGTTTCTCCTATCACTAGAAAACAGAATAAACAACAAAATTCATACAATTAACAAAAAACTATATAAGACATTTCAGATTAATACAAGATAGAAATTCTAAAATTATATTCAGGTGGTTCTTCACCTTTTAAAAAATAACCATGCGTAAGTCTTGTATGACCTAAATGGCATCTAGTAAAAAACAACTTCGGAAATGTATATAAAATTACACTTAAGTATACTTTGTTTATATTGACAGAAAAATTTTGGCCTGTACTTGTGCTCAATCTTTTGATCGATATAAATGTAAAAGTATAATTTTTGTGTAGTCCACTGGTAGTGTACATAGGAATTTACTTCAAATCTGTACAGTTAAAGGTATATTTCAATTATAAAAATTAATACCTAAAGAGAAACATAGTAGTATACTTAAAGTGAAAAAAATAATATATAAATAATATAAGTATGAGGTTAAGTTCAGAAAACTAAAGAAAACTTAGAGTATACTTCAAAGTGTATACACTAAAAAATGTGCTTCAAGTATTTGACTGGTAAACTATCACTTGTAGTATAGTTGCAGTACAAAAAAAAAAAAAAAAAAAAAAAAAAAAAAACAGTTGTGTACTCAGTTTACTACTGTTACACTTAAAGTGTACTTAAAAGTATATGTTTATACACTAAAAGGTCTGCCATTTTGTCCCAAGTAGTACTGAAATATAATATTAACATCTTGTTTATTGAACTGATGTATAAAAGCAGTATCACAATTGTGCTGTTTGTCCACCTTCAAGAGAAAGTGAGGGGAGATACAACCATTTTGCTTCTGAAAATACTTTGACAAAATGTTCCTGCACAACAGTTGATTCTTTCAGACTTGAGAGAAACGAAATACAACTTTTGACATTTCACTTTACTGCAGAGCTTGTTGGCATTTTCTGTAAATGGTAGATATAGTGTCATATTTCAAGACATGTTGTTGACATCTTAACACGGGTAAAGTCAGAGCATTATTGTAAACACCATTTAGTACATTTTTTAGGGGTGAGTCTATATTATTTTCCGTGGTTATCGACAGCAGCTTTAGTTGTACTGAACCCAGAATATTCCTTTAAGACTTCTTTCTCTCACTGATCATGTGACACTTTAGACTCCATTTTGTGAAAGGAAGAACATGAACAACACCAGGAAGTAAAAGTTGTTTGTAAATTGTATGAATCATTTTGAGAACATCATAACAGTTTAATGCTGCTGTCTAGAGACTGAATGGATTGATGAACTGAATCATGTTTTATGTTCTTTGTTGAGACAGAGGTAGGTTTGAGCCAACACATTTCTGGATTTATTTTCATGCATAATTTAATATTTAATGGCGTGTTGAAACATCTGTTATAATCTACTGTAATGCCACTGTTTTAATGCTTTAGTTAGTTTATCTTTCTATTGATAGCCTTCCATACCGAACACCTGCTGATAAAACACAGAAATATAACAGAAACTGAACTATCCTGTAAAAATGTATTATATCCGTTTCTTAGAAAGAATCTCTTTGTTTTGACAGTCATAAATGGAAATAATACATGCAGGTTTCCTCTATTTGCAGTTTCTTAAACCATTGAACTCTTAGTTGGACTGACAAAAGCATCTTTGTTGTCTTTCCACACAGTAAAGGATACTTTCTATTAACTGTTTTAATAATGTGTGTATAAACCTAGCAAAGAATTCACGGTCATACTGAAACTGATAAAGCATAACCAAGACACTGATATTTTTATTAAATGTTTTATTCTGTATGTCTAAAAATGCAATTTGTTGTATATTGTGCGTTTCAGTAGTGCGTCCGGTAAAATGAGCAGCAAAAATAAGCAGAAAAAAAAGGTGGTTCTTGTTCAGACACGTAAAGCAGCATCTCCAGAACCCAGCTGTGTGTCTATGAAGAGTGACGCATCCATGGACCCTCCCCCTAAACTCAGTGATGGAGCAGTGACCTCTGACCCTGAGTGAGTATAATGTGATTTCAAACTTTGAAAGAGACATTAAGAGCTAGTGCTGTAAAAAAAACAAAAAAAACATTGGTAACTTATGTCTAGTCAGGTTTTTCTATATAGACAAAATCAGTGTCTCGGTCTGAATGATCAAATCGTATTTCATGTGTTTTCGTCAGCCATTTTTGCAATAGGTTGTTATGCCAGGAAGATTTACTTAAATGGGTCATGAAATGATAAATCAAATTTGCCTTGATCTTTTGACATGTAAAGTCCAAAGTATACTTTACACATACGCGAGGGTCAGCGTACAGTGCGCGTGATGCTAATTTCATCATAGAACCATGTCATAATGTAATTCTGCTGGATAACTTTTTTTTCACCCCTAGTGGGGGTGGAGTTCTGTTCTCAACACTTTCCAAGCTTTATAAGATTCTCTGTGAATCTAATAAAGATTCACACAGAATCTTTATAAGATTCCATGGAGCCTCCCCCTAAACTCAATGATGGAGCACTGACCTCTGACCCTGAGTGAGTATCAGTGTGAGCAGTGTGTCTGGAGTCTGTACTTCATTCAGTTGCATCATTTTTTTTTATAAGGCAAGAATTTGCTAGTAGGTCAGGGAGCCCAGTCATGTTCCACAGGTCTACAGGATTGGGCACCCCTGTAGTAGGTCATAATCTAACATAACATAAAGTAAGGTGTATTTGCAAAACATGACATTTACCTTTATTGATCCAATAAGCAGCCTTCAAATTTGTAAACAAATGTGTGAAAATGTATATTTTATGATGTAGTCTAATCATGAAATATAACAGTTATTTTATGTAAATTATATATTTTCAGGAACTATATCTTAAGGAGCAAAAAATAAATATTAATATAGCAAACTGGAAAATTTGACATGTTTTTCATTTATTGTTTTTGTGTTGAAACCTGGCATGCCCCAGTGACACAGGACAATGCACATGGCAAAGTTCACTGTTAAGTTCACTGTTGTAGTCTTTTAGTGTGAGTAAAAATAAGCCTGAAGGCCCTAATTTAATGATCTAAGCACATGGGCTAAAGCACACGGCGCAAGTGCACTTAAAGCGTGTCCGAATCCACTTTTGCTAGTTTAACTATGGGAAAAATATTTGGCACACCAGGTGCATGGTCTAAAAGGGTTGTCCCTATTCTCTTAATGAGTAATGGGTGTGTTTTGGGCATAATGTGCAATAAACCAATCGGAGTCTCATCTCCCGTTCCCTTTAAAAGCCAGTTGCGCTCGCGCCATGGCGGATTCGCTATTTACATGGCGGAATTTGCAGCAGAAAAACTGAACACTTCTCTAGCGAGGAAACTAATCTGCTCATGCGCACGACCATCTACGGGACAAGCCGGATACCACCAAAGTAGTGTTGTAGTCAAGACCACCTAATCAGAGATTAAGTCGAGACCAAGACCAGTATGTGTTGAGACCAAGACCAAGACATTGAGGGGTTGAGACCGAGTCAAGACCAAGACCAGATCAGCACTCAAATTCATCCTAAAGATCCACATTTACTGCCTGAGAAATGTCTTATTTTTAATCAATAAATACAATTAGAATAATAAGACACTATATAGAGCTGTTAACAATCAAATTAAATCACTAACAACAACATTAATCGTTGCACTGCAGAGGTGGCACAGAAGTTGCATCTGAATTGATAAAATTACAAATGCCTAAATGTTTTGTTTATTGAACGTTTGTATAAAATCAATATCAGATTTGCAGTTGTGCTCAAATTTGTGAAAGCAACTCTCTTACTCTTGTTATATTGCTTTTTTAATAATTATATCATATGTTGTAATATAAATATCAAGATTTCATAAAAGTACTTTTTTGCAACAATATCTTGAATTTTGTGGGCATTCGTATTAATCCCTCATTAATTTCTGACCCAGCATAACAGTATAAATAAATCAAATTAGAAAAAATAAGTTATTGATTGCATCTGAAGCAAGAAGTTTTACATCCAACCACACTGATGATGTTAATAAATCAGACAATGCACTGGCAATTTAGTGATATCCTCACAATTGTGGTCTTGACTGGTCTTTAAATAAAATCCAGAGTCGTCTTAGTCTGAGACCAAGACTGTGCCATTGACTTTAGAACAGGTTTTTGATGGTCAATGGTGCAGTCTATTTCAGTTGCTTCCAAAAATAGCAATGCACCAACAATGTGCCTGAACACACCTCATTTTCAGACCAGCACGCCCATGGGCGCACAAATGGGTGTAAATGCATTTGCTATTTAAACAACGTGGCGCAGGACGTGAAAATGATAACTGCGTCGGGCTGAAACTTACAAAAAACCCAGTGTCAGGTGTGTTTAACACCTGCTGATAAAACACAGAAATATAACAGAAACTGAACTATCCTGTAAAAATGTATTATATCCGTTTCTTAGAAAGAATCTCTTTGTTTTGACAGTCATAAATGGAAATAATACATGCAGGTTTCCTCTATTTGCAGTTTCTTAAACCATTGAACTCTTAGTTGGACTGACAAAAGCATCTTTGTTATCTTTCCACACAGTAAAGGATACTTTCTATTAACTGTTTTAATAATGTGTGTATAAACCTAGCAAAGAATTCACGGTCATACTGAAACTGATAAAGCATAACCAAGACACTGATATTTTTATTAAATGTTTTATTCTGTATGTCTAAAAATGCAATTTGTTGTATATTGTGCGTTTCAGTAGTGCGTCCGGTAAAATGAGCAGCAAAAATAAGCAGAAAAAAAAGGTGGTTCTTGTTCAGACACGTAAAGCAGCATCTCCAGAACCCAGCTGTGTGTCTATGAAGAGTGACGCATCCATGGACCCTCCCCCTAAACTCAGTGATGGAGCAGTGACCTCTGACCCTGAGTGAGTATAATGTGATTTCAAACTTTGAAAGAGACATTAAGAGCTAGTGCTGTAAAAAAAACAAAAAAAACATTGGTAACTTATGTCTAGTCAGGTTTTTCTATATAGACAAAATCAGTGTCTCGGTCTGAATGATCAAATCGTATTTCATGTGTTTTCGTCAGCCATTTTTGCAATAGGTTGTTATGCCAGGAAGATTTACTTAAATGGGTCATGAAATGATAAATCAAATTTGCCTTAAATCTTTTGACATGTAAAGTCCAAAGTATACTTTACACATACGCGAGGGTCAGCGTACAGTGCGCGTGATGCTAATTTCATCATAGAACCATGTCATAATGTAATTCTGCTGGATAACTTTTTTTTCACCCCTAGTGGGGGTGGAGTTCTGTTCTCAACACTTTCCAAGCTTTATAAGATTCTCTGTGAATCTAATAAAGATTCACACAGAATCTTTATAAGATTCCATGGAGCCTCCCCCTAAACTCAATGATGGAGCACTGACCTCTGACCCTGAGTGAGTATCAGTGTGAGCAGTGTGTCTGGAGTCTGTACTTCATTCAGTTGCATCATTTTTTTTTATAAGGCAAGAATTTGCTAGTAGGTCAGGGAGCCCAGTCATGTTCCACAGGTCTACAGGATTGGGCACCCCTGTAGTAGGTCATAATCTAACATAACATAAAGTAAGGTGTATTTGCAAAACATGACATTTACCTTTATTGATCCAATAAGCAGCCTTCAAATTTGTAAACAAATGTGTGAAAATGTATATTTTATGATGTAGTCTAATCATGAAATATAACAGTTATTTTATGTAAATCATATTATGATCACCATTATCATATGTTGTAATATAAAAATCAAGATTTCATAAAAGTACTTTTTTGCAACAATATCTTGAATTTTGTGGGCATTCGTATTAATCCCTTATTAATTTCTGACCCAGCATAACAGTATAAATAAATCAAATTAGAAAAAAATAAGTTATTGATTGCATCTGAAGCAAGAAGTTTTACATCCAACCACACTGATGATGTTAATAAATCAGACAATGCACTGAAACTTACAAAAAACCCAGTGTCAGGTGTGTTTTATTAGGATTGAAGCTAAACAACCCTGGCCCTACAGGAACTGAGTTTTGCACTCCTGGTTTAGATTATATAACTGCGAATGTGAAATCACTTATTGATGTAATATAATTGGTGTAACCGTGGTGGTCATTTGCGCTACAGTTAGGCTAAGTTGTAACTTGCGCACAGCTGGTGCAAATGTCCCTGGTCAATATCAGCATCTTTAGATACAGTATCTGTATGATAATCATAACAGCAGCTGCAGACATGTTGTATCTGAAAGCAGTCTGTTTAACTGACACTTCTGTCTGAGTGTGGGATCGAGGACTGTCACTAACAATTATTTTGGTAATCGAGTAATCAATCGATTATTTTAATGATTAATCAAGTAATCAGATAATTTTTTGGTGATAATAAAAATAGAACCGTGTGAACAAAAGGTGAAGAACAGCCTTTAAAATAACTTAAAATACTAATAATAACGAGGCAATATTAATTGGTTCAAATAAAGAATCAAAAGCAAGTAATAATATGGATTTATTGAACAACACTGTTAAAATACATAATGTAATATACATAATATAAACAATCAACTTATGTACATTACGCATTATAACAAATGCATGCAGAGGGCGCCACCGGCCTGGTGATTGTTGTTGTTACACTTTACAGCATGATCAAATCCTTGTTTAATATTGGCCAAACAACATTTAATTCAAATGTCCACTTAATCTTTAATATTCGTCCACTTCTTTATGATAGAAATGCTACAGTGAGTGTTTAAACTTTTATTTTGAAATTGCAATGAACAACAATTTGCATATTTAGAAGCATATTGATTTATTCACCTGTGTTGGCCTTAGAACAGACATTACAACTCTGGTGAAATGGCACACATTGCATTCCCAGATGAACGTTATAAGTAACTCAAACTCACAACATATGCAGAGAGTTTGTTAACTGAGCTGCTGAGACATGCTCCACGCATGTAAATGATAACGGCGCAACACTTTGCTATGAAACACAAAGTGCGTCAGACTTTATGTGCGTTTCCATATTGGAAACCCAAACAAAAAGCACATGCAGAGTGAGTTTGTTTGGAGCAGCATTTACTGTGAACGGAGCTGCTCTGAAAAATACATAACCTGCACTCATGTAAATAATTAAAGTGTTGTGCCTCACTCTGAAACCTGCAGGACATATACTTATTTAATTGAATCGCAGACTTTATTTCACAATAGCACAGTGCTATGATTTTTCAATGGTTTAAATGTATCGTGCAGATTTATAAAACGGTCTAATAATTCATGGAATCTCGTCCTTGGAATGCGCCACTTCCAGTATTTTGCCATGGACATGGATAAATTGCAATCTAGGTTTTCTTTTAAATCGTGTACTTGAATTTAATCAAGGAACTGTGACAGCCCTAGTGGGATCAGATAAGATCTTAGAGTTTAGTGTGATGGAAACATTTGTAAATACTTTTCTGGAACTACTGTTCACTGAAAAATGCTTTTTCACAGTCACAGTTATATTTCTTCATTTTATAGTCTTATTTCATCTCTCTCTGTCTGCAGAGTGAAGAGCGATGATGTGATCAGATCAGTGATGCCCCGTTTGACCTGCACTGACTCCGACCTCATCAGGCAGAGAGTCAGAGACCAGCACAAAAACAGCATGAAGAACAAGTATGAGAGCTTATTTGAAGGGGTGAATAAAGAACATGAGATTTTGCAGATAGAGAAAACAGCCAGAACACAAGACACTCCAATCTACTGCAATGACATCTTTAAACCCTTACATGAACCAGGCTGTGAGGAGAAAGACAAAATCAAAATTGTTCTTACTAAAGGCATCGCTGGAATTGGAAAAACCGTCTCTGTGCAGAAGTTCATTCTGGACTGGTCCGAGGGTAAAGCCAATCAGGATGTAGATTTCATGTTTGTTCTTCCATTTCGAGAGCTGAACTTGATTAAAGGTCACCCGCACAGTCTTCACGGACTTCTGCTGGACTTTCATCCTGAACTTCAAGATTTGGACTCAAAGATTTATGAGGAGTGTAAAGTTGTGTTCATCTTTGATGGTCTGGATGAAAGCAGAATTACACTCATGTTTTCAGACGATTTGAAAATTTATGATGTGAATCATTCTTCAGCAGTGGGTTTGTTGATGTCAAACCTTATCAGTGGAGATTTGCTTCCCTCTGCTCTCATCTGGATCACCTCCAGACCAGCAGCAGCCAATCAGATCCCCTCAAAATACATTAACCGTGTGACAGAAATTCAGGGATATAGTCTTATTTCATCTCGCTCTTCCTGCAGAGTGAAGAGAGATGATGTGATCAGATCAGTGACGCCCCGTTTGACCTGCACTGACTCTGACTGTCAGACCCTCATCAGGCAGAGAGTCAGAGACCAGCACAAAACCAGCATGAAGAACAAGTATGAGAGCTTATTTGAGGGAATTAAACTAGAAGAGAATCAAACCCTCCTGAATAGGATCTACACACAGCTCTACATAATAGAGGGAGAGAGTAAAGGGGTGAATGAAGAACATGAGGTTTTACAGATGGAGGAAACAGCCCGAACACAAGACACTCCAATCTATTGCAATGACATCTTTAAACCCTTACATGAACCAGGCTGTGAGGAGAAAGACAAAATCAAGACTGTTCTTACTAAAGGCATCGCTGGAATTGGAAAAACCGTCTCTGTGCAGAAGTTCATTCTGGACTGGACCGAGGGTAAAGCCAATCAGGATGTAGATTTCATGTTTGTGCTTCCATTTCGAGAGCTGAACTTGATTAAAGGTCAGCAGTACAGTCTTGACAGTCTTCTGCTGGACTTTTATCCTGAACTTCAAGATGTGGACTCAAAGATTTATGAGGAGTGTAAAGTTGTGTTCATCTTTGATGGTCTGGATGAAAGCAGAATGAAACTGATGTTTTCAGACGATCTGAAAATTTGTGATGTGAATGAGTCTTCAACAGTGGGTTTGTTGATGTCAAACCTTATCAGTGGAGATTTGCTTCCCTCTGCTCTCATCTGGATCACCTCCAGACCAGCAGCAGCCAATCAGATCCCTTCAAAATACATCAACCGTGTGACAGAAATTCAGGGATTCAATGAGCCACAGAAGGAGGAATATTTCAGGAAGAGAATCAGTGATGAGCATCAAGCCAGCAGAATCATCTCACACATTAGAAGATCAAGAAGCCTCCACATCATGTGTCACATACCAGTCTTCTGCTGGATCTCAGCCACTGTGCTTCAGAACCTCCTGAAGCAAGATGACAGTGCAGAAATCCCTCAAACTCTGACTGAAATGTACACCCACTTCCTGCTGACTCAGGTCAACATGAGGAATCAGAAATATGATGAGAAAGATCCAGAGAAACTCCTGCAGTCCAACAGAGATGTGATTGTGAAACTTGCTGAACTGGCTTTCAAACAGTTGATGAAGGGCAATGTGATGTTCTATGAGGAGGACCTGATTGAGAGCGGCATAAACGTCACTGATGCCTCAGTGTATTCTGGGATTTGCACTGTGATCTTTAAGGAGGAATCTGTGATTCATCAGAGGAAAGTCTACTGCTTCATACATCTGAGCTTTCAAGAGTTTCTAGCTGCTTTCTTTGTGTTTTACTGCCATGTAGTTAAGAAGAACAAATCACTGAAGTCGTTTCTGAAAAAAGAATATACAAAGTATGTTCAGAAAAACTCTCTGTATGAGCTACTAGAAGCAGCCATTAACAAATCTTTCAGGAATAAAACTGGACAACTGGATCTTTTCCTGCGGTTCCTGTTGGGCATCTCACTGGAGTCCAATCAGAGACTCTTACAGGATCTACTGACACACACAGTGAACAGCTCAGAGACCATCAGAGAAACCACACAGTACATTAAAGACACAATCAAGGGTGATGAACATCTCTCAGCTGACAAATGCATTAATCTGTTCCTCTGTCTGCTGGAGACTAATGATCAGACTCTCTACAGAGAGATTCAGGAGTTTGTGAAATCAGGGGATCACTCAGTGAATGAACTCTCTCCATCTCACTGCTCAACAATAGCCTACATGCTTCAGATATCAGAGGAGGTGCTGGATGAGTTTGATCTGAAGAAATACAACACATCAGATGAGGGTAGAAGGAGACTGATGCCAGCTGTGCTGCACTGCAGAAAAGCTCTGTGAGTATTATTTTATGTGATTGTAAATTAAGCTGTATGTGTCTGTTTTGTTGATACACAGTACCATTGTAATACCTCCATCAAATCATGACACTGTTTTATTTGAAATTACTATAATTTAAAAGGAAATCAGAAGCTTTTGGAAGAGGACAGAACTGTTTTATTGCAAACAGGAATCCAGAAAACATGAACAGTGCCAGTGCATCTAAAGACAGAGACAGTGTTAAACTGTGAAGATGAATGATCAGGAATTAAATGATAAAGTACTTTATTGGTTATGTACAAGAACAATGACTGTCATTCTTATGTGTTAATCTCTTATAGTGTTGTCAAAAGTACCAACCACAATACCAAGTCGATACTGAAATTTAAAAAATATGATGTTTTGGGCGATGTTGAGCAGATTCGTAAACACCTGTGTTTGGCCTTTGTGTTGACGCGCTCATCAGATATGTCTGCGATTGGCTACAATGATCAATGCATGGGAGCGTTTGAAAGCACATGGAAGTGTTTGAATTTGAAAGCGGGAGCGTTTGAAAGCAGGACCCGAGGACTGTTATGTAGAATCAGTTGCTTTGGAATATAAATCAACAGCTTTACCTGTGTCAAATATGACTTACTGATCTTGAGTCAGTTTTATAATAACCTTACAGTATCAGACTAATTTAAACATATTTGAGCTGATTGTCACCTCCTTGAGTTCACCTCCTGATGAAAAATAGAGTATAAGTCATGTGATTAATATGTGATCAATACCATGTGCACAAAACCGATGTTTCGGTTACTAATGTAACCAGTTACGAAGATCTCCACTGCGCCTTTTTGCCAGTAAGCTCTCTAAGCTGACTCATCCATGAACCAGAGTAGCTTGGCCTGGAAGACTGGAAGGACTGCCATCATGTGCAGGGCGGATCCTGCCTGGCCGACCGCTGTATAAGCCCTCGTCACCAGGGCGGAAATGGCTCTGCTGGGCTTAGAGGAATGGGTGGCACGTGTCTTTCTTCTGAGGTCCATGAGCGGACAGAGGTGCACTGCAGCCTCTTCAAGCAAGGAGGGGGTTCATATTAGAGGTCTTCATGGGTCCACTTGGATCCGAAAACCCGAGACCCGACCCCAGACCGGAGCAGGTTTGGGTCCAAAACTTCGACAAGTACCTCAGACATGGGTCAGGTACGGTATCAGTGGCCTCGGATTTTGGGTAATTTAAAATAAATGTGCTTTTTCCTAATGGACCCGAGAAGACCTAAATTCTTTTAAACTAGGTCAGGCATTTAACAAAATTTTATTATTTAAAAGAGTTCTATGACAACGTTATCTCACTTTTTCTAAATTCTACAGTGATGAGTGATTGACATTTCAGCACTTCAACGCATTCACATCAAGTGCATTTTTGAGAAACGCACGTAGAAAAGTAACAAACATTTGTAACCTCACGCAAAGAAATCCATCTTATAACTATGAGATCCATCATGAAAAGCCACTCGATTCATTATGCTGTGTGTTCATGCAGGTTTTTTCTTGTTTGTGTGCAAAAGCCCTGCGCCAGACAAGAGGTAAATAGCATTGCAGACAACACAAATTCAAATCAAAATTGAAAGCCGAACTCAGACATGTGTATCCATCGGGCAGGCAATAATATAAAGTGGCCAATAATATAAAGTCAGCAGGACACAGAGGTTTTTCCCAAATGACTGCGGGGCTGCAGGCTGTGGACAAGTCAATGCTGTTTACATTCAGGTCCAGTCAGGTTTGAAAATATGCTAAATGCTGTCGGGTCGGACTTGGGTCTAATTTTATCGGGTCTGTCTCGGGTCAAGCTTTTTCTTTTAAAAAAATAATTTATGCACGTCGGGTTCGGGTAAGAAGTGATTCGGGTCGAGTACAGATTTTAGGACCCGAGAAGACCTCTAGTTTATATCCCTTCTGGTTCATGCCATCAACAGAGGTGAGGTTGGAAGAAACTGAAGAGTTGACGCAAACTGAGTAGGGGGCGTACTATGACTTAGTCAGCTCATCATGTACCTTCAGAAAGAATGGGGCTGGCCTCTGGCAGGGGGCTCTCTGGCAGCGCCCCGGCTGCAGGAATCATTCATCGAGTTGGCTGGGGGCGGGCACGCTCCGAGCCGGCCATTCCAACCCCAGCTCCTTGATGGCCTTAGAGAGGACTCGGATGAGCTCAGAGTCCAGCCCGGACCGGACTGGCTCATTCTGTGGCACAGTGGCAGAATCCTCAGCAGGGTTCGACCACTCCTCCACATCTGAGGTGGCCAGGGACATGGCATCATTGCCGTCATCCTCCTCAGACCAATCAAATGAGACCAGGCCCCTTGTACCAAAAGAGGGGCGCTGGTGAAGAGCACTGGGGAATCGTGCTGTGGGGAGAGTGAGTCACGTGGGAACTGGGCCACTGTGAGCTCACTGTGTCCTGTTTGCTCAGCCTCATGACTCTGCTTCTTCCTCCTAAGCTCGTGAGAGGAGGGGGAAGAGAAATAGAGAGAACAAGGGGTGGGATTCAATCAGGCTTCAGAATTTTTGGAGAAAGGCATTTCCCCATAGCGTCAGCTAATGACGCAATGTTGAGAGACCGTTATCGAAGGGTAACAATATTTTAATCCACCATCTCCTCTTTGAAACATATTTCATCCTCTATTATAGACTTGCTGACTGTAATCTCACTGGTCAGTTTTGTGAAAGTTTGTCTTCATCTCTACAATCATCAAACTTACTGAGAGAACTGGACCTGAGTAATAATGACCTGTGGGATTCAGGGGTGAAGCTTCTGTCTGATGGACTGAAGAGTTCTCATTGTCAACTCACTATACTGAGGTAAGAAAAACAGATAATGGTTCACGTTGTTATGAAATTTAAGATGCCTTCTGCTCTGGTCCCAGGGGTGTCGAATTTAATATGGACACTAGGGACATGTCCCCACCAAAACCCAGCAACTACTTAATAATCCTTAGCAATAATTTCCCAATTAAATTGAAAAGTGAAAATTAATGAAATGTGTTTTACAGCATTACATTTAGATCTGCTCAGATTGCATTAAAGATTTCTTTCTTTTTTTTTTTTCTTTTTTTTTTGCTCTTAGTTTTTTTTCCTTTTCTTTTTTGTTAGCGAGCATTCACTGACATTCTGCACTCAGATCTGCACATTCATGACTGCTCTCATCATAAACAAGTGTAGATATGATGTACTGTAAGAGATTCATTGTGCAGTGTAGTCAGCTTAATAGATCATAAAGGGAGTTTTTGCAAGACTGACTTAAGTCATTAACCGTTTCAGTGATGGGACCTTTCTTTACTCGCTGTCTGTACATAATTAATTCCCAATTTGAATAACAGTTTTTTTTTTCATGGGACTAACTGAACCATTGTGAAGTCTTGATTTACTAATGCGTAAAATGGCAATAAACTAATTAATAAATGTTTCTCAGCTTGTTTTGTCTGTGTATGGTGTGCTGTTTCCCCCCACACAAAAACATTTTTAATGTATTCTGTTAATCTACATTAATAGTCATGAGTACAATATCAAGGGCAATAATTGACAATATTGATTTTTGTAGTAGTCTTGTGGCCCTAAACTGTAATGAGTATAACATGCTTGCTCTAACCCACATCTGTCCCTTTGTCACCCCTTAAACCCGAAGTGTATCAGTACACCCACCTACAAAAAAATCATGATCAAATTACTAAGCAACCACTGAATTGAATAACACAAAATAGGTATCATTTTAGGATTTTAAACAGTCTGTGTACATAAACAAATGCCATGTCAGATGTAAATCATGTAGCTTCTGTACCTTTGTAGAGTAAAGATGCTGCTTTGATAATTTTCCTCGTATCCAAATAAATTAAACTATATGCCCAATCTTCCTTTTTACTTTCCAAGACACTGGTAATATTTGACTGTGTGTGTGCTTGTGTGTGTTTGTAGATTATCTGGCTGTTTGGTGACAGAGAAAGGCTGTTGCTATCTGGCTTCAGCTCTGAGTTCAAACCCCTCACACCTGAGAGAGCTGGATCTGAGCTACAATCACCCAGGAAAATCATTATTCAAGCTGCTCTCTGATCCAAACTACAGACTGGACAAACTCAAGTATGTTCAACACTAACAATCATCCTGTCATGTGTGTTTGGACATGTTTGTGCTATAAACTCATATGTACATACATCCCTGCATAAATCACATATTCAATGAAATGAAAGGATATAGACACAAATAATCTATGTAAAGGTGAGTGTGTAGCTTAAGGCTTGAGGATCTTATTCAGTGATAGAGGCTGTGAATCAGGAACCACATCAAATGCTGAAGGACAGACAGAGGATCCGAAAGATAAAGACACCAGCCTGAGTTTAGAGATATACTATTTTCCAGGTCTTAAGATATACAATAACTTTGTGTGACGATCAGACAAAAATTTAAGTCATTTACGTGTTCCTTAATGAGCTCAGTTCAGACTTTTCATGTTTGCAATCTAAAATGTCTTAATTTGGTCTGTTTTTGATCAATTAAACATGAGCTTAGGATGAGAAAATAATTTTCAATTTAATATCCACTTTTATTTTTATAAAAAAATCATTATTATATAAATTGACTGTGACATTTTGTTTTTATAGTGTGGATCATGGAGGAGAGATCAGAATTACAGCAGGACTGCAGAAATGTTAGTTACACATACACACACACCTTGATCATTTTTGTTTTGTTGTGTTATAAATGTTAGAATCTCTCTTCTTGTGTTCAGATGCATGTGATCTCACACTGGATTTAAACACAGCAAACACTCATCTCGCTCTGTCTGAGAGGAACAGAAAGGTGACATATGTAAAAGAGGAGCAGTCATATCCTGATCATCCAGAGAGATTTGATGAGTGGCCTCAGGTTCTGTGTAGAGAGAGTCTGTCTGGACGCTGTTACTGGGAGGTTGAATGGAGCGGGTGGGCTGATATATCAATGATGTATAAAGGAATCAGCAGGAGAGGAAAGAGTGATGACTGTTCGTTTGGATGCAATGAAAAGTCCTGGAGTCTGAACTGTTTTAAAAACAGTTTCTCTGTCAGACACAATAATCAGAGCACAGATATATCTGTCCTTTCACATCGCTTTAACAGAGTAGGAGTGTATCTGGACTGGCCGGCCGGCACTCTGTCCTTCTACAGCGTCTCTGAAACACACACACTCACACACTTACACACAATCAACAGCACATTCACTGAACCCCTCTATGCTGGATTTGGGGTTTATTCTAGTGGTTCAGTGTCTCTGTGTGAGAAACATTCAGAGACACACAGAGGAGTGAAAGAAACACACTCACATTAGGTCTCTCTTTAACACACACAGCTGTAGACTCATTCTCTCTCATTCTTATCTTAATTGTAGTGTGTATATAGAAACACACACAAATTGACTTTGGTCTCAATGAGACACACCACAGACTTCTATAGTGTTTTTATAAAGGCATTTGAATGTGGCTCAACAGGAGTTTTGTCTTTCTGAGTCTCAGAGTGCCACCTGGAGGAAGATTTAGTTTCTCGCTCACAGGAAACAGTTTTTAGCAAGTGCTTGCTCTGTTACAACTGAGGGTCAGGTCAGAGCTCATCTTCTAAACAGTTCTTTACTAGGGGTGTAACGATACCCTCATGTCACGGTTCGATACATATCATGATACTGAACTCACGATACATTATTATTGCGATACTCCAAGACATATGGTGAACGGTTAACAAAGAAATGTACTGTTGATTAAAATGCTAAATTTGGGATTACATTGGGGGTGGAAATGAATAGGCTTGGACTTGGTGCTGGTAACCGAATGCAAAGGACAATGGTGACACCGGAATAAAAAAATTCATGATTCTAATGCTGAAACGAATATGCTTGCACTCTGTCACTGACTATGATATAGTGACATCTCTTCCTGATCACTCATTCTCAACTGTGCCTTACAATCACAGTCAAACTGATTGTTCAATTACTGTAGATGCAAAAATAATGCAGATTCTTTCTTCTGTCAGGACATAATAGTGTTTTGTTAAAAGGTACATGTGTGTATTTCTGTTTTTCTTAACCTAAATATAAATTTCAATCTATATGAAGTATTAAGTTATGATCTGAGAACACATGGTTTATAATAGAGGAGTTTTGGTCTAGTTCTCACACTTAGTCTAGTTCAGGGATTGGCCCGGGGGGGCCACAAGGGAGTGCTGTGGGTCAGTGGAAAAGTAAAAAAAAAAAAAAGAGTGTAAAAAACAGTAAAACAGTGTTAACATAATAATGATAAATAAATAAGATTAACCCTCTTATTGCATTTGGTTAGTTTTGACCCGGAAGCAGCTAAACATTTCTTTAAAATCCATAGTTTTTAGTACAGCAAAAACACTTTGCAAATGGATTATGTTACATCCAGAAACGTATTCTTTATTGTATTGGGCCGTCAGAAGAGCTGTGTTTTCTTCGTGTTTTCAAAGTGTTTCCTCTTTGGCTCCTCCTGCTCAATCCAAATGGCAGGATTGCCCCCAGCTGTGCCTGCTTACCAGTCAAGAATGAGGCAGCAGAGCAGTGAAGAAACTGCCAGAAACTTCCCCCTAAGAGTTTTCTCCAGAATGCCTGCCCTGCACATTCTTGTTGTTGAATGTGGTAGCTGCTTAATTTTGTACTTTTTGGTATTGTATTGTTTTTATTGATTGTTGTGTATGTACAACATTTACACTTGTTGTAGTTTACATGTGGAGGTTAATGTTACCATTTACCTTTATCAGTCTTTTCTATTCTTTTATTCTTGCTGCTGTTAATATCAAGCTTATTAGCTACATTAACGGTTGTTTATATGGAAGCTGTAGGGATGTGGGCACCATTTTTGTTTAACCCTGTTCTCCAGGAAGGGGGGTACAATTCTGTTATTGACTTTTCTTTTCTTTGGTAGTTTTTAGTTTTTTTTTTACTCCCACAGGCAGATCGCTTTTTGTTTGTTATTCTGGGCTTGCCCCCTCCTGAGGCCATTGCTTTCCTTTTAAGTTGTTTTCTTCTTTTAAAATAACTTGTTTTTGTTCCATGAGTTGTAAATAAAAAATCTTGCATGTCATTTTTGTTTGTTGGAGACTCGCAGAAGTAACAATTCAGACTATCAGAATATGAAGATGATCATATTTTGGGGTCCATAAAAGTTTGGTTATTTTTAAGACACAATTTAAAAAAAAAAAAAAAAAGTTATTAAACACTTCTACGGTTGCTGTCAAGGAACAGTTGCAGTTTGTTCATCACAGTGAGGGTAGATATATTTGAACTGATGTGATGAAAACAAGGCTGTGAAGGAAAGAAATGTACCTTTTTAGAGTTGTTTAGTAAAAGGTTTCTTTTCAATGTTCTGTTGATTGACACAAAGGTAAACAACAGCACATTACACAGTATGTCTGTCCCTCACAGCCTCCTTTTCACATCAAATTAAATATGCCATTTACTGTCCATAGTGGGGCATGTCATCACATAATATGGGGCAAGTTATCACAGTGGGAATGTGCTATTTATTGACAGATTTCAGAAGAATGCCTTTTATTTATGTTTTTGGAATATGAAATACTGTCTAAAATATTAGGGTTTTATTCTCTAGCTCTTTAAAGAAGATCAAAAAATGATGAAACTGTTCTTGACAAGAACCCAAGAACCATTTAATGCGCCAATTTACTGTATTTGTATTATAGATGTTTTGATGAGCATTTGTAGGAGCATCACTCAATGGATCTGGGGCAGAAATTATGACTTTCTCCACAAAATGAAAGGTGAGGACCTGCTGTTCACCGGCAATTCAGTGTGAAAAATATATGGACTCATTTCAGGTTGTGATCCATCAGATAAATCGGTACCCTCTGCTCTTCCGGGAAGTGTGACGAGAGACTATATAGATTCCAGACCGTTGCTCATCTCACCCTACTTCTCAGTGCTGAGAAAAGAGAGAGACATTGACCTCATCATTTCTTTGGATTTCAGTGATGATGATCCTTTCAAAGTATTAGATGCATATATGACTGTCTCTATATAATGCATACTCTATAATGTATACAAAAACTCATTTAAAGGAATAGATCCCCTAAAAAATGTAAATTCCATCATCATTTACCCTCATGTCGTTTCAAACCCACATGACTTTCTTCAGTGGAACACAAAAAGAGATCTTGCTGCTCGTGACATTCATAGTGACCAGCAGAGGTCGCACTAACCTAAAATGTACAAGATTTAAACACACTGAATCTGATAGAAAATTACAAATGCTGTGTATCATTTAAACGGATAAATACAAGAATGAAACCATTTATAAATAGTTTTAACATCTTTATGTGGTATTTTAACATATTTGTGTTCTATAGTAAAAAAAAAAAAATTCATGAAAGCTTGATCCTCTTCTGCTATATTGCTTACATTAATTAATTGTTTTATTATTTATAATTTACTGTTTATATCCCTCATATATTTTTATACAAGTTATTTTATCTTAGTTTAAACTTTTACTTGAACTTGCTGTGGAAACTTTTTTTTTCTTACATTAAAATGATGAGCTTGCCTTGCAAACAAGGAGTAGCACATCTGACCCCCACTCAGTCCTAAAGAGAATTAAAAACCCAACCGTTCATTCATATCAAACATATGGCATATAAACTCAATGGATCTACAGTAACCCACTGCCACAAAATCGATAAAGCTGAAAAAGAAAGTACTTGGCCAGTGCTGAAAGGTTTGAATTATGCTGCTAGTCCTCGGCCAGATCACAAGTGTAAGTTATCTGCAAAGAGTTCACTGAGCCAATTTCCATATGATAACTAGAGGCTAAAGGAGCATCTGCAGCTCGCTGTGGTCTGCATCTGGGACTGTGAGGACGAATGTGCCATTATCGTTCTGGACAGGACAGATGCTTCAGATATGTCATCAGGTGACATCCCGCTAGTTCTCGACACTGGTTCAAGTTTTTCACTGTTTGCTCCTTTTGGCTGTGCCAAGGACTGACAAAGTAAGGCAGTCACCCTTAAAGGGATAGTTCACCCCAAAAAATGAACATTTTGTCATCATTTACTAACTCTCATGTAGCTGCAAACCTGTTTGACTTTAAAAGAATTTTGAAGAATGTTGAGGTCCAAACAACATTGGACCGTACAGACTTTCATTGTATTGTTTCATTTTATAAAATATCTTCTTTTGTGTTTCACATGAGAAAGAATGATTCTGATTGGTCAATAGCTGTGTTTTATTCACGATAAAACACGGCTATGATCGCTTCACCAAACGGTTCTGTGTATCATTACACAAGACCCTTAGCAACCACTCTTAGCAACGTAAACTGTATGTTCTCAATTGATATTGTTCATTTAAGTTTACTGTATTATGTAGAAGATTATTGTGAAAAAGAAATCGAGTGAGCGAGTTTATTACCTGCATTCAGATTTAGCATTTTCCTTCAGGTCAGTCCTATGTTCATAATAAAAAATCTGCTTAAATGTCCGATGTATTATCTAGTCCTTTTAACAGTTAAGGGGTTTTCCCGTGACTGACAGTCACTAGTCAAAGCATTTGTCAGTTGCATCTTGTTCCGTGTTCACAACAATTCAGTCTTTTCAATGTAAAAGTCTTCGCTACTGACTGACACACTCATAAACAGAGTCGTTGCCGCCATCTAATGGCGTAATAATGTAACGTTTGTTGCTGTTCAGGGTCAGGGACTATTTTTTCCGGTGGACGTAAGGCTTTTAGTAAGAGTTTACTTCATAAAAGTTGCATTGTTACATATTTTTGGCTTTAATATTTGTATTGTGTGGTAACCGTTTTATAAAAGCAATAAGGTACTCAAGGCTGTGTTGTATCATGAATAAGTCACGGCTGAAGGGCCATATGTGTCATATTTATGATACAGCACAGCCTCGATATTGCTTACATAACTATAATAGTAGGCCTATCTCAATGATGCCACTGGTATGAACTCATACATCTATTGAAAATCGCCTTGGAATTAGTTGGATGAACAATAGTAAAAATGGCCAAGGAAAGTGAAGTTAGATCATCATATATTATACAAAATTATACATTTTTAGTTGTAACTCAAGTGTTCAAATACGTTTGGGGGTCTCTATACACTACCAGTTAAAACATTGAACACACAATGAAACATACATTTTTTAGATTTAAGTTTTAAATGGTAGTGTATATTTTATGTAAATGCTTGTGTTGAAAAATGAAAGTCCAAAGTTTTTGCAGTTTTCTTTAGATTAATTGTGTCTACTTGACAGAATAAATATTAAATAATGCATTTTTGAAATGGATTGGATGGAACAGATGGAATAGTGATGAAAAAGCCAGCCAGGAAGTGTGCAACATGCATTGGGAACTCATTCAAAATTAGTTAAATAGCATTGAGAAGAAAAATGTGCAGAGCTGTTATCCGGGCAATGGATGGCTACTTTAAAGCTAAAACAAAATAAAATTAAAATATGAAAGTGTTTATATATATAATGAAGAACTTTTTATTGCTAATATGCAGAAGTCTCCCTGCTACCCTCTTTAAATTCTGGGTGTGACCCTTGTCTGCCACGTTATAGTTCACCATTCCCTTCCTCAAACACTGCACTGCCCCTCCATCATTTGGCCTCCTGCTGATTTATTGCTTCACATTAAAATCTGTGACACAGTTTTTGTCTCAGCTGAGCAATTGGCCGCTTAAGCAGCTCTGCTAATTGATCCTGTAAGACTTGTAAATCATGCTGGTGTTCCTCTTTTCTGTCTCTCTCAGCCTGTGGATTAATCTCATTAAGAACTGCATTACACTCGCCAAGGCGCATTACAACGCACTTTTGCAGCTTACAAGGGACTCTACCTTCATGGAAAAACTCAATTGAATTCTGCAGATGGCCAGTCAGAGACTACATTCCTGGGCAAAAAAAAAAAAAAAAAAAAAATGGGCCATTTTAATCACAAATCACTGGTCAGAACATTTGCAATAATAATTGCACAAATACTTGTAGATAAAGTCAGGAATAGCCTTCTCTTTGTTTTCTTTAAGTGTTTAAACTGTGTTTAAACCTGCAGCAGGTTTTTTTACAGGAAGAAGAGTCAGTGTTGTTCCAATCAATGTTAATGGCTTCAAAGAGTTCATGGGAAGTTGAAAAATGTCTCCCAGTTAGTTGGAGTTTAGTGTCAGACCAAATATTTATTGTAGGGTTCAAATCTTGACTCTGTCCAGGCCAAAACATGAGCCTGATGTGGGAAGCAAGCCATTCTTCAATAATCTCCTGTGCTCCAAAGCATTAAATGACTTTTCATGTTGAAGTAGCTCACCAATACCAGTAGCTAAAAAGCCTTCTCACACAATGACACTCTTCCTCCATGCTTCTCTGTGGTAGAGATGCATTTATTAATATGTTTCTCAGCAGATTTTCAAAGACACTGCTCTGGAGCATCACCATGCAACTCGTGTTTCATTGCGATTCATCACTCCACACAACTTCCCATATTCTGCCAAAAACTTCATTCTGTCTTTGATGTTTTTCTGAGACAGCATTGGCTTTTTAAGTAGTGCATCTGCTTACATTTTACTAATTTCCTGACCATTAATTTGTGTTTAAGACAATTAAAAGGATTAGTTCACTTCAGAATTAAAATTTTCTGATAATTTACTCACCCCCATGTCATCCAAGATGTTTGTCTTTTTTTCTTCATTTGAAAAGAAATTAAGGTTTTTGAGGAAAACATTCCAGGTTTTTCTCCATATAGTGGACTTCACTGGGTACAACAGCTTGAAGGTCCAAATTGCAGTTTCAGTGCAGCTTCAAAGGGCTCTACACAATCCCAGATGAGGAATAAGGGTCTTATAGTGAAACGATCTGTAATTTAAAAAAATAAATAAATAAATAAAAATGTATATACTTTTTAACCACAAATGCTCATCTTGCATTAGCTCTCCGATGTGCCACGCATGACATAATCACATTGGAAAGGTCACGCGTAATGTAGGCGGAAGTACCAATCCAGTGTCTACAAAGTGAACATGCAAAGAAAAAGTCAAATGGCCTTTAAAAAAAAAGGTAAAACAACGATGTCAGATGATTTTGAAGTTGGAGGAGAAAATGAGATTGAGTTCTTTGCCCTACCGCGTCACGTGTGATCTTTCCAACATGATTATGTAATGCGTGGAGCATCGCAGAACAGAGCAAGACGAGCATTTGTAGTTAAAAAGTATATACATTTTTTTTGTTTTGTTTTTAGGAAATTACTGATCGTTTCACTAGACAAGACCCTTATTCCTCGTGTAGAGCCCTTTGAAGCTGCACTGAAATTGCAATTTGGACCTTCAACCAGTTGTACCCCAGTCCACTATATGGAGAAAAATCCTGGAATGTTTTCCTCAAAAACCTTACTTTCTTTTCGACTGAAGAAAGAAAGACATAAACATCTTGAATGACATGCATGGGGATAAGTAAATTATCAGAAAATTTGAATTCTGAACTGAACTAATCCTTTAAAAGCTTAGTGTTTAGCCTTTTTTTACCCAGTAGTGTTTGTAAAATAATATTTGAAATTTTGCAGTGATCTTATATTAAAATACGATACGGCTATGCTGCAGTATCATATTTAAAGAACGTTAAACACTGGGGTCCAAACAACACTGGACCCCATTGACAAGAATAGACTATAAGAGTAAATAATACCAAAACCACACTGATATGGTTTTCCAAACTCAGAAAATAGCATGCATATATATGTAAACTTTAAACATTGCCTGGAATAACAGTTTTAAAGTATTGCGTATATGAAAGGATGGTTTTAATGTAGTCAATATAAGTCCATGACATGCAACGTAAACAAAAAATCACTGAGCGCACCATTAAGAAATAAATGATTAAAAAATAAGACAATTATGAAATAATCATACTTAATTAATCATTCATTTCCACAAAGTTATCAGTCATATAATGGCTCAAATACATTTTAACCCTTGCAATGGTAATTGGATAAGTGTCTCCTGAGCCTCAGATTTATTGAATCTCTGTCTTTGTTGATGAAGTAAACTATCTGTATGCCCCTTCTGATCTAATGAGGAATCCATCACAAAGGCCGACTGAGAATCCTCTCTAGCTTATTATATGAAGGAGTTCTGCTGTTCTTCGATCACCAGACTCAAGTCCTAAAAGAAGCCCATTGATCAGCTGGTGTTATGTTCTCTGTGATTCATCAGCCTCAAGGGGTGCGTTCTACTAGTATTGCATTAGTAAGCAGAGTTCCTCTTATTTTTTTACACATTTGTGAATCCTCAATACACTTTCATCTGAAAAGTAAAAGCCTCAATGAGGTTCATGGCTCATGTAGTGTCTATTTTATTCATCACAGAAGTGATCATGAACATGTCTGCCCATATATCCCTGAGAAAAAAGTTATTTCAGTCATAACACAGCAAGATATTTCAGTTGTGACTCAAAAAGATCAATATTTCAAATCTATGTGGTATTGCTTTGCTCCATGCTGTGAGCTCAAAAATGTAAATCATGAAACCACCAGGGTACATTTGATTATGATGAAGTGTAGTTTTACTGTCACCAATGTCATCATTTTATTAGACTGATATAAAATTCCCCTGCAAGACCCTCTAAAATAAAAGCCCCATATACAACTCAGTTAAACCCAGGAGATCTGATTTAAAAATCTAGTTGCATTTGTATGCATGTATGATGAATATCCAGATGCTCTTCCTTTGCTTATGTTGTGATACAGTGGTTATATCTAACGGTTTGTTTCAATAGCGATCAAGTGAGAGCTGTTTGCTTCTAACAGGCTGCATTAGGACAGATCTCCAAAATCCTTTTGCTGCAGTTCAAGGCATGACTCTTTCCAAAAGTCAGGCAACCAGCAAATTGAATTCTCCAAACAACTGGAGTGAGAGAGCTGCAGTTCTTTGTATGTAAGGTTCTCATTTAAGCCATTGGCTCTTACTGAAATACTTGATCAGGGATATAAAATGGTTTTGCAGTGGCTACCCAGTGATTACTGACAGAGTAGGGTAAGATGCGGCATGTTTTAGTTGTCCTCTAAGGAGATTGATCGATAACAGAAACAGAAATTCAGAAAATCATGCTCCTGTGTGTAAGTTCTGTCTCTGCTGGCTTGTCTGGACTCTGCTTTGATGTTTTAGTACAGTATGCTGTAGTCCACTGCTGTTCAGTGTCTGGATTTCAGGTGATGGATTTCAGTAGGGATTTCACTATGCTGGACATTTGTCCTCAGTTAAGCAGCTGTGGCCAGCATAACACACTTCTGTGCTCTTCTGTATGGCACACACATTCTCTGCCTCTCAGTCTTTTTCTCTCATGTTTACCCAAGCAAATTAAATTATATGAACCTTGAGTATATTTTGAAAAACTGATTTATGAACTTATTCTATTTAAGGCTCTTAGTCCTCGTGTGTTTAATATAATATATTCTGAATACAAAAAAAAAAAAAAAAACAGATTTTAATAATGAGTTTAAAAGGTTAGTTCACCCAAAAATGAAAATTCTATCATTAATTAATATTTTTGATAAAATCCGATGGCTCAGTGAGGCCTGCATTGACAGCAAGATCATTTCCTTTTTCAATGCCCAGAAAGCTAATAAAGACGTATTTAAAACAGTTCATGTGACTACAGTGGTTCAACCTTAATGTTATGAAGCGACAAGAATACTTTTTGTGCGGCCAAAAAAAAAAAACAACGACTTTATTCAATAATATCTAGTGATGGGCGATTTCAAAACACTGCTTCATGAAGCTTCGAATTAGCTCATGAATCATTTGTTTCGAATCAGTGGTTCGGAGCATGCCAAATTCACGTGATTTCAGTAAACGGGGCTTCGTTACTTCATATGTTTCAAAATTTCAATGGTTCACCACTGGGGGGCGTGACTTTGGCAGTTTGATACATGCTCCGAACCACTGATTCGCAACAAGAGATTCGTAAAGCTTCGAAGCTTCATAAGGCAGTGTTTTAAAATCGCCCATCACTAGATATTGCTGAATAAAGTCGATATTTTGGGTTTTTTTTTGGCGCACAAAAAGTATTCTCGTCGCTTCATAACACTAATAGTGATGAGCAGATCGAGGCTTCGTGAAACACTGAAGCAGTTGAAGCAAATGTGCTGTAATGTGTCGAGGCTTCGAAACAATCTGACACCCGTCTCCACGGTGACCCCTAGTGGTCAGAACCGTGCAAATGCAACAAAACTCAGGCCAAACATGCATAAAACACATTTTACAAATGTATTGCAAAAGTTTTATTAAAAGTAAAATCTATCAAATGCAATTAACTAATCATCTAATACGATTAAATATAGAGTGTCTGTATAATATGTGTTCTTTTATCCATTTTATCAATCAGGGCTTGTTTTCTTTCTTCCATGGCTCAAAACATGCAAATAAGAGATTAATAACTACAGTTATTCATTTTAATTATTCTAATGTCTAATTAAAACATCTACAAATGTATAAAACCATAGGGTAAAGCCCATAGACACTTGTTCAATAGTTCTCAGTGAATCTGCATGATTCATGGGTTCACTTTATCATCGCCCTCTACCGGTGAACCACTGAAATTTCGAACTGTTTTGAAACGTTTCGAAACAGTGATGACGTAATGAAGCCTCATTTACTAAAATCACATGACTTTGGCAGTTTGATACAAGCTCCAAATCACTGATTCGAAACAAAAGATTCATAAAGCTTCAGAGCTTCATGAAGCAGTGTTTCGAAATCGGCCATCACTAAACATTAATGTTAAACCACTGTAGTCACATGAACTGTTTTAAATATGTCTTTAGTACATTTCTGAAAGTGTTAATTGTCTTGCTGTCAATGGAGGCCTCACTGAGCCATCGGATTTCATCAAAAATATCTTAATTTGTGTTCCGAAGATGAACGAAGGTCTTACGGGTGTGGAGTGAGTAATTAATGACAAAATTTTCATTTTTGGGTGAACTAACCCTTTAAATGATTAAGCTATTTGTTTAGAGAACTTTTTGTGTGGGACAAATGGCATTAAGAAATTGGTCACTTAAAAATAAGTGAACAATAAGTGACTGTACTGTAAGAAGAGTTATTAGTGAATTTCATTTAAACTCATTGGATGATATTGGTGTGGACGTCCAAACAGCTATTAGATTTAAAAATGAAAACGGCAATATTTACTTTTTGGAAGATATATAAATTTATGATATATAATATAAATGAAAAAAGAGGATACATATGAACAGTACAAATTATTTCACATCCAGTAACTGAAAAGTATCTTTAAATGAATGTAAAGATGTTTCTATATACCGTTCAAATGTCTGGGGTCATTATGATGTTTTGTTTTATTTATTGCTTTTTTTTTTTTTTTTGGGGGGGGAAGAAATTAATACTTTTATTCAGCAAGGATGCATTAAATTAATCAATAGTGACAGTAAGGACATTCTGTAATGTTACACTGGATTTCTATTTCAAATAAACGTTCTTTTCTATCAAAAACTCATGAAAAAAACATAATGCTTTCCACAAAAATACGAAGCAGCACAAAAGAAATGTTTCTTGAGCAGCAAATCAGCATATTAGAATAATTTCTGAAGGATCATGTGACACTAAAGACTGGATTAAAGATTACATTTTAAAATGTAATCATATTAAATATAATGTAATCATATTACATATTAAAATATATACAAAACAATAATATTTCACAACATTACTGTTTTTTACTATATTTTTGATCATATAAATGTTTTGGTGAGAGACATTAAAGAGACTTAATCAAAGCTTACATCACATTGCATACTAATCTACATAGTCTTTCTGGTAATGGAATTTGTGGAATTGATACAAATATGACTAATCTATTATAGAAGTAGTTTGACTAACTTAAAGAACAGCTATAATAAACCTCATTACAAGTGCATGAGGAGGTCATTAATGAGTTCACTGACTGAACCTGGTCAGTGACAACCAATAATGTCAAGCCAAAGGTCAATGTAATTAATGACTAAATGAAGTCCCATATGAGTGACTGTTAACATGATGGGTAACACTTTAGTATAGGGAACACATATAAACTATTAACTATGACTTTTCCCTCAATAAACTCAATAAAGTTTAGGTATTGGGTAGGATTAAGAATGTAGAATAAGGTCATGCAGAATAAGGCATTAATATGTGCTTTATAAGTACTAATAAACAACCAATATGCTAGTAATATGCATGCTAATAAGCAACTAGTTAAAAGACCCTAAAATAAAGTGTTACCACATGATGACAATATGGTAAAAGGACAGATGCACAAAAAATACCACATGATACTTTTAATAAGGAAATGATAAGATAGCTGTTGATGGTACCACTGTCAGTTAGTTATGAAATCAGTGCATGTATTAGTGGGGTCAGAGATTTAACATCATTAGTATGTTCAGATATGCACAGATATTACACTCTAAAAAATGCTGGGTTAAAAATAACCCAGTTTGGGTTAAATATGGACAAACCCAGCGATTGGATTGTTTTGACCCAGTGGTTGGGTCGGTTAAATGTTGGGTTGGTTAAATGTTTGACCCAACTTGCTGAGTAGTTTTACTATATATCGCTTAAAATGAACCCCAAATAGGTTGGAAATTAGCATATATTAATATGTTTAATAAATGAACATTTATTAAGTTTAATAAGTAATAATGAAATAATAAACATTTATTAAATTGCTTATTAATAAATGTTCACCTTTTGATTATTACTGTTTCCTCTAGTAATTATGTGTCTGATTTTTAATTTCCAACCTATTGGGTTCATTTTAAGCCCGCCATATTGTCATTTTTAATCAAGAGTTGAGTTAAATAAAACTACCCAGCAGGTTGGTCAAACATTTCACTTGGTTTATCCGTATTTAACCCAACTTGAGTTGTTTTTAACCCAGCTAGAGTGGGAGGGAGGGAGTGTTTTTGTTCAGCTCTGTGTTTTTCTGAATATGTCTCTTCATCTGTTTGCCTGTATTGTTTTGACCAGTGCTGTATAGCTGTGTTTTGCAGAGTGTTCATTATCAAACTACAAAATTATTTAAATTTGAATTTCTAAAAAAATGCTATTATTTTATATGAAAAAAATAATTATTGTCTTTTATTGACAAAATATTTTAGTTTGTCATGTATATTTTTTTAATTCAATCACATAACATTTTTAGCTGCCATATGGTCATGTTACAACGTGCCCCATCACGTTACAATGTGCCCCACCTATGGGGCATGTTGTCACATTTCACTTCCCTTCTTTCAGGGTAAACAAAGAAAAAAGTATACACTGTATTAATGAAACAAAGCCACATATTTGTACCAAACATGTGTGAAATTAATGTGGAACAAAATAAAGTCTCTGAACCCTAAGTAGATTTACACAAACTGAGAAAGTCAAAAACCGTTAGGTTGTGCCCCGCGCTCCCCTACACTTTAAAAATGGACAAACTCAGCGATTGTTGTTTCAACCCAGCGGTTGGGTTAAATGTTTGCCAACGTGCTGGGCAGTTTTATTTAACTCAACTATTGTTTAAAAATTACTATATGGCTGGCTTAAAATGAACCCAAAATAGGTTGGAAATTAAAAATTGGACACATAATTACTAGAGGCAACGATAATAATCAAAAGGTAAACATTTATTAATAAGCAATTTAAAAAATGTTTGTTGTTTAATTATTATTCATTGAACTTATTAAAAATGTTCATTTATTAAACATAATAATAAATTAATAAATTTCCAACTGTCACAGTTCCCATCTGTTCTGGACTCCATTTCCCATAATCCTCCCTGGCCCACACCTGCACTCACTCCTCCACTCTGTGATCACACACACCTGTCACCTATCATCACCCCAATCACCACGTATACATAAGGCTCACACTCACCTCAGTCCTTTGTTCTGTTCTCGTTGATATCTAGGACTTCTCATGTTGTGCTCCAAGCCATTGTTGTTACCTACCTTTCTACTCCAGCGTGCTTCCCCAGTCTTTGTGCCAGTGTATCTGTGTGTGAGTTCACCTACTGTCTCCATGAGTCTACTTCTCCACTCTGCTTCCAGCTATCCACGATCCGTCATCACTATATCTGCAAACCTGTTGTCTCCTACCCTTCTGTCTGTAACACCAACATACTTTGAGTTCATTTTAAGCAAGCAATGCAGTATTTTTAAACAATAGTACCCAGCAGGTTGGTTAAAACAACCCTATTGCTGAGTTTGTCCATTTTCAACCCAACTTAGGTTGTTTTTAACCCCAGCATTTTTTAGAGTGTATGCTATATAAACACTTTCTTTCCTCTATTGTTGATAATAGGTAAAAGCTGAAGTGCCAATATTTGGAAAATTACTAAGATCAGCTTTACACTTTTAAAACAAAAGCTCACATTAACTGTTTGTTTTCTGGCTTTAAAGCATCATGCAATTGCTTCAGTTCTCTCTCAGTATTCACAGAATATACATCAGACAGACTTCATTCAAACAAAACAACAATTCTGAACAAAACTATTGACATGAGTGAAAAAACAGCCTTCAAGAAGTTGTGTTTTTTGAAAATAAACCACTTAAAATGATTTAGTATGTTAAGAAAGATTATGTAATATGCTTTATCATTGTAGCTTCAGGTGTAAGAGAATATTTAGAAAATGTATCCTCCCCATATTTGCTCTTGATGTCCAATAAGTCAATTCATTCTCTATTAATTTCTCCTAACAATTTCTACAATTTCTGTTTAGATTCAAATGACTGATCAATAAAATGCATTTTAAAAGATTCTCTTAAATTTGAACAAATAATTTTTTTTTCACTATTGCTAACAGTTTATGTAATGATGTCAACCTGATGTATGTCTGATGTACCTATGCTGCCTCTTAAGCAGATTAGTAGCATGCTTATTAAATCACAGTGAGTTTAAACTGACAACTAAATGGATAAACTGCCTTTGCAGTTCACCATATTACCGGTAAACCATTAAGGTGTGCATTAAGATTTATTAATATGTTTATTTTAAAAAAGATTTATTTATTTTCAGTTATTGCAACAAGTGACATTTTTAACCTTACAGTGCAACAATTGACCGTGACTAAGCTTGAAAAATGGCCTTTGTGTAAATGCTGTTATGCTATACATTACAAATCTTTTGACAATTTTGCAGTTATGAATCAAGTTGATGGCATCTGCGGTAGTCGTTGCTCACGCGGGGGTGGAAGAGGGCTCTCATCGCCATGGAGATAAGAGTGCTTCATTTTTTGCGTGAGTGGAGTGGCGCGTCAAGGTCAGAACCGAAGTGTTCCTGTGCCGTCTCACAGCCCACACAAGAGAGGGAGGAACGGGGCGCGCTGGTAATTGTTCACCGGGGAGGAAATCTACTCTAAGGGTTTGACTGTAATAAGAGGGATGGACTGTAAATAGGGATGCTTTTCTACTGTATTTCCTCCAGTCAGTGCTCTGATGTGGTAGCATTATAATTTACTTGAAGTATTCAGCTTTTTGGGCATCAGAACAAAAGCTCTTTTATCTTCGTTAGAAGTAAAAAACTAAACCTTACTTAGTAGCAGTGTTGGGGGTAACTCATTACAAGTAACTTGAGTTATGTAATCAGATTACTTTTTCAAGTAACTAAAGTAATGCATTACTTTTTCAAATAAGTAATGCAAGTTATTTTTTCACATTTATTGACTGACAGCTCTCCTGTCCCCATGTTGAGAGAAATAAAGTGGTGTTGTGTGCGCTGTGTGAACATGATGGTTATTGTAGTTCTAGACTAAATGTGAACATTTACTCATCTCACTTACACAAAAACATCCAGTATTCTTCAAAATTAAAAAAAAAAAAAAAACAGTAAAATGCAATCTCAAAATTTTACGCAAACCTGTAATAATTAACTATATTAAATACAAAAATATACTTTATGTATTTAATCTCACCTTATTATCCAATGTCTTTGCTGCTGACCTTCAATGATCTAATTCAACCATACTAATAAGCAAAAATGACTTTGGATTAGATTTAGAAATAAGAGTGTTGAACTTCCTTCTTCTGTATCCTATTCTTCTGTAATCCAGAACTGCAGCACAGCTGAAAGGTTTGTTTGAGCTGCGCCCTCTACTGTACAGGTGTAAATATGCATTTCCTTCCGCTTTAAGCTTATTCATTTCACTTTTGGTGTGAAAGGGCCTTAACATTTGCCAATTGTTATTAAAAAACAAACAAGCAAGCCCAGCCCAGGTGTGGAAATAGTAAAGCAAAAGTAATGTAACACATTACTTTTCATAAAAAGTAACACAATTAGTTACATTTTTTTTTAGGGAGTAACACAATATTGTAATACATTACTTTTACATACATGTGAATGGTAGGAGTCCACTTGAAGGATGTCTGTGTATGTTTTCTATATTTTTATATATACAAACCTTCACTTTTTTTTAGTAATGGCAATAGTTCAAGGTGTGATTTGGCTCCAAAATAATGATTACTACTGCAAACATGTGTTTTATGTGTCACACTGTAGAGAGAAGCCTGCAGCTTTTGCTCCAATGGTGAGGGCAGATGGAAGAACAGCCATGTCTGTAATTATGTATGATTATGTGTCGCATCGAGTGGGAGGGAAGGCGAACTGTGGTTATGTAATTATTAATCAACACTGTCCATAACCCTCTGCCGGTGGCCAGGTACAGTGGAGGCCCTCATCAGCTCAAAATGTAAGAGCTCTTTAGGTGATGAGAGACTGCTGTCATCAGTCAAATAGAAATCAGAGGACATACCCTTATCTCTGCATTCATGAAAGATGAGTTAAAGTAGAGGGGCATGCAGTTATGTGATAGATATTTCATATTGTTTATTATATATATATTATATTATATTATATTTATATATATATATATATATATATATATATATATATATATATATATATATATATGTGTGTATATATACACACACACACAACCTGAATTCTGGAAGTGTTGGGATGTTTTTTAAATTTAAATAAAATGAAAACTAAAAGCTAAAAGACTTTCAAATCATATGAGCCAATATTTTATTCACAATAGAAAATAGATAACGGGGGCATGTTTACCATGGTGTAGCATCTCCTCTTCTTTTCAAAACAGTGTGAAGATGTCTAGACATCGAGGTTATGAGTTTCTGGAGTTTTGGTGTTGGAATTTGGTCCCATTCTTGCCTCATAAAGGTTTCCAGCAGCTGAAGAGTTTGTGGTCGTCTTTGATGTATTTTTCTTTATAGGTGAAAGATCTGAACTGCAGGCAGGCCATTTGAGCACCTGGACTCTTCTACGACGAAGCCATGCTGTTGTAATAGCTGCAGTATGTGGTTTTGCATTGTCCTGCTGAAATACACAAAGCCTTCCCTGAAATAGACGTCGTCTGGAGGGGAGCATATGTTGCTTTAAAACCTTTATATACCTTTCAGCATTCATAGTGCCTTCCAAAACATGCAAGCTGCCCATACCGTATGCACTTATGCACCCCCATACCATCAGAGATGCTGATAACACTCTGGAAGGTCTCCCTCCTCTTTTGCCCGGAGGACACGGCGTCTGTGATTTCCAACAAGAATGTCAAATATGGACTCGTCTGACCATAGAACACTTTTCCACTTTGAAACAGTCCATTTTAAAAGAGCCTTGGTCCACAGGACACGACGGCGCTTCTGGACTGCACAGAGATTTCTCCAGGTTCTCTGAATCTTTTGATGATGTTATGCACTGTAGATGATGAGATTTGCAAAGCCTTTGCAATTTGACATTGAGGAACATTGTTTTTAAAGTATTCCACAATCTTTTTACGCACTCTTTCACAGCTCTGCCCATCTTTACTTCTGAGAGACTCTGCCTCTCTAAGACATCCCTTTTAATAGCTAATCATGTTACAGACCTGATATTAATTAACTTAATTAGTTGCTAGATGTTCTCCCAGCTGAATCTTTTAAAAATTTCTTGCTTTTTCAGCCATTTGTTGCCCCTGTGACAACTTCTTAGAGACCTGTAGCAGGCATCAAATTTGAAATGAGCACATTTAGTGGATAAAAGTGTAAAATTTCTCCCTTTAAACATTTGTTATGTTATCTTTGTTCTAGTGTGAATAAAATATTGGCTCACATGATTTGAAAGTCTTTAGTTTTAATTTTATTCAAATTTTAAAAACATCCCAACATTTCTGGGATTCGGGTTGTATATATATTACTGTTTTTATAATAGCACCATTCACATTTTCTCCAGAAAAATCTAGTTGTTCTTGAGGGTTTATATAAGCAGGGTGTTTTTTAAGCAACACATAACAAGGTCATTCTAAAATACAGTCTTGCTATAAACCTTATGATGCATCATGATGGCAGTTTTCTGTGTGTGGGTGTTATTTTTGACCTCTGTAGTCTCATATGGGAGTCTTTAATGCCATAATAATAGAATAATGAAAGCCATTTCTTTCTAAATGACTGCCAACCATCTCTTGAGGTCTATTTCTTTTTTATGATTCTTGTCTAAGACAATGAAAGGACTAGTTGCTTAAGACAGTAATAGTTAGGAATATCTGAAATAATATTTTGACTAGATATTCACCCTACTGGAGATTACTTGGAGTTAGAACCCAAGCTTTTATGTGTGTCGCTTACCTATGCCCATCCACCCTGAAGACATTGTATGTGTGTGTTTGTTGGGTGCCCTTGCTATCAGGCTGGGAAGTGTCTCTGGAATCAATATGCTTCATCTCCCTCTGCAAAGTGGAAACAAGTCCAGTTTACTGATTTAGAGTCTCACTGGATGGCACACACACACACACACACACACACACACCCTGCTCTTTTTGCCCCCTGCTGTTTGGAGATAGTCCTGAAACAGCCTCTCATTTGGCCTGCTGTGAAAGGTCTCAAGAAGGTGGGGTGCCACCCATTTCTGCAGAAGAGCCCATAATTACAGAAGCTGGGTGCCCTACTATTGGGGCTCAAGTGAATAATAGGCACAATTTGTCTGAATAAATGCCCCATGCCCCATGTAATCTGATGACAGAAGAAGCAAGAGGAGTGATGAAGTGATGTTCAGCTTAGATTGAGAGACTGTGATTCTTCATTATTATCTCATTTGGCGGACATCAGTCAGAGGCGCAAAAAAACATTATTAGGCTTATCTCTTTTCTTTGGTCATTCTAATGTCAAATGCGAAAAATGGTGGATAAAAAATGAGTGGCAATCAGTATCAAAAGTTGTAATTTCTAATATATATATATATATTTATTAATATAAATCTATCTATCTATCTGTCTGTTTCTTAGTGTACATGACTTTATGGATCTGAGGGTATAAATTTGATTATCATGAGTCAGAGAAAAGTTGATTTACACTTTTAATCTGCAAGTCTACCAATTAGAGAAAACATTTAAAGGTTAATGACTGAATAATAGCTGAATATTGACTTTCCAGGTAAAATTTGTTCAGAAACATTATTATTTATTTTTTATAATAAATAAATTTTTATTATTATTTATGATTTATGCACATCATTCATGTTCTTCTTCTTTGCCCTAATTTTATACTCATGAGCCTTGCAGCAATAGTCCACTGGCATAGCCCTATGGAAAAACAAAATGTCAACTTTTAGGCCATGTTTACACCTGTTAAGATGCATTCTGGTTAAGTAATCGAGGGAGACACATTCCCAATTACACCTGGTGTTTTAATCTATGTCTTTTGTCCATTTTCAACCACTCCATGAGCTGGTAAATGTCTGGGTTTGCTGCAACACAGGATCATTGGAAAAACGTACCTGTGGCAACATTTTTGCAAAACGCAAAATATGTACCAATACATACATATCACTGCAGTTTCTAACAGAAATGAACACTAGAGGCAGTAAAACAGCAAGCACTTTTAATCGTTTTCACACAATTATAATTACAAGGCCAGATTATGTATTAATAGAGACTTGTTTTTACGCGGCTATTGCACAATTAGTATGTTATGACCTCAAAACACTTTTTACCATAGTGCATGATTTGTAAACTAATATATTTTGGAGTTTGCATCACTTACCCAGCTCCATAAGTGCTAAGCTTGCTCGGTAGCTCAGCTGGTACAGAATTGTACTTGTGATGCAAAGAGCTCAGGTACAAATCCTGTGAAAGACAAGTCACGGTAAAAGAGCTCAAAGACAAGAGTTCAAAAACAAGCTAAAATGCCATTTTTAGAACATTGTGCTTGGTACGTTTTTCGTCTTTAAATCCAACTTGGGTCTTCAGCCGACAAAGTTTAAATCCTGTCTTGCTAACACACTTCCCATAATGTTTTCGCATTAGGTCAGTAGGCGGAGAGAAGACGGTCTTTTGTAGCTGTTCGAACACATTCGACCACATGAACGTTACACTATGAACGCAATCCAGTCAAATGCGTTTTCAACTACCTCTGGAAGTGGTCGAAAGTGGACAAGCTCAAAACGTTTTAGACCCCATTTACACCTGTATTTAGGGTCGTCCACTTGTGATCCGATCGACCAAAGCACATCTTAAAGCTACAATATGTCAATTTTTTTGCCGCTAGAGGTTGCTCATTCAAAACAAAGGCGTAGCTTGATGACGCCTTCATTTCGTGGAATCATGGGAGGTGTTGTCTTCACCTCACAGCCGGTGGAAAAGAATCGGGATGGGACTCAGGCAGAAAACATGTTCATGGTTGAGATTATTAATGTTACTGTAGTCTGAGGCAGAGCAGGGCCGAGTGTCGTGCGAACAGAAACGAGGCCGCTGGAGCGACTGATAATGAGAGACGAGCGCGACACACGTCTCGAGCGGAACTTTTATTATGCCGCAATCGCCGCTTCCGCTTCTTCTGGTCATTCGTATGTGGGGTAAAGCAGCGCTGCTATGAAACACTTGTTGCACACTGCAGTAAGCTAGATCGATATTAGGCATGGTAAAACATGGTGCTGGCTATAAATCAAGAAAACAAGATTTAAACAATAAGACTTACTGTGTTGAGCTATATAACATGATTAGTTTTTTGTCAATTAATGTATCCAAACAGTTGCTCACCTGTCTAATAAAACACATAATATATTAAAGTGTCTTTGGTGTTTCCATAGTTTCTACAAAATAACCGAGGATAACACGGGAATGATGTCATTGATAAGCGACGGATGAAAACGTCCCGAGTCCTGGTTAAAATTGCTTATTTCTCTGGATTTAAACATTCTTGGAAACATTTGATATAATGTAAGTACACAAGTCAACAAAATATATAACATTGTTCTAGTGTTTTTTGGATATTTTAATCCAAAAATTTTACATATTGTGCCTTTAATACCAGGTTTAAACAAGGACTCAGAAATTCCTGGCATGCATCTGACTACTGTTAAATGCATGTCAGAGTACACAATGTGTAGGAATTTTTGCCCACCTCTCATGCTCGATGAGAATGGCTCAGTTTATATCTTTTGCGATGAAGGAGAAGAAGATGAATAATAAGTGGCACCTCTTAATGAGGGCACTGATTACACACAAAGCGCATCATCAATCAACAGGAGCATTTCTGCTTTAATAGAGCCAGACAAATGCAAAAAGGGTAAAATCAAGAGCTGCTGGCCTTCCATCTTTTATTATTCACTCTGCAATGTTAATATGAGTTATTTGTGTCATTATACCAAGAGTCTCAGCACAAGAAAAGAATGTTGATTAGCACCAAATCTGGAGACTTTCTTTGAAATGACTGTTGTCAGGAGAATCACACGATCACATTAATTATGCTGAGCTGCTTTCTAAAGTAGTCTAATCAATGACCATAAAAACTGAGGTTGCTTTTTTATCTGCAGAATTAATGTATAGTATTATATAGTAACAGTTCAGCATGATCTAGAAATATGATCCTATATAATACAATGCAGAACATTATAAAAAAATAACTTGGACAAAAACATATATAAGAGGTTCAACAATAAAAAAAAATGAAAAAATGTTTAGTTAAAACACATATGCTACATGTTCTTAGAAGTGTACTCTTTTTATTCATGTTTGTTTCATAAGGTTTTGAAAAACTTTTGTACCATTTTCAACAGTTTCAATTTAAAGGTGCAGTGTGTACATTTTAGCAGCATCTAGTGGTAAGGTTGCAAACTGGAACTAACGGCACACACCCCTCGCACCCCTCCCTTTCGGAGAAGCTATGGTGGCCATCTGGCCGCAATGTTGTCGTCTGAGAGAGTAGAGAGTTGCTTGTGTGAAGCAATGAGGTTTCTTCTTACTTCTATCAAAGAACGGTCTCTGCTTCTAATAAACCAGACGACTACTACTACTACTACTACTACTTTGTGTGTATTCAATGTAGTGACGATGCAAGCTGCCTCTAAAAACACAAACGATTTAGAAGAACAACAACATAGTGACTCTGTAGAGTGTTTATCCATTTAGGGCTGCTGTAGAAACATGCCGGTGCAAAATGATGACTAGAAATGGAGGGGGGACCCACAGTGTATGAGATAGAAATGGCTCATTCTAAGGTAATAAAAACATAACGGTTCATTATGTAAGGTCTTTATGCACCACTGTAAACATAGTTATGAATATTAAATTGCATTTCTGTCAATAGGTCCTCCCAAATTTTACAGATGGCACCTTTAATGACTTTAAAAATGTCACACCATCAAGTAAAAATTAAATCCTTACACCCTGTTTTATTTTGAATATATATTCAAAATTCATATATTATGCTTTTTATTGCATTACTTTTTCTTGCATTATTCTTGAAGTAATATTTTAAAAAGATTATGCTAAACTGTTACATTTTGAGAATATTTTATATAAATTAACGTAATAAATGTACAGACCTGTCTCTTCTGTCTAACCAAATTAATTATGGCTATAGAACACAATATCAACAATAATAAATGGTAAAAAATAAAAATTGTCCACAGCGACAAAGGAACCTATAGTAATAGATAAAATAAGCGGGACTCTCAGAACAGCTTTTTTTTCTTAAAGATAACTCCTAAGCTTCTTAACTAGAGCTACATGGCTTAGATTGTCTATTAAAAGTAATCATGTTTTGGGTTGAGTGAAGTCTAACTGTTTGTGTGGATAACACCACATGTTTGTAATAAACCAGAATGGAAAAAGAGATTTGGATAAGTCTCGCAGGATCCCTTTATGAGCTATTCGATTCAATAATCCTCCAGTTCTATATGGAATATCTGAAAGAGGTTGAAAACACTTCAGTATTGCTTTGGCAACCATCTCCACAGAGAGTCAGGTTTGTAAGTAGCCTATCCAGTGGATTTTATTTCAATAAGTAGAGCTCCGGAAGGGAGCATACAGGCATACAGGCCTCTGAAGATAACGCCAATAATTAATGTCCATTGTAAGGAGGACTATCTGTAACAGTTTGAATGTGCAGATTCACTAATCTTAAGGTTGGGTTGGGCTTTTTGTTTATGAAGACATATTTCTTTACATTTTGGTAATTACTTTTGCTATGCTAGATATGTTTATTCATTCACACACAGAACAATGAAATGCTCACTTGAAACAAAGATGTAATGCAACTCATCATGCCTCTAAGATAATACAGCTTATACTGTCTATTCAAAAAACAGCAGTGGATCCTGTCAATTCAATGTTTAATGTAGTTTCATAGTTATCACGGTAAAAAAAAAAAATTCATTCATTCATGAAACCCATTCATGAAGCAACATTCATTCAGTGTTTTTTCCACCAGAGTTTTTTTTTTTTTTTTACCAGCCACTGCATTAATGGGCCCCAGAATACATTTTATTCTAGCTTCATGCATTCTTGAATGTGGGTACATTTAACAAAAAAACAACAACATTTTGAAACAAAAACTGAGAAAATTGTGTTGTTGTTTTTTTCAAAGACTACAATGGTCATAAGCAATGCTTTTACCGCTTGTTTCTGCTTCTTTTTGCCTGTATTTTGATCTGGAGATTCTCTACTCTTTCAAAAGTTGCATAATAGCGCCCCCTACCTTATAATAGTGAACACACGGAATGCCTGAAAATTCCGTCAGTTAAAGTGTTTTCTCATAGTGTGCCCGCCATCTTGGAACAGTCAGCGCGTCATCACTCACAGTAAGAATCAATCCTTGTGTATCCTTGTGAACGGGTATAGTGTTGACAATGTTGTCGTCTGTACACGAAAAATGCAAAGGAAAAACTTTTCCATTTTTAGTACATCGTTGTTATGTAAACACCCTAAACAGAGCAGGGAAACAGGAACTAAAGGAAACAGAACAGAATATCAAAATAAGAGTCCATAGAGCCAAACATAACTATTGTGTAGTTGTGTTTTGGAACAAACAGATGAATCTCAGAAAAAAAATTAAATTTCTGCACCTGGAAATAAACTAATTTATAAGATTTTGAAAAGGGAACAAAGTTAATGTACAAAATACCATATTACCATGAATCAAAATTTGCTACATAAACTCTTATGCTGGTAATATAGTTTATATTGAAAATTGCCATATTAAATAGAAAAGAATGTAAAATAGAAGCCTTTTCAATAGTGGTCTCAGACTTTTGTATCCCACTGCAACCTAAAGCAGGATGCTTACTGTGAACAGGCTATGTATGTGTTGCACTGTAAAATATAAACATTAAATGCAGAGGTTCTCATCGATCACAACTGGTCTGATTCCCTGAAGTGAAGCCTCCCATAGGTTATACAGCTTGACATAACTTTAGACTGAGACAGACTGACAGTGCATCGATAGTAAGGTATGAGAAATGATCTTGGTTACTAGTCAGTACATCACTGTATTGATCATTGTGCTTTTTATGAGGTTCAGAGTCTCAGTGAAGAAGAAGCCTAGTCAGCTAGAACAGATACATGACCTCCCCTAAAATAGGTGAGGTGGAGATTACATAAATTAGGAATAAAATGCTGAACTGCTTTTGGAGGCCTTTGCTGCACTTTTGTTAAGTCGCAATGAAACAGGAGGTTTTTTTTCTTTATTTTGACATACATCCGAGTGTAACAGATTACTGATAAAAAAAATGTTGGGTGGGAACTTGGTTCTATGCATTATTTGTTGAATGAATTTTGAGATGTGGCCATCTGGATTATGACATTTTCAACATTACAGTATGAGGTCAGTGTGTGTGTTTTTCTTTTAAAGAAACATATTCAAGCATGAATTGTTCACAATAATACCTAAAACATGGATTTAGAAAATAAATAAGATTAATTTTCATGTCATGCTGACTTTAAAGTAGAGCTAAACCTTAGGAACAATTTGTAAGAAAAACACTGATATGCTATATTTTGTATTGTATTCACTACAAATGACAGGGCTCGGGCCCTCTGTGATTTCTATTACTTCCAAAAGCATACTTTGAACAATATTTCATTGTAAAAGTTCTGGTAAAACATTCTGGTAAAAGTACAAATACTTTTTGAAGTGCACAAGCAGAACACCTGGACTCCTTGGTGCATACACCAGCTGCAATAAAGTGATGGTCCTTCAGGGAGTACCTTGCAAGACCAAGACTCCCCAGGCCCACTGTAGTATTATTAGTCCTCATATGCTATCTTACAAGCCTATGTAAGTTTAATTTTTCTTGTCAAATTGCCCTTGTCGAGTGATGTAGGGTAAGCTGTCTGCCACTAGGGGCATCAGCACTGGAGACGGCCATGTGGGAATTGCATTTGGTAGGAATAGGTTTGCTGTCAAGTGTATGAGAAAGAGAATAAGAGGAAAGAAAAGCATGTGTTTGAAAGTGAAATGTTAAAGTGCCCATATTATGTTCATTTACAAGTCCAAAATATTTTTATTTTTGGGGTCTGCAAGAATGCATTTACATTATTAAAAGTTTTTTTTTTTTCTCATACTGTCCATTGCTGCAGCACCTGTTTTAACCCTCTGCCTGAAACACTGTTTTAGTTCCTCCTTCTTTAAAGCCCGTCTTTCAAGAAAAGCTTAGTCTGCCCTGATTGGTCAGCTGGTGCAGTGTGTTGTGATTGGTTAACAGCATAGAGTAGGGGTCTCCAAACTTGATCCTGGAGGGCCACTGTCCTTAGCTCCAACTTGCCTTGATTCTAGTATGCCTAATTAGATCTTGATTAGCTGGTTCAGGTGTGTTTAATTTGGGTTAGAGCTAAACTCTGTAGGACAGTGGCCCTCCAGGACCAAGTTTGGAGACCCCTGGCTTAGAGCGTGTGTTGGAAATGTAACGCCCCTTACCATTATCAGGTTTCAGCTCCCGAGGCTTCATGAGCAGATGTAAACACTATTATATCTATGAACTATGGTATCGGTATTGCTATACCAGTTTGAACCTGATTTTGATAGCGAGAGCGCCTCCTCGACATAGCGATTATGAAGGAGGGCCAAAGCAGCCAGCAGGCTGGCATTATGCAAATTAGTAACATGGTAACGCTGCCTTCACGTGCTATCAGAAATTTGATAAATAGGAGGGCATTCATGTGCAATTTTTATGTAGGAAGCTCTTATTTACGATAACTACGAGAGCACGTGAAGGCAGCATAAAGGCCCGTTCACACCAAGAACGATAACTATAAAGATAACGATAAAGATATAGTTCTAAAAATCGTTCTAAATATAAAAGAATAGCACTGTCCACACCATAGCGATAACGATATAGAGAAAGTATGTCGTTGGAAACACTTTCAGACTGATTTTTTCCAGCTGTTGAACGATAAAAACATTGACAGCCATCAGAATCAATTCTAATTAAAGGGCTTGCGCATTTAAAATGGCGGACGACAATGCAGAGAAGTTAATCGCCGAGGTCCAGAAAAAACACCACTATTTGACAAATCAACCCCCCTTTTCAAGGATACTTTAAAGAAAATGGACATATTGAAAACAATCGGTCATTTCCTCGGAATAAATGGTGAGAAGTATTGATGGAGATCATTATGCCAGGCTAGCAAAGAGTGTAACATAATTACCTCAGGCATCCAGCGTTAGTTTTGACAACATTGTCTAACTTCCTTTGAAGTTTCAACAAAAGAGACTAGGTGATTTTATTCCACTATATTGACTTTGTCAGCTAAATTCAATGTTATATCGATTACACTAGCTATATTCACTCGAAACATAGCATGCTGAGGACATCTGCTGGTTAAAGCTGTGTAAATGCAACAAGAACAGCGAAAACATGTTGTACACACTTTGAAACCGCGGCGCGTTAGCTCAGAATAAACAGACTGTTATCATTCGTTGGTGTGGATGCAAATATAGTTATCTTTATAGTTATCTTTATAGTTATCGTTCTTGGTGTGAATGGGCCTTAAAGGGTAAAAAATGAAAATAATGTCATTAATTACTCACCCTCATGCCGTTCCACACCAGTAAGACCTTCGTTAATCTTCGGAACACAAATTAAGATATTTTTGTTGAAATCCGATGACTCAGTGACGCCTCCATAGCCAGCAATGACATTTCCTCTCTCAAGATCCATTAATGTACTAAAAACATATTTAAATTAGTTCATGTGAGTACAGTGGTTTAATATTAATATTATAAAGTGACGAGAATATTTTTGGTGCGCCAAAAAAACAAAATAACCACTTATTTAGTGATGGCCGATTTCAAAACACTACTTCAGGAAGCTTCAGAGCATAATGAATCAGCGTATCGAATCATGATTCGGATTGCGTGTCAAACCGCCAAACTGCTGAAATCACGTGACTTTGGCGCTCCGAACCGCTGATTCATTATGCTCCAAAGCTTCCTGAAGCAGTGTTTTGAAATCGGCCATCACTATTCAAGACGTTATTTTGTTTTTTTTGGCGCACCAAAAATATTCTCGTCGCTTTATAATATTAATATTGAACCACTGTACTCACATGAACTGATTTAAATATGTTTTTAGTACCTTTATGGATCTTGAGAGAGGAAATGTCATTGCTCCCTATGCAGGCCTCACTGAGCCATCGGATTTCAACAAAAATATCTCAATTTGCGTTCCGAAGATTAACGAAGGTCTTACGGGTGTGGAACGGCATGAGGGTAAGTAATAAATGACAGAATTTTCATTTTTGGGTGAACTAACCCTTTAAGTCACAGAAACAATGGTAGGACTACAAACCAGGCGTTTCAGGCAAGTGTTTTCTTTTGGGGAGATTAACTTCTATTTCTCTGTTTTATAGCAGAGCGTTTGCATGCACAGACAGCTAAATTGTACACAAAAGGAAAGGTCAAATCAAAAAATGCACAATAGGTGCATAAAATATGCTGTATTTTTTGTCAATATATGCTGTATATAGATGATTGAGGCCCTTATTGACCCGTAGAGATTCACTTACAAACTAGGAACATGATAACCAACGTCATATTATTAATGATTCATGGTAGAGTAAATGAAACTTTTTTTGTTTGTTTGTTTGATCTTGCATCATTTCAGAAAGCTTCGTGATTGCTGCTGAAAATGTTTGTTCTAGTCTGCCCTCAGTGTCATTACAAAGTGTTACATCTCTGCTGTCGTCACTTTGAGTGCTCTGCACTTATAGTGAACCAGTGCCTGGTTGAGATGAAGTAAATGGATCTATTAAAAATGAATAGGAGTTCCTGAAGAAGATCCTTAAAAGATATTGTCAGTTCTATGGCCAAGAGAATTCTGGACATCATGTCCGCTCAGTGCTTCACAAAATAGCTGCCACATTATTACTGAAGCGGCTTCTCCAATTAAATCAAAGCCCAATAATTCTTTCAGAACACTGCATATTCATGCCAGGAATAAGTAACCTATTAAAATGTGTTAATGACTAAACCCTTGTAAATGAATGTCCTTGCTGAGTCCTCCACAGATGGATTGATATGTGCTGGAACAAAACCTCAGTGAAACAATTCCCAGCAGTGACCACCACATCCCGTTGTGTTTCTTACCGTGCCCATATTTGTCATTGATGACATGAGCTCATTTTTACTTTTTGTAACACTACTGCAGTATAGCTGCAGCATGAGAACTTTTTTATTAACATGTGGCCCTGTGTGTATCTCAACAAGCCATTACTCTTTCTTCATACTTGGCTGACTGTCACCGTACCGTTAGACCAAGCCTCCTTTTCCCTCTTGACAGGAAATGAAACTCAGGGAAGGCTGAACTTTACTTGACCTCATCATCTGTCTCCATGGTGATCAATTTGTACCCTACCATGGTAACTGTGTTTCCTCAGAGTATGGTAGTCTTGGAACCATAATTTACAATTCTGTATTTTGGATATTGTAGAGGATACTAAACAATGCAAATGCTGCGTTTCAACCTCGGAAGGAACTAATTTTAATCCTCCTCTTTGGAAAAAATGCAACTAAACGGCATTTGCAGTCAACTTGAAAACATAAACATGGTGGCACCAAGGTAAGTGTACACGAGGAATTTTAAGCACATACTGACTCAGAAATTCTTGATACTAATAATAATTCTTGATAATGACAAATATTACAACAGTAATATTATACTGTAAAATAAAAATCTGAGTGATTATTATTATTATTATACAAAATTATCATGTAGGAATATCCCACACATCCGACTTTGAATGGAACAGACCGGAGAAAATGGGGAAGCCTCAGATGAAGATGACAGGTGTGTGGGAACATGGTGGCCCAAGACGTGATTGTGTTAAGACCAGAGATGAAACTGGAGATTTGCGTGGGAGGCTGCCAAGAACAAAGCCAATATGCCAAGAAACAGAAAACTCTGTTGACACACACGCATACACATACACAGTATCACAGTACTTCTATCGGCAGCAACACCATGAGTTTCTCAGAGGCGGCCAGCCACAGCAGTGATCAAAGGAGACTATCAAAAGACAGCGTCAGGCAGAACTAACTCCGGGATATTTAGACAAGACTAATCAAATTCAAGCACTCTGCAAATATTTCTAAGCTTCTGCAGATTTGAGAACTGGTTCTGTGTGTGGTTAGATACAGTAAACCAATAGCCCACTGCTCTGTAAGGCTTTTGCATAATTCAGACTAGCGCTTTATCTTCATATCTCAAGGCTGTTTCACACATCGGCAAACTTGGAGATAATCTCTCAATCAAAACTCAGCCTTGTGCTTCATAAAATATATTCTAACAGTAATCAGGTTGGCATGAAATAAGGATCAATCAGTCAAACATTCGCTATGAAGATACTTGTGAGAATTTCAGTAATAATTTAAATCTCATCACATGCAAAACTGCTGTTGTTCAAAATATTAGCATATAGACAATAAATTGAATATTTATTATTAAAAAAATCTATATTTTAGACATTGTCTATTTTTGCACACAAAATTAATTTCAGATGAAGTTAAAGAAAAATTTACAAAGTAGTTTATTTCCCGAATGAATCAGTATTTTGAACAAATCGGTTGGGTAAATGATTCAGTGACTCGCTCATAAGCGCAGTCAGTTGTTTAGTTTTTGAACACATTGGTTGAGTTATTCAGTGACTAGAGACACTTGTCACCATCTACTTGTGAAACTGTGTAACCTGTAGAAACAGACATTGAAAATCCCCCTACTACACAGAATGACAGTCTGTCTGGACCAGGCAAACACAGACAAGCAGAGTGATACAAACAGTGAAAAGTCCCAGTACTTTTTGCTCAGTACTTAAATAAAATATCTTAAAGGGGACCTATAATGCCCCTTCCACAAGATGTAATATAAGTCTCTGGTGTCCCCAGAATGTGTCTGTGAAGTTTCAGCTCAAAATACCCCACAGACCATTTATTATAGTTTGTCAAATTTGCCCCTATTTGGGTATGAGCAAAAACACGTTTTTGTGTGTGTCCCTTTAAATGCAAATGAACTGCTGCCCCTGGTCCGCTTTCCAGAGGAGGGTGGAGCTTTAACAGCTCACGCTTCAGTTGCTCAACTACAACAAATCTGGAGAATCTCATACAGTCAAAATGAGGATTGTCAGTAACGGTGTTCAGCCTTACATTGATCAAACCAGAGTCAGACACTGATGGAGAGACTCAGGAAGAAGTTACAACTTTTAGAACGCATCTGGACGTTTCTGAATGGTTAGTGGATACATTTATGTAGTTGCTGTGGAGTTGATTTAAGTCATAGACTAGCATGTTCCATCATTGACCCTCTTTTATGAAGCAGTCCGGCGTAAAATGATGGCATGGCAACAACACTCATTTCTCTTGAGTGTGAAGCCATTTCACTTGGATATATTTCACAATAGGGAATAAATGAGTATTGCAACTTCAGTTTCATGCCAACTTTAAAGGCCTGGATACAAAGTGAATTTTTTTTTTTTCTATTATCAAAAATAACAACAGAGTTTAATCCAGGACTAAGCCTAAATAGAGTGTTGGAAAATAGTCCTAAAGTATAATTTCAGAAGGTAAAATTTTAATTTCATGCTAGTGAAATAACGCAATAAGAGGATTCTTCATGGCAGCTCATGGCAATGTTTGCACGCATGTTATAATTTAAATTGATATTAGTTTCATTCAAGCAATGGGAAATAAACATAAGGGCAGCATTATTCTCAGAATGTCTGTAAGGCAAAAGCCTAATATGACATATATGGTGAGAAAAGCAATAAACATAAAAGAAAAAAGTCAAGGAAAACCTTAATGAAGTTTCTAAAACATGATGGAAATGCATTCTTTTTCATACAAGTTACTGTAAAAAAGAGAAGGCCATGTTTAATATTCCAGGAATGAATCTATGACTTCACACCTCTCCTTCCGCTCTGCTGAGCGCCCATTTCTTATTATGCATATCATTTTGCATCTGAATCAACTGCCTTTATTAGTATCCTGGGGATAGGACACACACAGAAAACCCTCATACCCAACCTCACCAAACATCAGCTCAGAACTCACCGGGCCAGCGATACCTACATGTACATCTGCCATGAATATTTTTATAAGAAGCACTGCGAGTAATTTACCCCTTCATAGAAACAGGAGCTTAGTATAATCAATAAAAAAATAAATGTGTGCTTGCTTTAACTAATTATGAAAGCTGTGATAATACCATGACAAAATTATAGCTTTAATGGTCCATTAGGTTGAGCAGATGCCCCCTAACATAACCGTATTGGTTCAGGGTCATAACGCAGCCCTCCTTACTCATTAACATCCTCTAAACTATAAAGCACCATTAAATTATGTCCTTGTAAAATATTTCAATTTTTTTTTGTTTTTGTCAAGGTCTAAATCCCCTTAACAGCTGCTGCTATGACAAAGTAGTTGCAAAACATCAGATTTGGGCAGCTATGTAATCCATCCAGTCCTCTGGCACTCGGTTCAGACCCTGAAGCCAGTGTAGCTGTTTGTCTTTGCCTCTGCCGCAGCGTGCACGGTTCATTTACTGCCAATAACCATGCACATAATCTCACCTAGCACTCGCAGGGAGCGTCTCCATCGTTCTAACATGCCTGTATAATGATTTTAGCTTGTGACAGAGATCCATATGGGGTAAATTTATGGATTTCACTGTAGGGATACTGTCTGCATATTCATTTTATTGTGTGCTGGGGAGATAATTGGCCATTGACTGTTCATATACCCTCTGGAGTGTGCAAAGTAAATAGCAATGCTGGCCTTAAGCATCTGTATGCACAAAACTCATAGGTAACAGGCACATTATTATTATTATTATTATTATTATTATTATTATATAAACATCCATCATACTTATTTTGCACTGGATCTAACAGGCTCTTCTGGGTGTCTCATCTAACTAACTAGACAGCAGTGTTATTTTACTTATATTTAAATACTATATTTATAAATATATTATACTAGTATTATAATATTAGTATTATATTGTTATACTTGTATTTATACTAGTGGTCCATGAGTTTCTGAAAAAAACTTAAGAGGACCTTGAATGTAATGCTAATGTGTTCTGGATGTGGAAAATAAAGCCATATATACCTGTATACAAACCTGTATTATTTTCTTTCTTGTGCTGAACACAAAAGAAGATTTTTTCTAAGAATGTTGGTAACCAAAGAGTTGCTGGTCCCTATTGACTTCCATAGTATTTTTCCTCTATACTATGGAAGTCAATGGGGACCAGCAACTCTTTGGTTACCAACATCTTCTTGAAAAATCTTCTTTTGGTGAGTAAGGGTAAAATATCTTGAGGGTGAGTAAATGACAGAATTTTCATTTTTGGGTAAACTACCGCTTTAAAGGATTAGTTTACTTTCAAATGAAAATCACCCCAAGCTTTATTCACCCTCAAACCATCCTAGGTGTATATTTCTTCTTTCTGATGAACACAGTTATATTAATAAATATCCCGACGCATCCAAGCTTTATAATGGCAGTGAATGGAAAACAACGAGTATGAAGCTAGAGAAAGTGCATCCATCCATCATAAACGTACTCCACTCCACATTACGCTTTTTTCGTAAGTTAAATACGGAAGGCATAGGCCTTAGTGTAAGCGTTTTGAACTGCGAGAGGCATTACTCTTTCTTCGTAAGTTGAATATGGAAGGCGGTCTAGTGGAAGCTAGATACTTTATAACTTGATAAACATGGATTTTTCTTACACAAACGCTTCTCTTCGCTTCAGAAGGCCTTTATTAACCCCCCAGAGCCGTGTGGAGTATGTTTATGATGGATGGATGGATGCACTTTCTTGAGCTTCATACTCATTCGTCCCGTTCACTGCCATTATAAAGCTTGGACGCGTCAGGATATTTATTAATATATCTCCAATTGTGTTCATCAGAAAGAAAGTCATATACACCTAGGATGGCTTGAGGGTGAGTAAAGCTTGGGGTAATTTTCATTTTAAAGTGAACTAATCCTTTAATATCTTGTTCATAAGTAGGCTAAATATTTGCAAATAATTACAAATACAAATTGTGATTGTGGAAATGATTGTAAATTTTGCTACTCTTTCTAATGACTATGCTATAACCTTATTCATACTGATCATATGAACTTTCTATTATGTTAATAAAGCAGGTAGACAGCCATAAACATGTTTATAGGTCACAAATTGCAAGACTTTTTGGATGCTGGGGTCTCATGCAACAAAGCTGCCCCTAATGGAACCCAAATAACATTACTGACATTCCATGCGCTAGCCAATTAGACATGCTAATTGCTTTAGTAAATTACTCCCTTGGACTTTATTCCCAGTGCTGTTTGCTATCATAAGCTCCTCATACATTATTAAATTGCAATTCAGAATTTGAGGCTTCCTTCTCAGCAATACTGAAGACAGTCTTCAAAGATATACACCGTAGGTCGGAGGTCTTTATTTCATCTGGAAATCCATCAGATTGATGTCGAATTAAAACTCCAACTTCAAATCCAATGGAAGCAAGTTTCAAATCAAGAAGACCACAGTGATTTAGCTGAGCTGAGCACATTCATTCCATGTTAAGTGCAGTTCAGTCATAAAAGTACAATATTCACCTTTGAAAAGACTGACACCTTACAAGCTGAAGCAGTCCTGTAGATTTATTTAGTATTGCTGCAGGCTCAAGACAGACTCACTCAAAATGATCTGGGATTATGATTACGTTTCTATCCTGCCTTTACTTCGCTCTATTCTTCACGCTCGCTCGCTGTCTTTCTCATGAAATCAATTTTACACACATCCTGCCAGGCGATTAATTGAACTTCATGATATTTATGGTACAGCACATTTATCCTGCATATGGTCTGTCTTTGGCTGATAAGAAGAATGGTGTGCAGGTACTTTAACAACAGCTTAGTGATACGTCAAAAATCACCCCAATGACAACAAACGACATGCTTTTAATAACATAAAAAAAAAAAAACATTTAGACCTTGCATTATGATTTTTTGTATGTAATATACAAAAATAATGCTGCAACAAATAGTTAAAAAAATAGTTTTGAAAATCAATAAATATACATACATTATACTGAATGTATAAATATATACATTCAGTTATGTATGTTAAATGGGTTATTAAGAAATGGGTGATGAACCTGGAAGCTGTTCTGAAAGATTTTCTAGAATCAGTCCAGTACAAAAATGTAATTAGAAATGTCATAAAAGTTTGACTTCATATATACAGGTGCTGGTCACATAATTAGAATATCATCAAAAAGTTGATTTATTTCACTAATTCCATTCAAAAAGTGAAACTTGTATATTATATTCATTCATTACACGCAGACTGATATATTTCAAATGTTTATTTCTTTTAATTTTGATGATTATAACTGACAACTAAGGAAAATCCCAAATTCAGTATCTCAGAAAATTAGAATATTGTGAAAATGTTCAATATTGAAGACACCTGGTGCCACACTCTAATCAGCTAATTAACTCAAAACACCTGCAAAGGCCTTTAAATGGTCTCTCAGTCTATTTCTGTAGGCTACACAATCATGGGGTAGACTGCTGACTTGACAGTTGTCCAAAAGACGACCACTGACACCTTGCACAAGGAGGGCAAGACACAAAAGGTCATTGCAAAAGAGTCTGGCTGTTCACAGAGCTCTGTGTCTAAGCACATTAATAGAGAGGCGAAGGGAAGGAAAAGATGTGGTAGAAAAAAGTGTACAAGCAATAGGGATAACCGCACCCTGGAGAGGATTGTGAAACAAAATCCATTCAAAAATGTGGGGGAGATTCACAAAGAGTGGACTGCAGCTGGAGTCAGTGCTTCAAGAACCACTACGCACAGACGTATGCAAGACATGGGTTTGCATTCCTTGTGTCAAACCACTCTTGAACAACAGACAGCGTCAGAAGCGTCTCGCCTGGGCTAAAGACAAAAAGGACTGGACTGCTGCTAAGTGGTCCAAAGTTATGTTCTCTGATGAAAGTAAATTTTGCATTTCCTTTGGAAATCAGGGTCCCAGAGTCTGGAGGAAGAGAGGAGAGGCACACAATCCACGTTGCTTGAGGTCCAGTGTAAAGTTTCCACAGTCAGTGATGGTTTGGGGTGCCATGTCATCTGCTGGTGTTGGTCCACTGTGTTTTCTGAGGTCCAAGGTCAACGCAGCCGTATACCAGGAAGTTTTAGAGCACTTCATGCTTCCTGCTGCTGTCCAACTTTATGGAGATGCAGATTTCATGTTCCAACAGGACTTGGCACCTGCACACAGTGCCAAAGCTACCAGTGACTGGTTTAAGGACCATGTTATCCCTGTTCTTAATTGGCCAGCAAACTCGCCTGACCTTAACCCCATAGAAAATCTATGGGGTATTGTGAAGAGGAAGATGCGATATGCCAGACCCAACAATGCAGAAGAGCTGAAGGCCACTATCAGAGCAACCTGGGCTCTTATAACACCTGAGCAGTGCCACAGACTGATCGACTCCATGCCACGCCGCATTGCTGCAGTAATTCAGGCAAAAGGAGCCCCAACTAAGTATTGAGTGCTGTACATGCTCATACTTTTCATGTTCATACTTTTCAGTTGGCCAAGATTTCTAAAAATCCTTTCTTTGTATTGGTCTTAAGTAATATTCTAATTTTCTGAGATACTGAATTTGGGATTTTCCTTAGTTGTAAGTTATAATCATCAAACTTAAAAGAAATAAACATTTGAAATATATCAGTCTGTGTGTAATGAATGAATATAATATACAAGTTTCACTTTTTGAATGGAATTGGTGAAATAAATAAACTTTTTGATGATATTCTAATTATATGACCAGCACCTGTATATATTCATATTTAAATATACACAAACTACTGAACTGTTCAGCATTTTTGTACTTGTTAATGACTTATAAATGAAAGATGTTATAAATGTTTCCACATTTTGCTATCATAACACCAGTGATTAATTTCTGATGTCATCCATGTTAACACAGCAGGACACCTTGGATAAATTACTCTTCATTCATTATACGTGGGTGTCTGGATCCATATGCTGCAAAAATCTGTTCATCTTTAAACGGAAAGCACCATTTTGCATAAACCAACTGCTTTTTTTCCCTTTACATTCAAGGACACATACACCTTTGTACCATGACAACGTTAGAGGTGCTTCATGGTTAAAAAAAAAAAAAAAGTTTAAGTGGATGAGTGCCAACTGTCAGTGAGGTTAATGTGGTATCTGTTCTCCTCTGTGCTCAGTGTGACAATGTGCTGATTGTAATTGCTGAGCACTAATAACAAGGAGGTGCGGCTGTGACTGTAGCACTAATTAACTCTCTGATGCAGATTACAGAGTGAGAGGAGAGATGAAAACACGCGCCCTCCTCTTGGCCCCAAGAAGCAACTTCTAAAACATTTGATACTGATAACTATAACTCATGTACACAGGTACACCACATTACAGATATTTATAACATGTCTCACTTGGATAATTGATCCCAGTTGGTCAGTACATTTTAAGTCATTGAATCGTTCACTCAACCAGTTCGTTGTCAGAAATCTTACTACTAAATTTCAAATATTTGAATAAGTGATTCCTTTGCAACGCTTAAAAAGGTAGGTTCGGTATAGTATGAATGTGTTTAGTATGAAGTAAATCCGGACTTATTATATCCAACATGTTGTCACTGTCCTGTGACCTAATGCATCAGTTGCGTCGCTTCACTGCTATGGGCATTCGCTTTGGGCGTTACCTACTACGGAAGATCCTATGACACCATATCTTCACCCCCACCTCACTCAGGTCAACACCTATCGAAAATTAATTTAGGCTTTTATTCACATATAAACATTGATCAACAGAAGCTCAACCAAACCTGCTGGACGTGCAAGAACAAACCTCTTCTGGAAGCTCAAACGTGATGCGTAACCAGTGCCGTAGCGTCTGGGCATGCAAGGTATGCACATGCATATGGGCCCGGGTGGATTGGGGGCCCGCTATTACGGGCTTAACCCCAAAGTATACTTCGGGCGTCCACGCACCGTCCGCATTGCGAGAATTTCGTCATTTGGAAGGTTCGCGGACATCCGCACTCCCTGTCCACGTGCAGCCCAACTTTTGTGATGGCACGGACAGTGTGTTTACTGTACAACAGCACATGCGAAAGTGAATTGAGTGCTTGAAAACAAAAGTCCACTAAATAGTGCGCAGTGCACACGCCGAACGCGTATTTCTGCAGCCAAATACTTTCAAAGACAGAACCCGTGTGCATATGTTCAGAAAAATGTATAATAGAAATAATGTTGTCAATAACTTGCTATAGCCTATCTATATTAAATGTACTGAAAATCATTAAGAATATGAATAAATGGACCATAAAATGGTCAATGCCATGTCTTAGCGATGATCTATTGTATTTGACCAGTATTCGCTTTTCTGTCATTTTAAAAGTGGGTTTCTGAAACTTATGCATGCAGTAATGTAAGTAGTACAGAATTTTAAATGAGTCATATTGGTTTTCTGAAAAAAATATAGTACTTTTGTCATTGTCTGCATGTTAGTGATAATATCTTATTCATATAAAAGTTCTGGGACTCATTCACATATGACATACATCTCCCCCCCCCCCCCCCCCCCCCCACGAAACCGAGAGGGGCCGTAAAAATTTTTGCATATGGAACCTCTGCATTTATATGCTAGAGATATAGGATCTACAATCCAGTGGGACAGCCACTGACGAAACAACGGCTTCCCTTTGTGAGGAGTAGCCTAGGACTTAAACATCTGGTCATTCTTTCTAATACCTGCTGCCCTTTCCAAATACACAGAAAGAGCCCATATTGGACATAACAAATTCAATCTCTGATCCTCTGGAGAAGAGAGTGGAGGAGGGTGGAAAGCTGTAAGTTCTGTAGTTGGACATCTATAAGCTGAGCTGACTGCTCTCCCTGTCTGAAAATGGGAGAGACACTGTGAAAGATGTGATTCTCCCTTCTGGGAGTTTATACTAAATCCCAGATATTTTGTGCGTTAAGAGGGCTCTAAAAGTGTTTATTCTGAATCCCAAGTTTCTGTGGCGGAATCCAATGACGGTCCACCTGCTAAACAGTTGAACGAAATCAGCAAAAATTTGGATGTGCTGAGATAGTTTGCAGTCCCAAGTGTGATATTGTGTGATAGATAGTGTGATTCATTACTGTAGTAATTATAGATGAATGTAAACAAACATGGTCTCACAGAATGACTCCACTATACTATACTATACTATACTCTAGTCTATACATTAAAGAATAATGATAATGTAGGGAGAATAATATTCTACTTTGCTAGAAATTCTTACTGACAAAATAATTAGCTACTCATGATCTCATTTGTATTTACCCAATCGTGAGCCCAAACTGCCATTTTGCTTAATTTTCTGGGGGACTTTGGATGAGACCATGCTGCTTCAGCTGTTCAAATAAAATAACAGAGCCATGATAACTTTTCCCCAAGCTCAGGTGATCTTTCGCACGAATTAGGCATGTGGACATTAGCTAAACAAACTTCTGTTACAATGCAAATGTTAGATTTGTGTTCCACAGACACCAGATCAACCATCAATGAAAATTCATGTTTCAGAACGTACCCCACGTGAATGCTTGTTTGAAACCACAATTCTCACCCCGACAGCAGCAGAGCTCATTAAAAAATCATGTGTGCTTCTTTAATTTGTAATCCAAAGCTGAGAAAGGTTCCACATTACTGAGCCTCGTGACATTTATGTGGGTGTGCGGTTGGTGTAGTAGAAATCAAATTGTCCCTGGCGATGTCATTATGTGACAAACCGAAGCTCTCAGTCCACAAGGGTCAGTTCTGTCCGTTGTCAGGGGAATACGCTCAATCTCATTCAATGAAGCTGTTCGTTCACTCGTTAAATCTAATTTAAGGACCCATAATTACGTTCTAACAGACCAGGCAGAAGAATAACTCCACAAAATTGCCTAAAATAAGCCATATTTTTTCAAGCCACATTTTTTTCTGAAACACAAGAGAATTTAGATGAGAAATAAGATGACTAAGCGCTATACAAATGGTATTGAGTCCCATTTGGTCTATAATGTAGTTTGGGCCAATATTGACATAGCCTTCTTGTCAGGGAGGTTTCATTCATTTTCAAAGGTTTTTGTACATTTGGATAGGCATTGAAATGTATAATATTGCATTGCATTGGCAGTTACATAGTTAACACTATGTAACTTTTTTCTGTTCAAAATTAACAAAATTAAAAGGGGACCTATTATGCCTCTTTTCACAAGATGTAATATAAGTATCTGGTGTCCTCAGAATGTGTTTGTGAAGTTTCAGCTCAAAATACCCCATAAATCATTTATTATAGCTTGTCAAATTTGTCATTTGTCACATCATTTTTGTGTGTCCCTTTAAATGCAAATAAGCTGCTGCTCCCACTCGCACTTTGGTTGCTCAACAACAACAAAGTTGGAGAATCTCACACAGCCAAAATAACGATTGTCTGTAATGGTGTTCAGCCTTACAGTTGGACACTGATGGAGAGACTCAGGAAGAAGTTACAACTTATAGAATGCATCTGGACGTTTCAGAACGGTTAAATTTATGTAGTTGCTGTGGAGTTGATTCAACTCATCGACTAGCATGTGCCGTCATGTTAATCTTTTGTGCAAATCCAGCACTGAATTGAAGCAGTCCAGCATAAAATGATGGCATGGTAACAACACTCTACTACAACAACTCTTCCTCTTCTCTAAAGTGGCCCAACATGGCCTTACACCCTTTCTTGTGTGTTCCTGGAGGCAGGGTTTATGTAAATTTTGGGGTTTGTGATGTTGAAGTTGTCACAATGAGTGAGAAAGGTTGACATAGAACAGCTAAATCTTCAACCTCCGGGGAATCAGTTTTAAAAAAATGACGAACAGAGGAGAGTCTGCTGGCAAAAAGAGAATGCAAGAGAGCTCGTAATAAAATGAGAATCAACATTGGGTTGGCTTTTTGGAGATGGCGTGAAATGTTGTTAAAGTGACGTAGAGATGGCGTTTTTATTAGTCAACGGGTGAGTAAGGTATTTTATTGAACAAATAAATTACCATATGTAGCTCTCTAACAGAGTTCAAGCATTATCTATTGTGAAGGGTCATTTCAATATGGTTGTTGTAGCGCTGCGCTGGAATTTATTTTCAAGGAAGTACCGTGTCTATTAATGGGTATAACTACAGTAACACCTTCAGCTAGTCAGCTTGAGATCCTTTCCATCTAAACTGGTTGTATCTCTTAAGCCTATAACTGAATGTTTTATGAGCCGTGGATAACCACATTCATACCAAGACCAAAACAAAGTTCTTTTGCAAAATGCATGCAGTTTTGTTTTTTTATCCGCTAGAGGGCCAAGGTTACATTGTGTACATTTAAATGTAAATCATATGTAGGTAAAACTTTATAAATCTATAATGTTTACGAATCTGTCAACTAGTCGGAACTGAAATTGCCAGAACCTTTGCTGGTGATGAAGTTACGCAAACAGAATTTCACAGCAGTCTTCTTGTTTATTATTAAATGATGGAAAAGCATTGGCTCTTAAGGAAAACACCATTTTAGTGGCAAATTTATTTTAAAATAAAGTCTAGATGTGAAGTAATTTGCATTCGTTATGTGGATGAATTTCATTATCATCAAAGCTCACCGAGTATGGAAATAAGTCTGTGTGTGTTCTTGACAAGCCACACAGAACAAAAAAAAAATTATATAAAATAAGGGTGAATACATTTACTGCATTAAATAATGTGATGCTGTTAAACTGTTTTAATTAACTTCAGTTGTTATAAATAAAACCAAACTGTTAATTTTATAAATTCAATATTATATGTATTCATTAACAATTCTACCTCTCTAAAGTTGCATATATGTGCAAAGGGTTTATTTGTAAGTGCTGCCAGTATGTTGATATTATACAATTCAGTGTCTACGCAAAAATGTTACCACACTTTACATACAAATATCTACAAATACTAATGTGATCATGTTGCGGCCAAATACTGTTGTTTTGTATATTTTATGTGTCTACCGAATTGTTTTTGCTATGACATTATGATACAACAGATGTATGATTGCCTTGTTATATTCATGTCTCATGAATTTTTTTTTTTTTTTTTTCTGGTACAAATTTTAAGTAGGACTATGTGCCTCAGGCTATTCTGACTTCAACAGGAAAGAAACATAAACTCTTCTCTCAAGCAATTATGTAAAGAATGAGATTGAACAAGGTCATAAATTATTTATCATAATTTACCACAAATGATTTAACCTACTACACAATAAAAAACTCCCAAGTAACCACTAACATACAAGCCATTAAATCTATTGTCATGCCCTGTCAGAGAGGACAAAAACACTCCACCACTGCATTACAAACAGCATGAGCATTTTGCTTTGTCTATTGACAAAGGGACATTTGACAGCATGGAAACTCTCTCCAGGACTCCTGCTTTTACAGCAAAGCCTCCTCATGTGGCGAGATCTGTTAGATGGCAAAGCTGTCATGTCTCGCCAATACGCCTCAGTGCTTTGTGTTTGTATCTGCTCCAAGCAAAGAGTTACAACCCACAGAACAGAGAGAGTTATGTTAAACAGATGTATAGTTGATACATGGCTACGTTGACATGGTTCCCAACACTTCTGTTCTGTGGATGCTCTGACAAAGCAAATTACTGGCAGTGTTGGGAAGCTGCTAGAATGTCAAAGTGTCAAAGTAATTTTTTTTTATAATTTAAAGTCGTAAATGACAGTTAAGGTATTATTTTACAAGTTGCTTACAAAAAGTAGCTAATTGCAGTATTTCATTACAAAGCGTTATTTTTCTGGCCCCAAAATGCTGTTTTTTTTTTTTTTTTTGTATGAATTGAATGAGATGACAGAATTAGAACTTGATAAGACAGATTTACATTACATACCACAACAAAAATAATGCTAAAACCTCTGATTTATCAAGAAAGATACTGACTTTTTGAATCAAAGTGTTTTTTACATCATCCAAGGTAATAGGGGGAAAAAAAATCGCTGTTCTCTTGAAGGAAAAATTGACATTAATCATGATGATTTTGTTTGGCATTAAGACACATTGGAGAAAGTCTCTACTGCATTATTAAATGTGATTGTAATTGCTTTTGATAGAGAAAGGTCAGTCCCTGCTTTTTAAAATCAACTTCACAGTGTCAGAGTCAGCGGCTTTTGTCACTGTCACTGTATTAAAGATAGAGTTTTTACTGTTTAATGACTTTCTTGGTAAAAGTCAGTCAGCTAAATCCAGACATACCCTCAAATCAGAGACTCAGTGCTGCGCAGATAGGATACATTTAAGTCGACCCCACTTCTCTCAGGGGGTTTTGCATGTAATTACTTGAATCCATTATTTGTCATTTCAGATAAAGCTGAGTGATTGACAACTCGGGTTTGAAAGCAGGATGGTCAAGCTTAGTGGTTAAAGATCTGGTTTAGTCAAAAGATTGTAGGTTCAAATCCTACCTTACTGTGCCCTTTACAAGGAACTTAACTTTGAGTTCAGCAACTTTGAGTTGCTATGAATAATTCAACTAAATGACAAGTTAGTAGGGATGGATAAAAAAAAAAAAAAAAAAACTGATCTTCATTAAAGTGCTCTTATTCGCATTTTTTAAAATCACATTATCAATCTTTTGCTCTGTGTCAGTGTTTCTGCAGTTTCACAGATGAATCTACAGCACAAGTCATATTTTATCTGTTTGCATTCTAGCTTAAATGTGATGAGATAACTGAGTAATTAAATACACGAGCAAATGATTCTTTTAAACCGATTCTTTTTAGTTAATCAAACAAATAGATTGTGACCAGTGCAGTCTGATTCAAAAGCTAATGATTCTTGACAAACAAATGACTCCTTGTATTGAATCATTCAAAACGACTGCGAAACTTTCTGTACTCTTTCATGTAAGTTTATAACTTAAGTGTTCGTGAGTTTATAAATTTCCTGATAATTTACTCACCCCAATGTCATCCAAGATATTTATGTCTTTCTTTCTTTGGTCGAAAAGAAAGGTTTTTGAGGAAAACATTCCAGGATTTTTCTCCATATAGTGGGGTTCAACAGTTTGAAGGTCTAAATTCCAGTTTCAGTGCAGCTTCAAAGAGCTCTACATGATCCCAGATGAGGAATAAGGGTCTTATCTAGCGAAACGATCGTTTTTTCTAAAAAAAAAATAAAAATGTATATACTTTTTAGCCACAAATGCTCGTCTTGCACTAGCTCTGCGATGCACCATGCATTAGTTATGTTAGAAAGGTCACGCGCGATGCAGGCAGAAGTACCGCAAAGAACTCTCATCTCATTTTCTCCTCCAACTTCAAAATCGTCCGACATCTTTGTTTTACCTTTTTTTGTTAAAGGGCGTTTGACTTAGTCTTTGCACATTCGCTTTGTAGACATTGGATTGGTACTTTCGCCTACATCACAGGTGACCTTTCCAACATGATTATGTAATGCGTGGCACGTCGCAGAGGTGAGCATTTTTGTTTAAAATGTATATCTTTTTTTTTTTTTTTTTTAGTTTTAATGTATGATTTGGAGCTAAAAAAGTTTCTTTCATATGTGAGCAAAATAGGCATTATAACAGAAATATTCCCAAATGAATCAGCATCGAATTAGAATTGAATCAGAAAATCTGTATCCAAACCCAGCCCTACAGATCAGTACAATTAAAAAAAAAATAATAAAATTTAACATCTAAGAGGACAGGGTTAGAAAAAGATGGAGAAAAAACATTGCTCAAGCCATACAGTTCAGCTGTAAGCCCTTACCAAGTGTAAATGAGTCCCTTGAGTGTAAATATCTCTCTAGCAGCTCCGCTTCCATTACTGTTATTAGAACTGTATGAGTACATGTTAGCCATACAGAGAAAGGACCGTGAGGATCGAGCAATGCCTTGTTAACAATGAAATTTAAGGCTAGACATCACCTAGCAAATTATATGGTGCATGCCAGCAAATTTAATTACCAAGACAAGAAATATTATACTGCCAAATCTACAGAGTACTTTTTATTTCAGGAACATGTCTCTAGCAAAGGGCACTTGGGCTAATATGCTGGTCAGTTGAGGACAGTGGATCTGCCCTTTATGGATTCTTTCCTGAAGGCCTCGAAGGAATAATGCAGCATTCCGGTGATAACAAGGGGAGGTTAACGATTAAAGTGTGGTCAATTGTGCAGTCACCATCTGTGTCTAACTAGGCATGCAATCTCTGTTATCTTTGTGAAAAATCAGTGTGTGTGTTTTTGGATAGACTAGGTGAAGGGAGATTACTGAAGGTAGGGGGCAGCAACGCTTCAGTAGATGTAAATAGTCCAAGACACCTGCTTTGTTTTTTATACACACTGCTACACATACAGACACCCGCACACTTGCTGCCAAGAGAGCTGTGCTGACACCATAAAGCTTGAGAAAAGGTTTAAACAACCACCAGTGATGCTGTTAATCACAGTCAATCTCCTGTGCACCACGCTTCACAAAGCCTGAAGAACATCCAGCGTCCTCAGTCCCTCGACACACGTAACATCTGCCTACTCCCCTCCATAGAGCACTCATGAGATGAACACAGTACATACTCCTCTTCACAATACTCTATAATAGCAACCTTTGTTCATTCTTCCTCAAAATATAGAATTACTACATGATTTGTGGAACCATCCTTTCAGCCAAGGTTGATTCATCCTGACAGTGTGCACTGGAGAATCTCTTATGTCCATTACATGTAGTTGCAGCCCATTGTATTTGCATAAATAAGGAGGGGTCCTAAAGTCTGAAACCACACTGAAAATCTGGGATATTTAAATTATAGGTACGTTTTAGGATTGAAATAAAATGAAAAAAAAAAAAAAAAAAATTAAGATGAAAATGTAAATGCTGAAAATAAATAATAATTCATGAAGATTCTGCACTATTTCTAGGCCACTATTTTTGTAGTCCGATTCACGAACAAATAAGTTTATAATTTTATAATAATTTTACACACTGTTATAATAACAGATTTACACAATGGAACTTAAAGGGATAGTTCACCCAAAAATGAAAATTATCCCATGATTTACTCACCCTCAAGCCATCCTAGGTGTATATGACTATCTTCTTTCAGACGAACACAATCGGAGATATATTTAAAAAATATCCTTGCTCCTCCAAACTTTATAATGGTTGTGAAGGGGGGCCACATTTTGAAGCCAAAAAAAAAAAAAAAAAAAAAAAAAAATTCATCCATCCATCCGTCATAAATAGGGTGACCAGACGTCCCGTTTTTCCCGGGACAGTCCCGTATTTCAGCTCTATTTTTAGTGTCCTGACTTATTGAGAAAAAATCATGTTTTGTCCCATTCCCGTATTTCATCTTTTCTAAAATTTCGTTACAACTTGGTGATCATAGAACGAGTAATAGTAGTGTTCTGTCACGCAAGAACAGTCCAATCAATTCGTCAGAACAAAATTACCATCCAATCACAATTCGTGATCGATTAGTAAAGGCGGGATAGGCGGAATCGCGCTGAATGATACAGACCAGAAGCACGCGCTCTCTATCTCTTTCTTGCGCGCAATCCCAGTTCTCTCAGACAGCTCGCGATTAGTTGTCCTTGCGCCTATGGTCAAATGCACACATAGTTGTCAAAATGTCCATCCCGTGGAGTATCTCACGTAAATACAGTCGGTTATGGCTTAAGTGGACGTAAACAGGTTGGTGAAAACAGGATATGTGTCAGTATATTACATCCATGGATTCGGTCTTAAAGGGACAGTAGCCTAATTAAATATTTGTCTGTCATTAATGTTAATAAAAAAAAAAAAAAAAAAAAAAAAAATATATATATATATATATATATATATATATATATATATATATATATATATATATATATATATTAATGAGAAATAAAATTTCTCATCTCATGGTCATATTGCCCACTCGTCCCATATTCCACCATGAGAAAACTGGTCACCCTAATCATAAAAGTAATCCATACGGCTCCAGGGGGTTAAAAAAGGCCTTCTAAAGTGAAGCGATTGGTTTTTGTAAGAAAAATATCCATATTCAAAACTTTATTAACTATAATAACTTTATTAGCTATATAACTGCTTTTGGCAGACATCCGTACGCATCGATTTGAAGAGTGACCTCTGACCAGACGCACGACGAACGCGGAAGCGCAGAGAATAAAGCAAAACAAAACACCGGTCACGAATTAGAAGTCGATCATTTTTAAAGATAAATGTCGGAGTATTACGATATAAGAGAAGAGGAGCTTGAGTTTGTTGCCCAGCTCTATTTGTTTAAACTGTGAGAGGCATCTATGCTTTTGATACTCCTACATCCTACGTCATACATTGTGTCAGGGGTTACTCATTTGGCGCAAGTCGACTTGTGCAGTATGCGTGCGGTCATCTGCCGGAAGCTAGTTATTTGAATATATAAAGTTTTATATATAGATTTTTTCTTACAAAAACGCATTGCTTCACTTATTAACCCCCTGGATCCATATGGATTACTTTTACCCCCAACTCACAACTATTATAAAGTTTGGAGGAGCAAGGATATTTTTCAGTACATCTCCAATTGTGTTTGCCTGAAAGAAGATAGTCTAGGATGGCTTGAAAGTGAGTAAATCATGGGGTAATTTTAATTTTTGGGTGAACAAACCGTTTAAAGTTTAATTTAGTTGCTATCCAGAGAGCAGTTTTTATTATATTTGTTAAACAAATAGTGATTACTGCATAGTTTGGGCAGTAATGATGATTTTTTTTTTTAATTAATATTTTTGGAATGTCCCATGTTGTATAATTCAGAGCATTCAGAAGTTTCTGAGAGAGTTTCTGCAAGCAAAATGAATGATTTACACCTGCATTTGAGAAATACAACACTGTCAGAAAAAATTTGCAAAATTTGTACCTTTAGGGGTCCAACGGCTTGTCACTGGGGCAGTACCCTCAAGGGTACACCGGTTGTACCCTTTATAATGGGTACATATTGGTACCCTTACAGTTTGTACCTTTCAAAGGCAAATATGTACCTTTGGTGACCAAATTGCACCTTGTAGTGCTATGGTACCATAATGTACCCCTAAAAATGGTACAAATTTGTCCTTTTAAGGGTACTGCCCCAGTGACAAGCCCTTTGTACCTTACGATGGCACGTTTGTACCCCACACAACATAATAAAAAGGCCATAATGCTGTTTTACCACATTTATTAAATAACATTAAAAATATTACAATCTCACAATTTCATGCACAGATTTCAAAGGAAAAACATTTTAAACATTGTATCACAACATGTCATCAATATTGCAGGATGCATTTACATATTGATCAAGTTCACATTTCCAAAAACAGTATACATATTACCTGTAACTCTTTAAAACATTAAATAGTACTACACATTTCATTTTAACTGTACATTTTAAACATTCTTGTGAATCACAATTTACCATAGGCATAGTATGTTATGTTTCAAGGGTCCGAAAGTCCATCTTTTGCCCTGGTTAAATAATACTCCATTCAGGTATGCATGGAAGTGTGAAGCATGAGACATTGGGTTTAAAAGCTCACCACACAGAAGTCAAAAGAGTTTGAAAACCAAGGTGTTTGGTTGCATCTTATGAATATCCATTCACATGACCTTCAATCGAGGATGCATCCTGACCAACGACTGCAAACTCCTGTTGGAGACAAATTAGAAATTAGTACAACCTCAAATGCACAATTACATTTTTTAACCTTACATTTTTGTAACCACAATAGGATAGAAATTTAAATCAAGGCTAATTCACACCAAGAACAATAACTACAACCATAACATTTTTAATTGTCACTTTCATTCTTAGACAATAGTGATAACTGAACCATAACTGTAACAATTATGACACAAGAGTAACAATCATTGGAATCACTTTTGGGGGAACTTTTTTTCCAACTGATGAACAAAAACATTGGAAGCCAATCAGAAATAAAGAGCTCAAGCATTTAAAGGAACAGATGATTTAGCTGCTGCACTTGCTTAAAGGGTTAGTTCACCCAAAAATGAAAATAATGTCATTTATTACTCACCCTCATGCCGTTCCACACCCGCGAGACCTTCGTTCATCTTCGGAAATAAAATTAAGATATTTTTGTTGAAATCCGATGGCTCAGTGAGGCCTGCATAGCCAGCAATGACATTTCCTCTCTCAAGACCCATTAATGTACTAAAAACATATTTAAATCAGTTCATGTGAGTACAGTGGTTCAATATTAATATTATAAAGCGACGAGAATATTTTTGGTGCGCCAAAAAAACAAAATAACGACTTGTATAGTGATGGCCGATTTCAAAACACTGCTTCATTAAGCTTCAGAGCGTTATGAATCTTGTTTGGATCACGTGTCAAACCGCCAAACTGCTGAAATCACATGACTTTGGTGCTAAGAACCGCTGATTCGACACAAAAGATTCATAACGCTCCGAAGCTTACTGAAGCAGTGTTTTGAAATCGGCCATCACTATATAAGTCGTTATTTTGTTTTTTTGGCGCACCAAAAATATTCTCGTCACTTTATAATATTAATATTGAACCACTGTCCTCACATGAACTGATTTAAATATGTTTTTAGAACATTAATGGATCTTGAGAGAGGAAATGTCATTGCTGGCTATGCAGGCCTCATGGAGCCATCAGATTTCAACAAAAATATCTCAATTTGTGTTCTGAAGATGAACGAAGATCTTACGGGTGTGGAACGGCATGAGGGTGAGTAATAAATGACATTATTTTCATTTTTGGGTGAACTAACCTTTAAAACAGAGAACATTATCTTCCCTTTCCTGCAAATGCTAAAATAGTTATTACTAGGGGTGGTGGGTGAGGGTTGGTCAGGACAGTTTGTAGCAACACAGTGTTGAAGGGTTACTTAACCCAAAAAAGAAAATTCTGTCATTTACTCACAGTCATGTTGTTCCATACCCATAAGACTTTTGTTCATCTTTATATATTTGAAAATATTTTTAATAAAATCTAAGCAATTTCTGTCCCTCCATAGACAGCTACAGAACTACCACTTTGACGCTTCAAAAAAAAAAAAAAAATCTACAGTTGTGTTACGAAGATGTACAGGTTTGGAACAACATGACTGTGAGTAATTAATGACAGAATTTTTGGGTGAACTAACCCTTTAAACTATAGGAATACACACCTGTGACAGGCTCCTGGAGTTTCTTCAGACAGCCTCGCACTCCTTGCACTTTCTGACCTCATCATCAAGAACCAGAGGTGCAAGCTCCACTGAGTTTATGTCTGAGGGACTGGTGCCAAGACTGCATACACAGAGGGTAAAAACAAATCAGATCAAAAGGTAAACATCCAACTTTTTTTTTTTTTAACGTATATAATCAGGATCCATCAACTTCTGTACTAGAACTTATGAGATATCCTCTATACACTGGTCTGGACTTTTCACATAATATAAAGTCTGTACAAGTAACTTACATTTGTATCTTCCAGATCCTTATGGAAAGGGTATCTGAAAGGATAAAAGGAAAGGATACCTGAAAGTTGAATTAAAACAGTTGGCCCTAAGAAACTCCTGAGATGTAAAATAAAATATATAATTTACTTTTTTTAATTTATAAAGCACCATAAATACTTTAAATGTACTGTATATAGGTGGTGAACAGATTACACATTATGGAACATAACTGACTTACACTGTAACCTAGAAGGATTTCTGACATGTTTCTTTGTCGAGTCTGGTCTGAAGTTCTCTGTGAAATAGGGAATGACAACAACAGCAGGCATTTTCATATTGTTACCAATGTACATATTAAGACAAAATACTTAATATTATACTTACATTTCTGTAGTCAAAGGCTGCTGATAGCATTCGTGGCACTGCTTCTATAGTTTACACCACCATGTCGCTTGAAGTTGATCCGGTTTGATCATTTTCTCTTTATCCTCATCCACCTCATGGTCTGAAAGCAAGGACAGATCAGTGTGCGTTCGAGGCTAGATTTCATCAACACTAAAATGACGTTGTATCTATCACTTAATAAAAATACAAATATAAAAATCAATTTCAAACAAATTATGTGACGCATTAAAAGCACAACTCCTGTGTCCGTGAAATCTACGCGTGACGCGGCTCTCACGTACCGCATGAACACGGTCAGGTTAGGTGAAAAGTCTGGTTTTATAAGTCTGTTTCACAGTCGATACTCAAGTTTCGTTAATATAAGGGACGGTTCGCACAAAATGCGCTGGTTTTCCCCCCTTTTCCCCTATGTAAATATATTATAGATGAACATCTTTCGTTCAGTCGAGTCTGACTACCTTCTATACGGTCGAGCGGCGCGTTAAGACGGAAGTATAGCTAGAGTTAGGCCTATAAGTTAAAACTATAAGCTAACCCCAAACAATTCTGCTCTAATAACATTAACAATCTTAAATAGGCAAACCATATGTTGGTTCTATTACCAAGTCATGTATTTGGCGGGAAGACACGACAAAGTTGGGCAAATACACAAAATATATCGCGGGGTGTTTCATACAAATATAAATAACAACTGATTTAACAAGAATTACATACCTCTCAATTTCTGTGTTTCTTCATCTTCGGTGAATTATATCCCAGCTTCTTTCATCTTTAGGAGAAGCTCTTCCGTCGTCAGTGTCTGATCTGAGAAACCATCGGGCCGTCCAACCGTCGTCTGTGCTGCTCGCGCGGGCTACATTTGAATTTGAGAGGCTGACTGCGTGTAATATTTAAAAAAAAAAAAAAAAAAAAAAAATTAGCCACGTTGTTCCTTGCGTAAAACGATTATTATATAAACATTTGTCTAGCTTGAAATAATGCTCAGGTGCACGAATTTAATGCACTTGCATGGTTTGGCAGTCTTGAACAACCCACTGTCAACATTTCAGTCACACAAGTGATTGTACCTTTGTTTGCTGATAAAATGGTACAAACATGGACCCTTTGACAGTTAGAAACAAATGTGTACCTTATTTCCCCAAAAATGGTACATATTAGTTCCTTAAGGTGTAAATATGACCCATTGAGGGTACAACCAAAGCATTTGTACCCAGAGTGCTCACAATTGTACCCCAACCGTACCCTTTTTTCTGACAGTGAATGTGTAATGGAAAGAAATTGGTAAATTAAAAAAGAAGCATTTTCCCTTATGGCCCTAGATTGTGGACCCATCTGTAGATAAAATAAAAATAAGAAATATTCCAGGGTGTGATTTTAATTATAATGCTAATTATTTTTTATACCTATTTGAACTATAAAAGGATGGAAATGAAGTGACCTAAAGGATGGTGAGAAAATTCTTGGAGGTTATTTTGTTATTATGCACAGTCAGAATATACATGAAGTGGGATCATGCAGTCTCGAGGGAATATGCATGAACATTATGAAATTAATGAGCAGAAGGTGATCTGTTCCTGTAACAATAAGAGGAAGCCCAGCGGCCTTCAGTGAGAGTTGAGCCAATGGGAATCAAGCAGTGAAAATGACTCTTAGCTGCGGCAGGAGAAGAAAGCAGGAGGATGTGCTCACAGCCTCAAGATGGGGAGGTTTTCTCCTCTCTTTTTACTCCTCTGATTCTGATTAGCCCTGCTCAGTAATACAGGCAAGAGCTCTCAGGAAACATCTCAGCTGTCTCTCTCAGTGTTTCTTTCCATCATATCACACCTCAGGGCATGTTCAGATCAGGGTTAAAACAACCAGAAGAGAAAATGATTCCCTTATGTTGTTCTATTGCCTGTTGATGACACCTTTGAATTAGATTTTGGCTTCTATGCAGAGAAAAACCAGTCTTGACAGGCAAATTGAACCATAATATATCTGGCTCATAATGCTATGAGGGGGGCCTCGCAGAGTATTTGAATCCCCCGACCACCACGGGGGTGTCCGGTGCGCCAATGGGAACATTCTGATTTCATTGTCACTTTAAAAGAGCTGATATGTATATGCTGGCGGCACCAAAAGACAATTTGAATTGCAAGAGACAAACCTCAACAGAGCGCGTCCTGAAAACGGCAGAAATTCCATTTAAAAGATTTGACCTCGATGAAAGTCACTGTATAATTTGCACACTGACTATTACCACTTAGGGCATTCTGGGAAATGTCAGCTCGAAACACTTCCCATCTTTAACATCTTGTGAATGGAGTCTCCATAAAAGTATGTTTTACAAATCTTTTTTTGTGTTGTCAAACTGTTTAAGCTGTGCTAGCAGATGGAGTCTATATTCCTGCTGAATTATAAAAAAAATTCTCCTTCAGTAATTGGTGGAGGGAAGAGTTTTATTTTACTTTCTGCTTAATGACAGCCGATGGCCTGAGGCACAAGGGAGAGAAGTTCCATTTCACAGACACCTGCAGAGACGAACATTTTGTGGCTAAGAGAGACACAGTGTATGAACTCCATACTCACCCTCTAATGAGAACAGCCTTTTTTGCTGTTTTAATTGCAGAATATGTATGCAGAATATTTTTTCTGAACTTCATGAATATGATATGAGCACATTTATTGATGTAACACTTTTAGCGGTTGCAAAGTAAGTTGAATTTGTAAAGCAATCAAGCATTTTTTGGAGGAAAATCTGAACAGGTTGTACAGAGCAAATGACACGCCAAATGTTCTGGCAAGTACTGTAGATTATAGTTAGATGCAAATTTCAAAGTGAAAATTAAAAACTGAATGCAGTACAGCTTCTTTTTTTCCAATGAAACAAAACAAGGTGTTCATAAACGTATATAGTTCTATTCCACTTTTTGCCATAATACACTACAGTTTGAAGTCTGTAAGCTTTTGTAATATTTTTGAAAGAAGTCTCTTATGCTTACCAAGGCTGCATTTATTTAATCAATAATATGGGGGGAATAGTAATATTGTGAAATATTATTACAATTTAAAATATCTATTTTCTATTGTAATATATTTTAAAATGTAATGTGAAGGCAAAGCTGAATTTTCAGCATCATTACTTCAGTCTTCAGTGTCACATGATCCTTCAGAAAGGATCATTCTCATATGCTGATTTGCTGCTCAAGAAATATTTGTTATTATCACCAGTGTTGAAAACGATTGTACTGATTGAATTCAAATTTCCTGATAATTTACTCGCCCCCATGTCATCCACGATGTTTATGTCTTTCTTTCTTCAGCTGAAAAGAACTTAAGGTTTTTTGCGGAAAACATTCCAGGATTTTTCTTCACTGGGGTACAACGGGTTGAAGGTCCAAATTGCAGTTTCAATGTAGTATCAAAGGGCTCTACATGATCCCAGCTGAGGAATAAGGGTCTTATCTAGTGAAACGATCGGTCATTTTCTAAAAAAAATAAAAATTGTATATTTTTTAACCACAAATGCTCGTCTTGCACTGCTCTGCGATGAGCCACGCATTACGTAATCACATTGGAAAGGTCACGTGTGACATAGACGGAAGTACCGAGGAAGTGTTTACAAAGCGAACGTGCAAAGACTGTCAAACGGCCTTTACAAAAAAAAAAAAAAGAAGGTAAAAAAACTATGTCGGATAATTTTGAAGTTAAAATGAGATGGAGTTCTTTGCCCTACCGCGGTACTTCCACCTATGTCACGCATGACCTTTCCAATGTGATTACGTAATGCGTGGTGCATCGCAGAGCAGTTCAAGATGTGCATTTGTGGTTAAAAAGTATATAATTTTTATTTATTATTTTTTTTTTTACAAAATGACAGATCGTTTTGCTAGATAAAACCCTTATTCCTCAGCTGGGATTGTGTAGAGCCCTTTGAAGCTGCTCTGAAACTGCAGTTTGGACCTTCAACCCATTGTTAGCCGTTGAAGTCCACTTCTTTTCGACTGAAGAAAGAAAGACATAAACATCTTGGATGACATGGGGGTGAGTAAATTATCAGGAAATGCAGTGACTAATCCTTTAATGTTTTTGTGGAATCCGTGATAGATTAAAATGGGTTTAAAGCACCAATTCACATTGTCTTTGAGAATAGTGACCATCAAGGTCACATCCCTGAACGTGAGTTCATTTATTATCATCATCAGCAGTTAGAGTGGCTGTGCTGCATTCCAGTACAGTAAAAGGGATCTGACACTAAATTAATGCACCAAAGAATTGTTCTGAAGCAGGTTTATGAAGTGTTATATTCCTCTAGCTTGTGTTTCATGTGCATCTCAGTGGCAGAGAGTGAAGAACAAAGATTCAGTTTCAGGATGGGAACATATTACTCTGAGTGAGGGAATGAAGTTAATTCAAGGCATGAAAAATGGCTACAGTTTTCAAGGTTTCTTGCCCCATTGGATTCATGTTATTATTTTTAGTAAATGTCTTAACTTAAAATATCAGGTTGCCAATACTTAAAATCTGCCATAATTTTAAGAATTATTCATAATAACAAGATTTAGATACCTTGCTGCATTAAAAAGTTAAATGCAAACTATTACCTTTGTTTACATAGTTTTTAATGTATTATTATTATGTGTACATGAAAAACGTACATGCCATGGAAAGCAAAGTGCTTGTTCTCTTAAAGGGTTAGATCACCCAAAAATGAAAATTCTGTCATTAATTAATCACCCTCATGTCGTTCCACACCTGTAAGATTAGTTAAGCTTCGTAAAGTATTCCTATTGCTTCATAACATTAAGGTTGAACCACTGTAGTCACATGAACTGTTTTAAATATGTCTTTAGTAGCTTTCTGGGCATCTGAAAGTGTTAATTATCTTGCTGTCAATGGAGGCCTCACTGAGCCATCGGATTTGATCAAAAATATCTTAATTTGTGTTCTGAAGATGAATGAAGGTCTTACGGGTGTAGAACGACATGAGGGTGAGTAATTAATGACAGAATTTTAATTTTTAGGTGAACTAACCCTTAAAACTTCTGACATCATACGTTGAACACAAACAAAAAACACTCATGAAATATTCAACAAACTGATTATTTTGAGTAGAAGAACAAACACATACTGACACATAATTTACTATTGACAACAAAATCACAAATAGCATTGCAAGTCCATATTAATTATTCATGCCCCATTGCATGCTGGGAAGAGTGGATGGACTGAACCACACATCATTTTAGTGTATATAGGACTAACAAAAATGCATTCATCCACAACACAAGCTATGCTTTTTCAGTATATCCTAATAGAAAAGCTTTTTGTTGTATTCCTAAAAGTTGTACTTTGTTAGAGCTTCAGAATAGCAAATAAACACACTAGCTGAAACAATCAAGTACATATTTTGTTGTTTTATCCAACATGATTTACGTGATCTAAGATTTAATTTTACAACGTAAAATAATATTGTGTAGGCTATGTATGATGATCGGGACAGTCGTGTGTGTGTGTGAGAGAGAGAGAGAGAGAGAGAGAGAAGTAGCAACAACAAGGTTGATTGATCCCCAGAGGAATTCTGGTAATTATAAAACACAGAGATGGCTCGCGTTAATTAACAATCCAATTACGCTTCCGTACATTTGATTTTTTTCACCCACATTGTAATCTTCCAATCTCTCCATCTCTTTCTCGTTTAAATCATGTCATCTTGTAACGAGGTGTAATCAGTGTGATAATACACGGGCCAGCCAATTAAAATGCGTCAGTATTATTACTTCTCAGCTTTCGAAAACCCCTTAACACACACCTACCACTCTGATTATATAATCTCTGTGGGTTAGTAAACTCAGATAAGAGATATGGCTGCTAGTTTGTGAGATGACCAACTAAACTGAACTAAAACAGGACTTCCCTCACCTCACATTTCTTCCGCTTTCTCACTTTTGCTTTCCAAACTCTCCCTCACATCCTGTCTCCTTTATCTTTCTCTCTCTTTTCTTATCAAACACACAAGGTCTGCAGCAACGAATGAGGAACATCGTCTGCGTGCGCGCGCGCGCGCCAACTGTCTGTGCTCTTGTTATGTGTGTGTGTGCAGTGCGCGCACACATGTGCCTCTCTCAGTGATGTGAGAAATCAAGAGGGACATATCTCTTAAGCCTCCTTGTGGTGGGATTTCAATTTGACGCAAAACGTAGCGCGCATCTTCGCTCTCACACACTCTCCTTGCATGTGTGTGCGCGTGAGCGTGTCCGCTCGCTGCAGCTCCGGCGTTGGGCAGACCCTCTCACTGCTGCACTTCAGCCAATGTGGAACAACTCGTCTGCAGCCGGCCGCCTCGCATGGCTCCTAAAGAAACGGATATGCCCCAGTGCCACGGGAGACTGACGCCTTCACTGTCTTCCTCTCCTCCGCTAATGGTCCTCTTAGGGTGAGTGTGTCCTCCGTCCAGCTTCGTTTTCACATCAAGTGTTAGAGCAGGAAGGTCTATTTGTGCATTGCAATGTGCTTCGTTGAAACACGGCTGGCTGACGGTTACTTACTGTACTGGTGCTGAGTAAAGTGAGCTTGGGTTCAATTACACTTCATCTGTGTCTGTGCCACAAACTGGAGGGTGATAATTAATTTCACTTTTTTTTCTGTTCCCTGGAGACGATGGAGCTTGTGAGGTTTGAGATTTATGTGGTTTGTTTGAGCTATTTTATATAGTTGGTTCTGTCACGCAACAGTCGGATGTTTAGTTCCAGACTTTCTACAGCCTAAAATATTGTATGTTAAATGCCATGTCACAATACTTGCTGAACGCTGCAATAACACTATTTGTTGTAGGTGTAAAGGCTATTTGATGAATGTGGGATTATGTCCTTCGTGGATGAGGGATTTTTCTCTCCCACGCCTCAGCAGGCTCAACACATGTGTTTGCGATAGGAATGCTGTGATGTTTTTTTTTCTCTCTTATGAATAAGGTGTATCTTCAGTTAAAGTTATGTATTTTAATGGTGCAGACTTGTTTAAGACCTGTTTGTCACTATTATGGGTGGTTAAATAAGCATTTATTGGAAGCTATTATGTAGACGTGACAAGTAATCATTTAGAGAACTTTTATGTAAGGAATAAACATGTCAGCAAAACATGAGAGGATGTGGCTTTGAATGATGGCATCCTTACCATATGATATTGCGCTACAATGTGTGTACGTGTGTGAAAGAGATTTCCACTTGGACCACCCTGTATGATGGAATGACACTTGCTATCTTCACTGTGATTCAGAATCTCATTTCCTTCAGATATGAACTTTTTGTCGTTTATACACATGCCAGAATAGAAAAATCTCCAGTGTATTACTTTTTACCCATTTTGAGTAAAATGTTTCCATCATTCTTTCATTATTTTCTCCTTGCAGTAAGATTAGGTGCTGTTTTTTTAATACAGATTTACCTTTGAGACATCCTTGGGTCTGAAACCAGACTGAGTGAGGTATATTACATCCTTCCATCTCATTTTAGTAGAATTTTCGTCCCCCGTCTTCCCCAGCTCTGCGCAGTCTTAGGCCTCTATTTGAACAGAGGATGAATGCTTTTTGTCACGCTCCAAAGCTTCTTTACTCTCTTTCCTTATTTTTTGCTCCTTCTTCAGTTTTTGTTCACTTCTGTAAGTCATGACTGATGTTGGCCCTTTGAAATAAGCTTTTGTGTTTAAATTCTAGAAATGTGTGAACAAAGGAAAGATAGTTTAAATGATAAATCACAGTATTTCACATGTTTTGTTCAGCATATCAAATCTCAGTAATGATTTTCATGGCAACATGTAGAATGTATTAATCACCCACCTTTCTTTTGCATCCTTCATTTAACCCTTTCAGTTATGACATCCACTCTAGAGGACAGTGGGGTTTAGATTTTGTATGATTTTGAAACATGTAAAACAAAAAATTTTGTGTAAAATTAATTTAAAAAATATTTCAGATTCTGCTCTATTTCTAGGTCACTAAAAAATAGGAACATTTGAGATAGCCTATTGATCATGTGACTCTGCACAGATGTTCTTCAACTCAAGATGCTCTTTAGATCATTCTTAAAGGTTTAGTTCACCCAAAAATGAAAACTGTCATTGTCATTAATTACTCACCCTCATATTGTTCCACACCTGTAAGACCTTCGTTCATCTTCGGAACACAAATTAAAGGGTTAGTTCCCCCAAAAATGAAAATCATGTCATTTATTACTCACCCTCATGTCGCTCTACAGCCGTAAATCCTTCGTTCATCTTCGGAACACAGATTAAGATATTTTTGATAAAATCCGATGGCTCAGTGAGGCCTCTATTGCCAGCAATATAATTAACACTTTCAGATGACCAGAAAGGTACTAAAGACATATTTAAAACAGTTCATATGACTACAGTGGTTCAACCTTAATGTTATGAAGCGATGAGAATACTTTTTGTGCACCAAAAAAACCCCAAAATAAAAACTTTTCCACTTTTTAGTGATGGGAGATTTCAAAATACTGCTTCATGAAGCTTCTAAGCTTTACAAATGTTTTGTATCGAATCAGTGGTTCGGATTTTGTATCAAACTGCCAAAGTCACGTGAACTATTGAAATTTCGAAACACTTATGAAGTAACGAAGGCTCGTTTACTGAAATCACGTGACTTTGGCAGTTTGATACATGCTCCGAACCACTGATTCGAAACATGAAGCAGTGTTTTGAAATCGCCCATCACTAGATATTGTTGAAAAGTCGTTATTTTGTTTTTTTTGGCGCACAAAAAGTATTCTCGTCGCTTCATAACATTAAGGTTGAACCACTGTAGACACATAAACTATTTTAAATATGTCTTTAGTAGCTTTCTGGGTATCTGAAAGTGTTAATTATCTTGCTGTCAATGCAGGCCTCACTGAGCCATCGATTTTTATAAAAAATATCTTAATTTGTGTTTCGAAGATAAACAAAGGTCTTACGGGTGTGGAACGACATGAGGGTGAGTAATTAATGACAGAATTTTCATTTTTGGGTGAAGTAACCCTTTAAATCAAACTGAAGAACATAATCTTCAGGTTTTACACAGGCTTGTGGAATTCATGCAGTTTGAGTGCTGCAAAATTTTTTGATTCCACTTCTTTCCTTTGTTAAATTATGTTGATAACCGTTTGTAATGGAAAAAGTAGTAAATTAGTAAAATACTAAATAGAAGAATTTGTAAATTCAGAATTTGAACCGCACTGTATATCATTTTGAATAAAAAAATGTGAATTATTACATGTTTTTACTTCACGATTGTAATTCATGCACCAAAGGGTTAATTTTTTCTTCACTTACAGTGGTTTAATGACACCCAAGTGTACATCACAAATCCAGAAGGGGATTCCTCCATTTTCAGTCATTTTAATACTTTAGCTTGTTAGTGGGATTAGCTGCACATTTCTCATTCTCAGCCCCTCGCACCGAGCTGTGGTAATAGCAGTCATTTGATCCCACTGTACTCCTTACATGGCTTGCTGATAAGTCTGTAAATCCAGTGTTACAAACTAGTGCACTTTCTCTGTACCAGCCAGTGGCTAAAGGCAATACGTTGTTTAGTGAAGCCTGACTTAGCACAGAGAGACAGTGACCCCCTTTTAAAATGGTGATTTTGGCCTGTCCCACCTTTCATCCTTCTTAACTGAATGCTACAATTAAAATCAGAAATTTCATAATTTGTTTGATTATTAAATATTCAGTTCATTGTAGTAAAAATTATTTTAAATTAACCATTTTTTTTTTAAACCAAATTTCCCCCAAAAACTAAATGTTTGCAGTAGCTGTTTTTCTCCCTCTTACAAAAACTGCAAAATTTCTTAAAAAAAACATAATTTCAATCATGACAACTCTTGGACTGAATTATTTAACCAGCATTTATTGGCATGGTGCGTGGACTGTATATATGCTTGATTTTGGTGGACGACGCTGCTGCTGTTGCTGAGAATGCACAAAAAAAATTTCAGCTGAAAATAACATACATAAAGGACATGCTGCTGCAAGAATATATTAAAAAGCTTGTAGCAGATCTCTAGTCAAGTCAAGTCAAGTCACCTTTATTTATATAGCGCTTTTTACAATGCAGATTGGGTCAAAGCAGCTTTACATTGATAACTGGTATATAATTTTGGCTGCACAGCAGCTCTTAAAGAATAGTGTCAATGTCGGCAGAACAAAGCACTGTTGAATATCAAATGTCAAGTGTCCCCAACTAAGCAAGCCAAAGGCGACAGCGGCAAGGAGGTCTACAGGTGGAGCTGGGGAGGAGGTAGGGCTGTCGCGGTTAAGGAATTTCCCTTGCGGTATTTTTGAGTGGCTCAATAGCACGATATGCGGTTTTACCGCCATATGTATGTGTATATATATATATATATATATATACACACGGCCATATTCAATAATGAAACAAAATAGAGCGTTGAAACAGGAAGTGAAGTAACAGAAGAGAATGTCAAAATAAGGGTCGTAGGGCTAAGATCGTCCGGCTATTGTTATATGTATAATAGTTAGTTCTGATCCTCGAATCTTATTAAACAAGAGACTTTCTGCTGATATTTCATGAGTATAAGCAGAACTACTTATCTGTGCGTTCCAGACGGGCTGTCAGTCAGTTCAGTTACATTGTTGCGCCACAAGGTGGCGGCAAGGGACTGTCTTTGAGTCTTTAAACAGTTTATTCAACTACACGTTCAAAAACGCTGATTCATTTAAAGATAGATGTAATGAAACAAGCTGTTGAAATCCTTTTAACTTTGAGCGGCACTTTATAAGGCTCAGCTGACCAGTAATGCATCGATGCTAAGGGAGAGATTTCTATCCTTGGAGACGACAACCTTTTTTCACGAATATATGTCTCGGCCTGAAGGACAGATGCAGGTAATCGCACGCGCTCAGTCAATCTCTCTCACATTCACTGTCTGTTTAGTGCAAATCTACGGAGCCTCTGTACAAATTAACATGGTACACATTATGCTATCATTATTAACTTATTTAATTTTTAGTACACATGCATGAAGTGTAAAACGAGAAGGACATAACCTTTCAAAAATTAGAAAACATGCAAATATCACGGTTGCTGCGGTTTTTGCAGTCCTATGCGGTTGGCTCGTCAATAGCGCGGTATTACGATATTGCGGTTATCGCGACAGCCCTAGGAGGAGGAAGGGTAAACACAAGTTTTCATAAACGCGCAGCACACGTCTGGTTGGCTAATGCCATGGCCAATCAGCGCTCAGTTTTATTACTGTACTATGTATTTAGATGCTTTCTGCAGCATGATGAGAAGACAAGAAAATAATCCCACTGTATTTTTACACAAAATTGTAGTGTTGACTCACTGCATTTGTCAATCTAAAAAGTTATCATTTAAAAGTTAAGAAAAAAACGATCAAACTATGTTTTTTTTTTTCTGTTTATGAGTAATTAAAATCTATCTATCCATCCATCCATCCATCCTTAGTCATTTAATCATTTTTATCTGATTAGGATATTTATTTATTATTTAACATTTATTTTGCCCTCCTGTGCTTGACTTTTCTGAAGGTTAAACATCTTTTTCACTGACTTCCGTTTTTTAAGGGTGTCAGGCCTAATTTGTACCTTGTTTTTGGAAAGTACCATGTATATTAGACAGCAGTGTGAGGACTTTTGGCCTTCCAGCGAGCAACCTTCCAGTGACTCATAACTTTTCACTGTACCGCAGTGTCAGTGCTTTCGGGTTTCAGACTGTGCAGCCATGTGGTGACAACGGAAGGCAACGGCAGCTAGGGAAAATCATTAGATTGTTTTTTACGTTAAGGTTTGGTGCTACAAGCAGGGCTCAAAGCCCTTTGCAGAATAAAAGACAGAGATTACAGCTCTCCCAATATTAATGACTGTTGCACCACATGCATCTTGGGATTATGATAAGGGGAGGAGGGGGAGAGGATAAAAAGGGAAACATTGGACTGGCTGAGGATATTGTATTATCTGTGTGCTTTTGAAACAAGCATTTATAAATAGCAAACACACCAAGGTTTTCCAAATGAGACAAATACTTTGGTGGAAGTCAGTTTACAGGTTTTTTTTTTTTGGTTTTTTTTTGTATGCTGAATTGTATGATGAATAATGTCAAAGGTAAGATCTGACAAATCAGCACAGAGACAGGTCAGCTTTCAGTTTACCGTGATCCCCAGTGCTAATCAACGACTGTGTCACAAAAAATACGTCATATTGTGACGTCTGTGACATTTTGAACAATATTATATTACAAAGTGGTCAACCCTTTTTTCAAAAGGACGTAATGAAATATGTCATTTAAGTGTGTTATCAAAAGAGCAACAGACAATGACGGCTCAAGACCTCAGCGTGATGCAGAAGGACAGTTAGTCAGGTGCTGTTTTATCTATGGCAGACAGGGCCTGATTTATGTACAGGCATTCTAGGCACGTGCCTAAGCTTGCACGTTCCGGGGGGGGGGGGGGATTACAATGAGGAGAAATGATATATATTTAATTAAATTATTATTATTGTTATTATTATTTCACTCTAATGGTAAAACAATGTATGACACTTACTATCTAAATTAACAAAATTTTAAATATTGGACAGACACCTCGTATCTCTGTATTTCGTCTTTTTTCCCCATAAATCCTTATTATTGGTCACCCTTTACGTCTGTCTGTAGGTTGCAAATATTTAACCAATGAAACGTATTAAAAAGAGCTTGTGACTAAACCTCATATCTCCATTGGAACCTCAAACTGTCAGTCAAATATTATAACTCCGCCCACTTCTATCTGAATGAATTGCCGCAAGCAGTTTGGACGGTCTGTTTATTTGTTACTGTTATAGTCTAGCATTTTTCGTTGAGTCATAGTCAAGCCTATGCGTAGCACTTCATCTTTTATAACATGAGATTTTAGACAAATTACAGAAAAACTGAGCGCCCACATAGCTACAATAAAGTTTGTAACTAGTAAGTTTATGAAACGTAATATGCTGCACTTACTGCCTTAGATGCGGCCGTTCTTATGGCAGACAAAACGAGTATGTCCGACACCAACATTCATTGGTCAAAAGCTCTATTGAGTGTCTAACCATATAAAGCCACAATATAAACTTTGACAACACAGTGTTTTAAAAAATACTATTTTTATTTTCCTTTTCCTGAAAAGTAGCAGATTTGGACATTTGAGATTTCCGCCTGACAGTGAGGATACATAGGTTAGTATGTAAGCTACCGTTTGGGGGGGGGGGGGTATTGGGGCTACATGAGCAGTGTTGGGTAAGTTACTCAAAAAAAGTAATCCACTACAAATTACAAATTACTACATTGAAATTGTAATTTGATTACATTACTGATTACTGCATGTAAAAAGTAATCAGATAACTAATTACTTTACATTCAAGTTACTTTGAAAACCTATAAAACCTACAAAAATACACCACAAACTGAAACTCATAGTTCTTATTGTAATTTAATATTGACTTAAAAATATTCGTTAATCATCTGTAGGTAGCTTATTCATTCTAATATAATCATAACGGTCGCCTGAGGGCGCTCAACGACCACGTAATCTGTGAGCGTGAGATTCTAACAAACTAAAAATAACTTTATTAAATAACTTTATTATTTATATGAAATATTGTACACTTGTTAATGTGTTTATTTTTGTTTGCAGTTTTTTTTATAGTATTTAATGATTATGAACACATAGGCCTATTAAGAATGACAAACCAATTATACAATCGATGAAACTACAAAGCTGGCACGTATGGTATGTATGATTACAAAATAAAGTCATTAAGATTGTTATTAATATTATTTTATAAAGTAACATGTAGGATAAAAGTAGTTTTATCACGTGTTGAGCCGTTTCTGTGACCGCTCCAGCTCTCCGACGCACGTACGCCAGCGTCCGAATTCACTCACTTCATTTCGTTCACTCGTTGCAGATATAGTGCACTCAAATGACATACACTATTACTATATAGGGATTAGTGAATCAGTAAACGAGTGAGCGGTTTCGGACACAGCTTAAACATTCCTTGCTGTGTGTAGCATGTATGTATGTATGTGTGTGTGGTAGCTTAACTGTGTTTATGTTTGTATGTAACTGCATTAAAGATGGAAAAATTGCTGAAAACATTTATAATAACATTTGAAAGCAGTATTGTTTAAAAGTTACCTTCCCTCCCAATCCTGAACAAAAATCCAATCTAGCCTGTTTAGGCGAGGTTGGACCGCTCTCGTCTTGGGCGCGGCTAACCTCCTCCACGCCTTCTTCGGTGATTCATAATGACGCATCCGTGCCAAACGTGATTTCTTTTAGAAATGCATTTTACCTAATTTTTTTTTTTCTTGTAACGCAAGTAACGTATTTTTATTGACATCAGTAACTGTAATCAAATAATGTGTTACAATACTGCGTTATCAGGAAAAGTAATTAAAATACAGTAACTTTGTAACGCGTTATACTCAACTCTGTACATGAGGTAAATCTGGCCATGATGGCCAGTTTTACCAGATCGGGTCGATGATTTCCAACCCAAAAGCTCTCAAAAATCCGCCCAAATCATTCACTGCCAAAATAATGCAATAGAATTCTATTGTCATGACAACCAAGGTGTATACTGTAAGTACCATTTTCCTCCTTAAACTAAATGACAAAATAAAATTATAGAAAATTTAGAACAATACAACAGGAAAACGATTCAAAACAGGCAAGTCCAGTAAAAGATTTTGAAAAATTAGCAAATGACAAAAATGTTTAGGGTTAAAACTATTAGTATATCAAATATTTGCCAACAGCAATCAAGAAATTAACAGAATTTAACCCTCGCACACACCATAAAAGCTGAAAATGTGTCATTCGTGTTAATAAAAAAAGGATGACAATAATAATAATACAGTTACGTTGTTGCACTTTAACAAACAGAAATACAGTATGTCCTTCTTTAAGTACACATTGTAGAACATAATGCAGAACTTTGCACCGTCAAAACTGATTCAGACCTCTTTCAGTAGCTGTCAGGGACAAGTATACTGGAGAGCAGTCTGGGTGGTTTTAAAGTTGCAGATGTTCTGGTTAGAATAGAATAGAATAGAATAGAATCCCTTTATTGTCATTGTACAGCTGTACGAAAATGTACAATTTAAACAAATGTAACCAGTGCAAATATGTACAGTAAAACAGTGCAATGTAAATGGATATATATATATATATATATATATATATATACACAGAATAAGGTAACTATACATGTAAGAAAGAAATGTATTATAGTAAATAAGGCCAGTGTGCACATGACGATGGACAGGAGTCGTGCCATATTCGATATTCAATTAAGTCGTTCAACTGTGCTCTCCGAATTAGTTATATTTAACAAAAAGCCTTAGAGTTATTTTTTGAGAGATGGGTCACTCTCTCACTCTTTATTGTAGCTACAACTTGCTGTATATTTAAGCCACTTTGGCATAGCGATCACTTGAATATACAGGTCAACACCAAAACCAGCTGGCTCTGCAGTGGGCATGTGTGTTTAGTAATGTCATGAAGACTGATTTTATGGAGTACATGCACTCTTGTTTTACCCTATAAAATTGAGATGCTTGAAAATCGCCAAATTGACCCCAAACCAGCCCAAATTTTGGCCACACGCCCAAGCCAATTTTTACCCGCACAATTAAATTCAAAACCGGCAAATTGGGCGGAAACCCACCCAATCTGGCAACACTGCTGATGGCAGAGGCAGTATTGCACCCATCCGCTCTCTCTCTCTCTTGAATCTTGCATAGACTTCTTGGTGGGTTGAAAGCTTGCTGGTAGTTGGTTGATTGCGTCGCTCACAGGCTCCATCATAGAAATAAAAAAGGAAGACAGAAAATCAAGCCGTCAAATCAGCTCAGTTCAAACTGATGCTTTGAACCAGGCGTCATATTAAGAATACCATGGCTAAAATATTCCAGCATTCTCCACCATAATACATTAAAATTCATATTTAGCAGTCTGACAGAATAAATTGTGGCTAGAAATCCATTATAACAGAAACACAACCATTGTATAATATGAATTATATTTTAATATATAAAGTAGTTTAATATTATATTTTAAAGGTTGTGCCTACAACGTCTTTATGATTTTATGAAATATATGATGCATATTATATTATATAGGCAATCGCTCTGTCTGTAAGCATTAGAGACCATTTCCCTGCTAAATGTTACAATGCTTCATTCACACATCATGCTTCATTTGCATTACAAAACATGAATAATATTTGTAGGTTTTACACAACAGCTGAGTACAATAGCACATAATAAAGCTTCCGATGCAAGCAACAACAATAAAACCAGCAAGTGCAGTTATATCACTGCGATGCAAAAGGAATACTAATTATATCTCTGTGGTATAAAAGTCATATCAGCTCACAAATCCACAGCCAATCTTATGATCCACCCAAAATCATGAGATTAGGACAGATTTTTGATATGAAGTCCCTGGTGGAACTGACCCCTATGTCTGAGGTCTCCTTCAATGCAGAACCTCATGTTATGCTCCAAGTTGATAGGATTTAAAAAAAAAAAAACGAAAATTAGATCTGAAACATAAAGAAATATCTGAGAATATGATGACACTGAAATAGGGATGTAGGATGATTTTGAACAAGGCATTGTTTGGGACTTTGGCTCCCTTGCCAAAGGAAGAGCACTGGAAGCTTTACAAATCTACAGTACCTACGATAGCCATCCATAGACACAGCTGGATGAAAGTGTGGGTTAAATTTCTGAATAAATGTGTTGAAAACCTAGAAAAAATGCACATAGTTATAGAGTTAAGTCTGTTTCTTTTTCACAGTCGTTTTCAATAGGAGTAGTGTTTGAACTGACATGCTGCTAAAGTGCATGAGGAGAGTTAAGAGGATTACTTTTGCAATTTTAGATTCAATGCATTACTCATAATCCTGGGGTTGACGGTGGCCAAATTGTCAGGGTCGAAGGGGGACCTCTGTGTGTGTGCCTGAAAGACAGAGTGAGAAAAAGAGTCATTCGGTTTGAAGGGGTAGTTCACCAAAAATTTAAATTTTGAAAGAATTTTTTAAGTTGTTCTTTTCCAGTTACAGTGAATGGCAAATGAGGCTGTTTTTAACCTTCAAAAAGGGTTTCAAAAACACCATAAAAGTCGTCTATATGACTGATATTTGAGTAGTTTTTCACTGATAATCTCTAGTTGAACTTGAGAATCAGATCAGTCTGGTTTGTGAATGAATCATTTAGATGGCTTTTGTGAAACTAAAAGATTTAAAATAATGATACTTTCCTAAATTGGGCGTCACTTTTCTCATGAACGCTCCAAGAAGAGCAAGAACGGATGTCAGTATATTGCCCGTGAATAACTACTCCATTCATGTTCATATGAACTACTTTTATAATAATTTTATGAAGCTTTTGGGTCCTTTTTTGAAGCTTCATTCATTGTAATTGGCTGGAAAAGAATAACCAGGGTGAGTAAGGCTACATTTAGACTGCAAGTTTTTTTTTTCTCATATGTGAGTGACTCAGTGGTGTTTTTGTCATGACAGTGAAGAGCACAAACCACACTGAATCTGAAGAGCCACAGTCAAATCAGAATTCATGCAACTTTCACATCACTGTAGATCAAGATTCACCACAATTCTGCACTCATGGGAGACTTTTAAAAGATTTTACATACCCAAAGTTGCAAAAGGTAGTCAGTGGAAGGGCAGTATTGTCAGAATAGAAGTATTACAGTGGTCTATATACAAGCAAAACATCCTAAACATCATAAACGTTTAAAAACTCTTCACATCCGCGTCTTTTATATTGCCTGCGCATAAATTTCCGTTGGCTTCTGTGGCAGATCACACAATAAAGAAACATGTAATCACTTACTTTAATGTCCTGTGTGTTTATTACCAGCGTGCTGCTTGACGTCTTTTTATCGTACTTTTGCGCATGCAGGTCAGTTCAGGATCATGATCTGTTCACACTGGAATCTGATATTGGCCACATTTAAAACAACAATGTGATCTGAGCAATAAATCAGAATTGAGCACTAAGGCTCACAGTGTGAACGTAGCTAAAATGATGAGAGATTGTTCATTTTTAGGTAAAGTATCCCTTTAAGAGTCTCTATCTGTATAATGTCAAGGTATTTTTGCCCGAGTGCCCTTCGAGAGGAGAATTATTCACTGCAAATTATTGATGATGACAGTAATGATGACAGTAATTGCTGTCATCAAGAAACACTATTTCAACACTGAAGTGTTTCTGGGGCCTCTGATATCGACCATTAATACTTTTCACAAGAGTAAACAGAATCAGTTACACAAGTGTCCACCATTACAGTTTTAATAATTGCCTCTATGTGGCTTTGAATGCCTTCCCAGGACATTTCAAAAATATTTTCCTGCAAACCACAGTGAGTAGTGACAAATGACCCAAAGATTGTTTTCAGTCCTAATCATAATCGCGATTCAGTTGGCACTTATGAGACACGCAGGTGAGCCACTACCATGTGGATTTAATTAAATTACAGAATCAATGAATCAATCAGCCATCGCCATCTGTTTAAGGACAGATGGTGCTATAAATCAGAGATTGGTGGGAGTACAGATGCTATGAGGGATCTCAGGATTTTGGCATGTGCAAGACAATACAATTCTGACAATTGATTGCATGTATAAAAAGCATTCATACGTAAAAAAAAACATAGTGTTACAAAACCTTTTTTGGCCCTGTACAAAATGGCACCTGCATCACTCCTCTTGGTCTGTCACATGGCCTGCTGGGTAATAGTCTGCCATGAAGTCCACACCTCAGCGGGCTCTGCAAAAGTGCACATCGAGGGGGAGTGACCACTCTTCTGAGGCCTAAAATGACAAATGGCTTCACTGACATGCACACAACCACTGATAACAAACCAGAAATGTTTGCCTTTTGAATTCACTGTATATCATTTTAGCAGTATAGTTCATCATTATTATGTAACAGCGATATTATACACTGCTCAAAAAAAATTAAAGAAACACTTTTTAATCAGAGAATAGCATCAAGTCAGTTAAACTCCTGGGATATTGATCTGGTCTGTTAAGTAGCAGAGGGGGTTGTTAATCAGTTTCAGCTGCTTTGGTGTTAATGAAATTAACAACAGGTGCACTAGATGGGCAACAATGAGATGACCCCCAAAACAGGAATGGTTTTACATGTGGAGGCCACTGACATTTTTTTCCCTACTCATCTTTTCTGACTGTTTTTCACTAGTTTTGCATTTGGCTAGGGTTAGTGTTATGGCTGCACCATTATGACAAAAATCATAATTGTCGATTATTCCCTTGAAATTATAGTTGCGATTATTAATTACGATTATCACAATTTACATTGAATGATGTACTGAATAGCTTTATACCATTGTTTGAAGCAACTGCTTTTTTTTATTTTATTTTGTATAAAAATAAAAAAATAAAACAATCTGAAAACAATTTTTTTATTGTTTTTCTATAGCATTAAACCTCAAATGTCAACTATATATTGGTTTGGTTTCTTCTTTAAATAATAATAATAATAATAATAAAAGTCAACATATGCATGGTATAATAATTGGGGCTTTTGCCACCAGTGTGGTTCCCCGAGAACTACTGTTCCCCTAGGGCCTGAAGTGACGTAAACTTGTTGTTACTTTTATTTTGACGGCGATGCAGACTTTTATTTTGATGGCACTGAGAACAGTTCAGACAGATCCTAAGCACACAGTGCTCGCATTCTCAGTCTTCATTAGTTTGTGATCTGTTTAACAGTCCTGTCTAATACGTTATTATTATTAAGAAAGTAGATTCCAGAGATTCCAGGAGACAGGCAGTTACTCTAGGAGAGCTGGACAGGGCCGTAGAAGGTCCTTAACCCATCAGCAGGACCGGTATCTGCTCCTTTCTGCAAGGAGGAACAGGATGAATGTCTCTGACCAAACAACCAGAAACAGACTTCATGAGGGTGGCCTGAGGGCCCGACGTCCTCTAGTGGGCCCTGTGCTCACTGCCCGGCATCGTGGAGCTTGCATTTGCCATTGAACACCAGAATTGGCAGGTCCACCACTGGCGCCCTGTGCTTTTCACAGATGAGAGCAGGTTCACCCTGAGCACATGTGACAGACGTGAAAGGGTCTGGAGAAGCCGCGGAGAACGTTATGCTGCCTGTAACATCATTCAGCATGACCGGTTTGGTGGTGGGTCAGTGATGGTCTGGGGAGGCATATCCATGGAGGGACGCACAGACCTCTACAGGCTAGAAAATGGCACCCTGACTGCCATTAGGTATCGGGATGAAATCCTTGGACCCATTGTCAGACCCTACGCTGGTGCAGTGGGTCCTGGGTTCCTCCTGGTGTACGACAATGTCCGGCCTCATGTGGTGATAGTATGCAGGCAGTTCCTGGAGAATGAAGGAATAAATACCATTGAATGGCCACCACGCTCGCCTGACCTGAATCCAATAGAACATCTCTAGGACATTATGTTTCGGTCCATCCGATGCTGCCAGGTTGCACCTCAGACTGTCCAGGAGCTCAGTGATGCCCTGGTCAAGATCTGGGAGGAAATACCCCAGGACACCAACCGTCGTCTCATTAGGAGCATGCCCCGACATTGTCAGGCATGCATACAAGCACGTGGGGGCCATACAAACTACTGAGTACCATTTTGAGTTGCTGCAATGAAATTTCTAGCCTGCTGCATAATTTTTTCACTTTGATTTTTGAGGTGTCTTTGAATTCAGTCTTCTGTAGGTTGATAATTTTAATTTCCATCAAACGGTGTGGCATCCTTTCATTCCTAACACATTACCCTGTCGATATCAGTATAGATATCCAGCATGATATTTTTCCCCATTGAGATCTAATGTTTTTTCAAAGTGTTCCTTTAATTTTTTTGAGCAGTGTATTTTATTAATAGTTTGAATTAGCTTTTTTCAGTTATAATTTTAGACATAATTAGTTTATTTTTGTGCTTTTTTCATTTTTATTATTTTAGTTTAATTTTTTTATTTCAGTTTTAGTTTGTATTTATTTACATGTAATTTTAGTGTTTCAACTTAATCTTCAGTTTTCATTTTATATATTGTTTAGTTTAAGTTTTTCCATCTAATATTTATATTTTATTTCATCTTTATTTTAATTAACAAAAATATTTGAATAGTTATAGTTTTAGATTTAGTTAACGACAATATCCCTGTTACATTTCGATAAACTTTTTTAAGACTTTTAAACTGAAAACGATCAATATTATGGATAAAAAAAACAGACTAAATACATTTTAACCCTGGATGGGAATCACTGCCATAATATACTACAGCCTGGCTGAAAGTACCCGCCATATTAGCTCCAAAAATTGACAGGTCACCAAGCTCATTATTTTGAGATGCTGATTGAATCGTTAGAGGGGGCAGTTCAATGACTCAAGGAGGATGAGTGTCATCACTGTCGAGTCAGATAAGCTTACGGAGTGAAAATCAGACACCGAAAGACACTGCTGCTGCCTGACAGATGACAAGGTGTCCATTTGTATTCTTCCCTGTTACTGAGCCTGCCAGACATTGCAATGACTAATAGTAAATGATGGACCACAGCTGAGTGAAATGAATATGATACAGAATGAAATAGTCTTGGCATTATATTTATCTACATGCTGAAACATTTATTTTACTTCGTATAGTTCAGCCATGGCATGTTACAAATTGTGTGAACCTGGAGTTTATGCGCCTAACAATATTAGCACTTGGTGATCTGAGATTAGTGATCTTAAACAGAGTTATGGTGTTGAGCTGTAATTTAAAACCATAATTAGTGGTGCTTTGCTATTAGTATTGCTCATATGTGGTGTTAGGGATTCGAACAACCACCTAATACAAAATTATAAACTACGGACATGAATGAGATTTCAAATTGTGCAGTTTATCGAGGTACAATGTGTGCTATTACTTTTCATTGTGTTCATTTTCCCCTGTGCATTTCAGTTTAATCTGGGGACCTATTATGCCCATTTTTACAAGATGTAGTATAAGTTTCAGGTGTCCCCAGAATGTGTCTGTGAAGTTTCAGCTCAACACAGATCATTTATTATACAATGTTTTAAATGCTTATTTTTGAGTGGAAGAAAAAACAAGCTGATTTTGTGCATGTATCTTTAAATGCAAATGAGCTGCTGCTCCCCACCACACTTTCCAGAAGAGGGCGGAGCCTGTACAACTCCTGCCTCAGATACTCTGCCAAAAACTAACAAAATATCTGTTTGGTTTTGATTATCATCTCCATCATGGTCACCCTCACATGATTTTGCAGTTCTTCGTCATTATGAAAGTCATTATTTGCATGCGTTTTAAAGCAATATCAGTTTAAACTTCTGATATATGGTATATATGGTACTTTCTCTTTCACATGTTATTGCACCTAAACTGTCAAATATACACAAGGTTATGTCAAAAACACACAAAAGTTCACAAACACAGTCGGTTATGTCTGTGAACGTAAACTGCAGGGAAAGAAATCACGTGTATATTAGATCTGTGTATTAAAATGACAGCAGCGTAATATACAGTACCTACTGCTGTATATGTGGTTAATATTAACCAGACAGCAAAAGGAAACAGAAAATCACTCACTGCTCTTGACTGAATAACTTCAGTAGCTTTAATAAGACTACATTTCTTACTTGAATGCTGCTGTTAAATGCTCTGGCGAGGAGATAAACATGGCGGACTGTGTACAGCTCACTCATTATACCCTTTATACCCTACATTTATACCCTCTGCGTGCGTATATACACATAATAAATAAAATTTATGTTGTTTTAATTTATATCTGGACACCCTCTAAGATGTCATTTATTTGCATTATGTTCTCGCTCTTAAAATATAAATGAGTACAAATGTCAACATCATGTACGTCTAAAGCATTGAAGTCTGTCACGGAAAACATGAGCCTGTTGATGTGATCCAATTGGCCTGCCATTTTATTCCAACTGTAACTCCTGGTCGTAGACTTCAGTATTTATTTATTGTATATGCAGGGTTATGTTTCACCTTTTTCCTTTCAAAGTTTAATGGTGCAGCTTTCAAATATTTAGTAGTAAGCAATCTGTAAGCTAGTGGCTATTTATGCTAAGTTAAATAACTTGTGGTGCAACCACCCCCTGAATATCACTTAAGGGAGTGCATAATGTTTGATTTGGACTAGCAAGCAACCACCAGAAACCACCCATAACACCTTAGCAGCCACCTAGCAATGCCCCAGAACACCATTGTAATGCAAAACCACATATAACACCTTTTCAGCTTCATGTCAAATTATTCACGGTCCACCAACTGTTAAAGCAGTTTTTAGCACACACACCATCTATTAGCTTTGTACACGAATAACTTATTCTCGACCAAATTGCTAAAAAGTGCCAACAGTGAATACTCCTGTGCATCACTCTTTTTCTGCACTTCCGCACACATCTTCGATTGCTGATGTATTTACACTTGTTCCTCATAATTCAGGTGTCATGTTTTCTTGTGTGTCTGTATTTGCCATCAGGTGTTGAGTTATATTTCATATCTGATGACTCAAAGGCCGCGTTCATCTCTCTAGCAGTCTGTGCTTTAGCCCCCATCTCCCATGTACTGGCAGCCTCATTAGAGAGATGAAGCCTTAGCATAATGAGAGAGCATGAATGCAGGTCGCTCCATGTCAGCTGTGACTTCCACCGCTAAACAAAACACAGACGCACACAAAAAAGAAACAAGCTTTGACTGCCAGGATGTTGTGCGCTGAAGAAAAGACAAAACTAGGCCATCTGTGCTTGAGCTGCAATCACTGCCATTTTATTAACTGTAAACGCTTTTGCCGTCCCTCATTCTTCTTCCTCTCTCTCTCTTGCAGGAGTTATGGTCAGTAAGGAGGCAGGCCGCTGCACTCTGTCAAGCTCAGAGTCTGACTCGGAGTCCGGCGGGCCTTCGCTGGAACGAGGTGGAGCAGACGCGGTACGCAAGCGAAACAAAGCCCTGCAGGTGCGTTTTAAAGACATCTGCGAGGCTCAGAATGAGGCCGCCCACCGAGGTGCCAGGGACCACTCTGTTTCCTGCAAGGTCATCCACCGGAGGTACATGACCATGCCGGCACGCCGTTCCATCCCAAATGTCACCAAGAGCACGGGTGTGCAAACCTCACCTGACCTGAAAAAGCGCTACCAGACTTTCCCCTTCGAGCGCAAGAAGGGAAATGTCATCAAACACACCGCTCTGGTGGAGAAATACCCAGATCAAAACAACGGCTTTCTGAGCGACGTGAAGGGTGGGGAGCGAGCTGCAAGGTGTGACGGGCGGGTGCAGCAGACACGAGTGTTGCTCCACACTACGCCGCAGTGCAGCGACGCAAAGGACTTATGCGCCGGGCCAGACTGCTCAGATGGAAAACTCTGCCCCGATCCATCAGATACGGTTTTGGATCAGTCAGACTCGAGGAGAGATGCCAACATCCCGGGGAGTGGGGCCAAGCACAAAGGATTACCCAGTGAAAGCAAGGCAGGGGCAGGCCAGCAGCCCAACTGTGCCTCCTCGACTACGCCGACACAACCTCTGCAGGTCAGGGGTGACTGTTCAAAGATTTCTGGCCCTATTGCGTGGACGTCTTTGACACAAGTGGAATGCCTGGAGAGTCCCTCAGGGAGCTGCAAACGCAAAAAAGACACGGCGCAGCTGAACGGATTGCAGGCGCAGTCTCAAGCTTTGCCTCATTCGGCAAGCTGTGCTTCCCAAGCCCACATACAGGCCCACTGTCACAGTGGCCAAAACTCGGGCACCGCAGAGACCAGGCAGGGCACACGGGGGCAGATGATCGCTCTCCCTGGGGCCGATGGGAATGCGAAAGCCAGGCTTCAAGCCATGGAGGCTCTGATCAGCTCCAGTCAAGAAACCATCAAAGTGCTGCTGGGGGTCATTCAGGAACTGGAAAGAGGAGAAGCACAGCGAGAGGGGTGAGTCATGGTCTTTATACAACACATTTACTATTCATCAACTGTATTTGTGCAGCTTTTGTGTTTCAGGCTTGTTTTCTCAGTGTGAAAAGGAAAAGGCAGCATCACATGCAAGTGATTACAATATACATCTCTGACACTGTTTCAAAATTGCAAGTGTAAGTAACTCATATGAAAGCTTGTTTCTGCCATGAAATAAAAAAAAAGGTAATTGCGACTTTTTATCTCACAATTACGAGTTTATATCATGCAACTCTGACTTTATTACTCGCAATTGCTGAGAAAAAAGTTAGAATTGTGAGATAAAAAGTCGCAATTACCTTTTTTATTGTTTTATTTAGTGATGGAAACACGCTTCCATAAACTCAGAATGCATCAATTTGAACATTTTAGCCAATACTGATAAACTTTAAAAAAAAAAAATTAACTTTTTTTGTATACGATTTTCTCTAAAATAAAAATAAAACCTAAATACTAAAATCATTTAAAGGCTTCAAATGATTTTTGTTATCACAACATTATAATGTACAATATAAAAAATGGATATTCATTTAGCGATAAAGATCACATTTTAGTAAGGGTAATTTAAATGCGAAAATAGGGGACATTATCAGGCACAATTTAATTTACAATATAAACTTTATATATATCCAATATCAATAAATTAAAAAAATCGCTAAATAAAAAATGGTACTGATGTATTGTGCATCCCTAACTTTGAATAACTTTTTGGTTAAGATTTTTTTGTTGTTGCAACTAAATGTAATTATCAGATCTTGTCTTCTATGTTGTGACGTACATCCTAAAGAAATTGATTATAGAATTAGTAAAAAAAAAAAAAAAATTTTATTCAATTCATTGGTTATGTTTGGATGGAGGCCAAACTGAATGCAAGCTTGCAGTCAATTTGTAAGAAAGGGGCGGTGTTTATGCACGGGCAAACTTTTCACAGTAAGATCAATAACATGCATTTAGAAAATAAATAGGGTGAATTTTAATTTCATGCTGATTTAAACTGAAGACTTCATGTTCAAATCAAGTTCTTTGATTTTATTATTTTATTGAAATTATTATTGTTGGTGGTAATCAACAGGGCTCCACAAATGTGGCCCATAAAATAAAATAACCTGCCATGTTCCTTTTAGTCTGGTGTTACAGTAGGTGGTTAAAAACCTCTGTTATTTACACTTTTCACTTTATATTCTGAGCATTTATGTGTTTGAATAGTTCTAAACGCAGTTGTTTTGGAAATTATCAAATAAATTGGTTCAGTCATAGTAGTGACACAAGGTATCCAGAGGGGTGTTTTTGTCCTTATCCAAATCATTAAATAAACCTTGACAAGTGAATTAAACAGTAACACGCTTTCCTGAATGAACATGTTGAACTTCCGTAAGAACACTGACATTTGCTCTGGGATTAATTAATCGTAACGTCATAATTTTGTTTCAGTTCATTGTAATGTTGCTAGGATTCACAGTACCATAGTGAGTGTGTTTTAGAAATGTTAGAAACAGTTCTGTTCACTTACACTAATGTTATCACTTGTAATTGCATTCAAATTACGCTTTTCAGTTGATTGTGAAGCATTTCCCTCTATTCTGATTCTTTTTAATCATATTACTGCATTATTTAACACTTTCTTTAGAGGGAAAATGCAATGTCACAATTCATTCCAACCCACGTAAAGGGGTAGTTCACCCAAAAATGAAAATTGTCATAATTTACTCACCCTCAAGTTGTTCCAAACCTGTATGAATTTCTTTCTTCTGCGGAACACAAAAGAAGATACCAAACAGTTGGGCCCCATTTACTTTAGAAAAAAAAATACTATGGAAGTCAGTGAGGCCCATCAACTGTTCGTTACTGACATTCTGACATTGAGGGTGAGTAAATGATGACAGAATTTCCCTTTAAGTATTACATCTAATCAAATGTTACCACTTTATGATCACATGTTTCTAACAATAACATTGTTCACACAAATCCAGGTCATTCCTATAAGATATTTTGTTAAGCAACAGTAGCAAAGGGGGGTGGGGCTTATTGAAGTGTCAAGTCATTGGCTGTATTAGACACTGCTCACAAATCTTCAAGAATAATGTTTGTTTGTAAAAAGTGCTGAAGCTTCTCTTGCGTTGCACTATACTTCATTTAGCAGACAAGGTCACTCGTAAAAAACAAAGCATTTCTAAAATGATCCGTCGTACCTGATTTATGAATGAAAGGCAGGTGTGAAGTCAGCAGGGAATATATATTCATTTTCAGCAGCTTGAATATTTTAATTTCGCTGCATTTAAGGTGTCAGTACTACACAGGTATAAACCGGCACTGTGAGGAACAAGAACATCATTTATAACAACTGTTTAAAGCTTTTATATGCACTTCAGCTCCATTTCCATGTCAGCATCTTTCGTGAGTGCCAAAATTTCAGGGTTATGCATTGTGTGGTGACTGTTGAAATTGGAATATGGGAAGCAAATGTGTTAAAAAGATTCTTTGGTGCCTGTTGAAAGCCACTTGCGGCGCAAAACAGGGACACTTCAATGTCAGATGTCATCCTGCATTTCCTAATACCTGATGCTCCACAGGCACAGATCCAACCTCACTTTCTCTCTGCCGCCTGTGACGGCATGAGCTCGATACAATCAGTGCTCCTCATGTTTAATAATGCCCCTCCATTAAGTGGACGTCTCTTCTGGTTGGGATGCTAGAAGCTTTAGAAGTGCCTGCCTCAGCTGTTGGCCGACAGAACGTGACGAGTTATTTAGTAAGGGTCGATAAGAGGGGGTTCTGGAGATATTAGCAGCTTTTCCTGGTAGACATTCAAAAGGAATGTGTTTTTTTTATACACTACCGTTTAAAAGTTTGAGGTCAGTAAGATTTTTTTTTTTTTTTAATTAAATGAATTATTTTATTCTGCAAAGATAATGTTGCAAAAGATTTCTGTTTTAATTAAATGCTGTTCTGATGCTGTTTTGAACTTTCATTAAATAGTTTCATAAAAATCCTGAAAAATATAATAGTTTTTACAAAAAAATATTAAGCAACACAACTGTTTTCTACATTTTTAATAATAAGAAATGTTATTTGAGTGCTAAAATCTGCATATTAGAATGATTTCTGAAGGGTCATGGTGACACTGAAGACTGGAGTAATGGCAATTGAAAATTCAGCTTTGCCATCACAGGAATAAATTACATTTTAAAATATATTAAAACAGAAAACATGTTATTCCCCCTAGCATTTTGAGCGCTGTTGAGCAGACTCTTAAACACCTCTGATTGCTCAACAGTTATGTCTGTGATTGGCTACAATGATCAACGCTTCAAAAACTTGTAAATAGACATCTTTGACACTCTTTACCAAGCACTTACACAGATACACGGGAGCATTTGAAAGCAGACGTCTATCATCGGATCCGTCTATCAGCGGATATATTAGGGATCCGCTGATAGACGCTTGCTTTCAAATGCTCCCGTGTGTATCTGCTCGGTGAAGAGTGTCAAAGATGTCTGTTTACAATATGTTTTTGAAGTGTTGATCATTGTAGCCAGTCACAGACATATCTGATGAGTGTGTGAACACAATGGCCAATCAGAGGTGTTTAACAGCCTGCTCAACAGTGCTCAAAATGCTAGGGGGAAATACTTGTATTGTCGCTTTTTTTTAAAATTTCAATACCGACTTGGTACCGAAGTTAGTAATTTTGACAACACTTTTGACAACAAATGTATTACCTCTTTGTTAGTTCACACCTGTTTCGTATTCTAGTTCGTTATCTTGTGTGTGTGTGTGTGTGTATGTATATTTTATATATATATATATATATATATATATATATATATATATATATATATATATATATAGCCTTTTGTTCTCTGAGTTTATTGTCTTGTGTTGTTTGTGTATAGCACACACTTTTACGTGTCTTCACTTTACTTTTAGTTACTTGAGAGCAGCATTTAGAACTGCACTGCCTCGCCTCATCTTCTTCCCCTGATCTATCCGTGACACATGGTTACTGATGTTAATTCAGACAAGATTTACAGAACATCCCAGGAATAAACTAGAGATTTCTACAATCAGTGCAATGTGTTTTAATTTTATTTTTAAGTTATTTTTTAAAATAAAATACATACAGTTGCATGAAAAAGTATGGGAACCACTTGCAAAATCTGTGAAAATGTGAATAATTTTAACAAAATAAGAGAGATCATACAAAATGCATGTAATTTTTTATTTAGTACTGTCCTGAGTAAGATATTTTACATAAAAGATGTTTACATTGTGTGTGGTTACCTGGATGATCTACGACTGTTTTTGTTTTGTTTTGTTTTGTTTTGTGATGGTTGTTCATGAGTCCCTTGTTTGTTCTGAGCAGTTAAAAACTGAGCTCTGAAAAATCCTCCAGGTCCTGCAGATTCTTCAGTTTTCAAGGATTTTTTTGCATGGGATTTTTCTGAAGAACAGAGCTCAGTTTAACTGCTCGGGACAAACAAGGGACTCATGAACAACCAAAAAAACAAACAAAAAAAAAACAGTTGTAGATCATCCAGGTAACCACACACAGTATTAAGAACAAAGGGTTCCCAAACTTTTGAACGGGGTTATTTTAATAAATTCAGCTATTTTTTTATGTAAAATATCTTACTCAGGATAGTACTAAATAAAAAAATAACATGCATTTTGTATGATCTCTCTTATTTTACATTTTCACACAGTTTCACATAGTTTTTCATGCAACTGTATAATAATGTGGTATGAATTGGATTGGATATTATTTCTGCATTGGCTGGAATAAACTTATAATTCTATCTGATGCTTTTCTTTTTTATTGTTAAATTAAGCAGCATGTGATTTTAGAACTGAAAATCAAAATCAAGGCTTCTCACTGTCAAATGCATCTGAAGCCTCAAAAGCAATTAGAACTGATAACAAAATCCTCTCTGGATACCTCCTTGTGCCAATTAAGAGTGAACCAGCATCAACATTTGACCATAGTTCTGGATAATTATCTGAAATTACTCTTTCTCTATCCGAACACAGAAATCCTCTGTAGAATAACATGCGAGAAACCAAAAAATACTTGCTAACGTAGGATTGGTCCATAAGGTTTTTAGGCTGGGCTCAGCGAGGAGTCATTTATGGTCCAGTTCTAATAGTAGCATTTTACGTCTACCTTATCATTACCCATTTAGTATGGTAGACAACTTGTCAGCAGCAAATGGTTGTATTTGTGTATATCTCACCTTAACAATTCCTTGAAATGAGTCAAATTGGCCACTCAGAGCTGGTGTAAAACTCCTAGTCTCAGCACTTAAGCTTCTTCAGGCATTGCTTTGGGCAGGTAATGGCCCTCAAGCCTAACTCACTGTTTAAGGAGCACTGGACTTCTTTCTTTTCCTGAGCCAGGAGTGAGAGATGCAGGGCATATTTTCAGAGCACAAAACCACTACTCAAACAGCCTCAATTAGCAGCGCCTCATCAGGCAGCCCTTTCATCTTCCAAAGGACAAAGTGCGTCTGTTTTTGTGTGTATGTGTAGCTCCCATCTTCCACAATGAGTGTGGGGACTATTATTAGAGGCAGGACCTGCGTGCCTGCTCTCCCACATGCTAGGTGTCATCAGAGAAGCTGAGCTCAGAACCGATGAGTGGCTCAGTGTGGGCACATGAAAGCCCAGCCAGTCTCCCTGGGTTAAACCAGCCCGAGCCAAGGGTTTGATGTTCCTCTCTGTCTGAGAGTAAGGCTTTTATTGCAAACAAAGCGTCTGCACGCTGCTGACAGCCAGGGTGGGCAGAGCCTAAAATGCCAAGCACTTGGGAGCCCTGGCATGGATGTCTCTGAAACGGGGTAGAGACTTTAGGTGTTAATCCAGCTTTTAGTGCTGATAGAGACGTGCTGTGGCTTGAAATTTTTCCAGTTAGTTAGCATTTGCGAGTTGTAGCTTGCAATAGAAAAATACTACAGTACCGCACAATGTTATCTGTACACTAAATCATCAAGCTAACAGGATTTAGACCATTTTTTTTTTTACATACTGAGCAGAGTATGTAAGAAATCACTACATATCAAACAGTGAAATATTATTGGAAATAAAAACATTTACACTAAAGTTACATGTTAGAAAGTACATACTTTTGAATGGTAGTGTATATTAGGCTTATTTATTTTGTCGACAAGTGTTGGTGGTGATTACTTCTGTGAAACACTCCTATTTGCACAAGAATAGATACAAAAAAACAACATTTTTCAAATGCTGGCATGAGTTTCTTGACTTTTGGCGGAGGCAATTGCAATATAATTGTCGAGGAGGAATAAATGAAGATTTTGTGTTGCTTTGCTAACTTTGCTGAGCCCTCAAATTAGCAACAATATATTATTTTCTCCACAATACTTTAACACATTTTGTTCCGCTCAATGAAGCTCATTTCACAATTACTGTATATTAGATAATAGCGGCTTTTTAATGCAGTACTTTCCAAGGACAGTCACTGGGTGATGTATCCAAATGGAGATCCAGCCGCCTGAACTGCTTTTTAATCATTAACACAACTGACTCATTAGTGTGTCAATGACTTCCGCAGCCTATCCAGACGGCAGCAGATTGTCAGACACTGACAATCTGTTGCCGATGACAATGGGATTTCGTAAGGCATGCTCTGCTGTGGTTTGAGGGCATTTGGATTCCTTTACACTTCTAGTGCATTTCCAAGCATTCACAATACATGACAACGCAAATAAGAATTAGTCGATGATGCATATTAGTGCTGCTAAAGCACACTAAATAGCTCTGTAAACACCTTATCAACCAATAACACACTAGCATTTGCAGCAAGTTTTAAATGAGAAAACATTGAGAAGAGAATCGTAAAGGATTTAACGATTCTGGTTTAAATTCATGTTTTAATACTAATGAAACTAATAGTCAGTTTTGGTTTTGTGTTCAGTTCCTGTTTGGCAGGGTTTCCTTTGCTAGTTTGTCTCTGTGTTCATTGATTGAGTTATGCAGGTGTTCCTTGTTACGTTAATTATCTCTGTGTGTATATTAGCCTTCAGTTCATTAAATTTTTTTCGCTTTTTCTCCTGAGTTCTCCTGTGAATGGAAGCTTGTTTCCGCCATGAAATAAAAATAAAAAAGTAATTGCGACTTTTTACCTCACAATTATGACATTTTTCTCGCAATTGTGAGTTTAAATCTCACAATTCTGTATTTTTATTTCTCCGAATTGCAAGATATAAACTCACAATTACAAGTTATAAAGTCAGAATTGCGTGATATAAACTTAAAATTCTGACTTCTCGCAATTGCGAGTTTATATCATGCAATTCTGACTTTATAACTCACAAGTTTCTGTATCAGTGTTGCGGCACCATTGAATAACTATTGCAGGAAACTATTGTAGGAGTATTTTAGGCTGCGTTTACATTGGCACAAAAAATCAGATTTTTTGCTCGCATCTGACACGGATCGGAATTTGTTGCACATGTGTAAACACAAAAATCTGCACGAGATCCGATTTTTTCGTATCCGATCTGAGCCACTTCCAAATGTGGTTTAAAATCAGATACATATCCGACCTCTGGACATGCGACCTACGTCTAAACACGCATATCTGATTCCCATTGGAATTCCAAGCCACCACAAGACGAGGACAACACGTTTACTCACTAAAAGGTAGCTTTTTATGTTGTATTATGAAGCAGACGTGCCTGTATGCACTCGCACTGAAAATTCGCAGCTTTATTATTGAGGTGGGAACTTTATATGTCTATCTATTTTTCCTAGAAAGAAATTGCACACGCACACACATTCAGCATCTGAATATCAACCTGAATATCAAGAGACTGCCATGTTTTCTTTTTCTTTTTTTTTCTTTTTTTTTTATAAGCCAAAAGCTTCACTGGGTAGGCTTCTCTCTCTCTCTCTCCCTTGCGCGCGCGCATGCGCTCTCTCCCTTGCTCGCTCGAATTCATACAAATAAATGTAATCTTACCTGCTACTTTATTTCACAGCAGAATTCTAAAACTAATGACTGTAGATAAAATAACAAACGCAAATTACCTTTATTTTCCAGTCTATATCCATTCAGTCAGATTTCACACTGCAAAACATCCATGACACTGACAGCTGTTACCTTATCCATTCTGAGGGGTAATCGTGGCCACTCGACTTGAAATATATAAATAATTTTAATAGCACGGCCATTCAAAACCCGAGGGTCTACCATGTGCATGTAAAACTACCAATGACAATCATTTTGGGGCGGGAAGTAATGTAAACAAAGATATTGGATACCAGTCACGTCTAAAATGAATGTTCTGTGCATTAAGACTTGCAGTGTAAATGCAGCCTTAGTGTGGTGTTCCATCTACATTGGCAAAAGATTGCCTTTAGACTGGGAATCAAACATCAACTGGTTCCTGGTTCCCAATCCTAGACAAGCACCACTCGCATTACATTTAGATAACATAAATTTCTGGTTCTTCTCTGTATATTCTGTCTTTGATAATCAACAGATGAATTATCCATGAGCAAATTCTGGGACATATTTGTGTCTGAAGTCAAGGGACTTCAATATAAGTATCGTCAGATGCTGCTGCTTCTACCTAGTCACGTATTACTTTCATTAGCGTGTGCTAACACTGGTGTGTCCTAATAGCATTCACTGAATTTCAACAACATGCCAAACCATTGTGAATTCACATTAGAAAGAAACATTAGCACACTATTACACATTGTGTAATGTGAGATGTGCTTCCTCAGTTTTTCACAGATTATTCCAGGAACGTAGCAGTGTTCACCTCCCTGCAGACTCAGGGCACACCTCCAGCGAGAGAGGGCAGAGCGCGTCTTTCAACAGAGCTGATGTCTGCAATAACTGAGAGCCAGCTCGCAGGGAAAAAACACACAGCACTTGTGTGATTCAGAGACATGCACACACTGTCTGATCAATATTTATTTCAAAAGAACTGAAATACTGTTTATACATAATATTAATGTATTCTCACTTTCTCACTTTCACAGAATAGGAAGGGACCATAGAATTTGTCCAGTGACCTAGAAACTCTAAATTATTCCCTGCTGAAAAATCTATAGGTGTGTTTTGTAACATGGTAGCTTGCTTCTAGCTGATATAAAATGCTTATTAGTTCCTATAAGCTTGTAGACCATCTTGGATCAGCAACAAAACAGCTACTTGCTGGCCATACTAGCTTTAAGGAACAGGAAAAAAAAATATATATATATATTTTGAAGAATGTATTGTACATGCAGTGAAAATCAGTGGGGTCCAAAACAACATTGGACTATGGGTGTGCACTATTAAAGGGCTCCTATTATGCCCTTTTACGAAGTCTTGATTTTGTTTTTTGTGCAGTATCTTGCAAGCATGGATTTAACAAGTTCCTAAAGATCGGTGAACAGTCTTACAAAAGCAAGAGCCCTGTAGCTAAACACTTCATCAACACTAATGTTAGCCAGCAGGCTAGCGGAGCCACAAATAAAAAAACATACTTACAGGTTGTGATCCATAAAAAACTGATTGTCCCGCAAAAGTAGAAAACGCTCCGTCTTTGAGGAGAAGCTTTTGTGCATAGGAGGCATTGTACTCTGAGGTTCTGGAAACTGTCCTCCGCAAAATGTGCAGCACACAGATAAACGTTGGGGTTATGGAGCAGTGTTAAAAATAAATTTAGTCTAGAATTTAGTCTAGTTTAAAAATAAGTCTCTTCAACATGGCAACAACACACTACTAGCGCAGCTCAACCAGGCCTCGCCCCCCTTTTTTGTGTATTCTGTGGGCGGGTATTATTTAAATGAGTGATATTGTGACTTCACAAGATCCGGAAAAAGCATGTTGGAGTCCAAACGAGTCGTTTGTTGTTGTTCTTAAAAAAGTGTTTTCTGTTAAAGAGAATATCTCCCTTTGGAGTGGACTTTGACCTTTGTAACCATGCAGATCTTTTTTTTTATGCTCACACAGCAACATTACACACTAACTAAAGTTTAAAAAGTGAAAAAGCATAATAGGACCCACCCCTTTAATAAAAATTACATGTTGTCATTAACAATAATTAGAGTATATTTTGCTGATTGTGTTTTTGAGGCCAGTCATAAACAGTATTCTTCAGAATCTGTTCGGTGGTTAGTTCAAAGCAGTGACAGAAATCAACTTTTCCCTTAAATGAAAATTTTATGTTTATCTGCTTACCCCCAGGGCATCCAAGATGTAGGTGACTTTGTTTCTTCAGTAGAACACAAATGACGATTTTTAACTCCAACCGTTGCAGTCTGTCAGTCGTATAAATCATGTCAATGGTAACAAAATCTATGAGAGTAAAAGAAAACATGCACAGACAAATCCAAATTAAACCCTGCGGCTCGTGACGGCATATTGATGTCCTAAGACATGAAACGATCAATTTGTGCGAGAAACCGAACAGTATTTATATCATTTTTTACCTCTAATACACCACTAACTGTCCACCGTCCAACTGCCTTGAGCGCGCGCACTGCATCCGGTGCGTGAAGTGTGTACGCGACTGGCGTAGTTTAAACATGGTGCCTGTAGTACAACAGTTGTTATACAAATGGAAGTAAACCACTAAAAAAACATGGTTTTATTACATCAAAACTTCATTTTGTTTTGTTACTTTTCATAAGGGCAGCTATAAAAATAAAAAGGACACATTTCCCCCATTATTTCCAGGGGCTTCTTCTTTTTTTTTTTTTTTTTACCTTTTTAAGGGCACTTGTTTTTCTAACCTTATTATATGTGAATACTTAACCACCAGTAGCCAGCAGTGTTAATTTCGTTGACGAGTAATTTTCGTCAACAACATTTTTTCACGGACGAAAACGAGACGATGACTAAATAAAAATGCGTTTTGAATGACTAAAACTATGACTAAAATCTACTCTAATTTTCATCAACGAATAAAAACGAGACGAAAATGAAAGAGAGGGCCGATTTGGGAAGATAACCAGTCAGGACTGCTGTCCTGTGTGGAAGATGCGCACATTTGAAGCGTAATGTGCTGATCTAACCGCGGGAAACGTGGCGCTGTGCGCACTCTATAGGCTCGCGCAGCAGCACTTCAGACTGCTTCGCAATTAATGAATAGCGCACAATAATGCTAAGCGATTGCTTATAAGCTAATGTTGATGAATTATGACAATGTTTACTACACGATGTTTATATGGTAGTATGTTTTAGACGGTTGTCAGAATGCATATTTTATCACCCTCATGAGCAGCCTGCTACAGTGCAGACAGCAGACATTTCAGAATAAGAGTCACGGTGTATTCGGGATGGTTTATAATTATAATTTTTTCCTGGTCATTATTGTTATTTTGTTAACACAATAAACTGTATTTAATTTAATTTCTATTTAATTCATAGTAAACTACTGTATCTTCTGTCACAGAAAGGAAAGACTAAGAACATTATTTGACACATTATTCAATATATTTTTACAAGTATAAGGGTTATTATAGTTAACTAAACCTAAAACCAAAGAAATCTTCATTACTTGAAATAAACATTAACTGCAATAAAAAATAAATATATAAAAAAATGTAAACTTATTTTATTTCATCTAGTTTCTAAGCTTTAGCTTAACCTGAGATATTAAAATAATAAACAGAAATAAAAACTTATAGACATTTAAAAGCAAAAACTAAAAGACATGAACACACAAAAAATTACTTTTAACTAAAATTACAATGAAAGCAGAAAAACTAAAACTCAAATCTAATAAAAAATTTAAACAAACTATAGTAATACCTCAATGATAAGTGTGTCAATCCCTGAAAAGTACTGAATTTTGCTCTTTCGTGTCTTTTTGCACTTGAACGGTCAAAAACCGTCCGCTTTGGCGAGCAAAGTACAGTTGGGTGAACATAAACAGTTTGGGGTATATCAGATGTACCTATATCAGTGAATTGGATCTGCGTATTGTTAGAGAAATGCTTAATGCATTACAATTGAACTAAATTAGATTTTAGTCGACTAAATCTACTGTCGACTAAAACTAGACTAAAACTAAAACAATTTTCGATGACTAAAATATGACTAAAACTAAATAGCATTTTAGTCAAAAAACTAAATCAACATTTGCTGTCAAAATTAACACTGGTAGCCAATCAATGAAATGTTAATGAGTAAGTCACTGAATAAGTTATTCAAACAATTTGTTCAAAATGGCTGATTCAGAAACAAAGCAAGTGACTGTCTTCATGAATAGGTTATTGAATCATTCACTTGAACAATTCATTCATGCAGATTCATTCAGTACCGAAACACTGCCTTGTGTTGCATGTTTTTGTTTGGTTTTTGCAAAGTGAGTGACATACTTGATAATGTCTGCTTGCATTTGGTTAAAACAACAATTACAAGATTACTGTAGATGATACATATCGCTCAAACCTACATTGGACCCCATTAAGTTTCATGAACAAAAAAAAAAAAAAAAAATATTGAGACAGTTTACAAAATCTTGTATTTTGTTTTCCACAGAAGGGGGAAAATGCTGGTTTGGAGCAATATAAGCATGAGTAAATGATGACAGAATTATTATGTACATTCCTAAACACACACCAACCTGCACACCGCTCCAACAGACCTTATTACATGTGGGTCACCATGACCACCAGTAATTCCTTGCTCTCCCTGACCTTTAGGATATTTCTTCTCCAGTGCTTCTACCATGATGAAGGGTTCAATCTCATCTCATTCCCATTTATTCCAGATCATTTTGACCATATTGATTTTCTTCCTGTTAAGTACCACTCTACCATGACGTGGTGCTCTGATTCTGAGTCTAGAGAGTAAAAATATCATTATGTTTAAAAAATATCACTTTAGTCTATTGGCGAATAAAGTAAAAACTCAGTTTGGGTGTTGCTCTTGGCTCTTGCATGGCTGCAGCGGATATTACTCCTCTTCGATTGGACATAATGTGTGTAACCACTGTCGCTGTGAACTCCTCAGCAACATCAGATTGAACTGAATGCAGAATATCAATGACCATCCTGACACTTGAGCGCTCAGAGGGATAAAGTGATCCAATTAGGCTTTCATTAAGCTTTAATGAAAATGCATAACTGCATGGCTGTTGAGTACAGCCCCGTTATTGTCTCTGTAGAAATGCGAGGCATGTGTCACAGTGTCACAGTGTCACATCAGCACCCAAACAATATATCAGAACCACTTCAAGTATGCCAGGCTAGTGCATGATCCATCATTCCGTTGTACATACATTAACGCCGCTGAAGCCCAAGGGCCATGAGTGAACGGTGGATAGATACAGGGAATTCAATCCCGGTGTCTTCCATCATGAAAGAATCTATAGAAATCCTGGGCACAGGGCAGAATAAAGCAATAATCTGCAAGAGGCTCTGCGTTTAAAAAAAAAAAAAAAATGACTCCAGTGCACAAGAAATAATTATGAGGCTGTGAATCAATCAAAACTTTTTATTGCGTTAATTCAGATATGCTGTTTCATTAATCAGATTAGTCAAAATAAATCTTGACACAATTAAAACAATAAAGCTATCACTATAGCTGCATTTAGTTGATTAAAAATACAGTAAATATTTTGTAAAAAAAAATTATTACAATTTAAAATAACTGTTGTATTTGAATATATTTTAAAATGTAATTTATTCCTGTGATGCAAAGCTGAATTTTCAGCAGACATTACTCCAGTATTCAGTGTCACATGATCCTTCAGAAATCAGTCTGATAGGCTGATTTGCTGCTTAAGATATTTCTTATTATCAGTGTTGAAACCATGATCTTTTTTTTCAGGATTGTTCAGAACTTTTTGCCATCAATGAAGAGTCTTTACTGTCACTTGTGATTAATTTAATGCTTCCTTATGAATAAAAGATAAAATATCAATAAAAAATAAAAATGTTCAAGCAAAAAATAGTAGATCACCCAAAAATGAAAATTCTAAAATTTCTCTGTGGAATACAAAAGAAGCTATTTTGAAGAATGTCTCAATGTTTCTTTTTTTTTTTCTGTCCATACAGTTCAGCATTCTTCAGAATATCTTTTGTGCGTGTGCGTGTGTTCCACAGAAAGTCATACAGGTTTGGAATGATATATTTAAATGACGAAAGAATTTTCATTTTGGGGTGAACTATCCCTTTAAGTTATGAGTTGTATCTTTTTATTATTCTACATTTTTCACATTATGTTTTTCCACAGACTGTCATATCGAACTGGGCAGGATACAGCTAACTGTGACACGTGTCGTAACAGTGCCTGCATCATCTACAGGTAGGTCTCAATCTGATACTATATCTGAATCTTTGAGCTTGGCTTAATTAATTTTTTTTTTTTATAGTACATTTTGATGTTCCATCCATGCACAGTACTCGCTTAGAGAGGCAACTAAATCCTTGATTCAAAGATTTGCATACTAAGGTGCAGATGTCATTTGTACAAGTGCAGCTGCAGTGTCGTCATAGTCAAAATTGTCTCTGTTGCAGTAAAGCTTTGAAGAACTGAGTATAGAGTAAAAGAGTATAAAATCTGTGCTGTTAGCCTGAGCTCTTCTACCAATGAGAATTTTCAAGGAGGGTAAAATGAAGTTCCTTTGATGCATGCGGCAAATGGATATACATTTTTACCAGACCAATTGAAAAATCCACTCGTAGATGGCAAACGTGAACTGTAAAACTAGAGCACTTGTTTGTTGTTTTTTTTTTTTTTTTTAAGTTTGTTCTTTATATAGGAATGCAAGTTAGGTAGCTAATGTAATTGTAGGATTCTCAGAAACAACCATTCTTGCTAAATAATGGGTTTGCTGTTAATTATTTTGTTATAAAAGCAATAATCACTAAATGGTTTTGCAGTTAAAGGGCCTGTTGACTTTAAATGAAGCACTTCAAAAGCATCGTAAGTGCTCTCATCTTCTACACAGATAGCACATTCTGTCATTCCACATCTCTCTTTTTCTGTCTCTCTCTCTCTCACTACATACAAACATGAACATATATGGGTTGGATGATTTAAAGGGGTCATGAATTGAGAAATAAAATTTTCCTTGATGTTTTGACCTATAAGAGGTCACTGTACTAAAAAAAATCCTGTAATTTTCAGAACTCAAAGCTTCCTCGTCAGTCCAGAAACAGCTTTTATTGAAACCAAGATCTCAAAACGACTCATTTCGGATTTTGTGGACCCATATCTCTGTGGACCCATTTTGTGGATCAATATCTTTGACCCATGTTTGGACAAACCCAACCATTGGGTTTAAAAATTCAGTCACACTTTAGATTAAGGTCCAATTCTCACTATTAACTAACTATTAACTAAGACTTTTGCCTCAATAGACTGCTATTTACTGCTTATTAATAGTTAGTAAGGCAGTTGTTAAAGAGTTAGTTCACCCAAAAATGAAAAAAAGACCATCTCTGCAGAAGAAGATCAGTGGCTACTTCTACATCATTGCCTCTTTAGCCCCACCCACCATGGGGTCATTCACGCATGTCATGTAGTAGTAAATGCGAGACAGATGCAAACACAGGATTGCTCCAGGATTGCTCGCATCATAAGACACATTTTGTGGTCGCTTCATTGTACTGCGGGTTCATTTTTATTAAACACCACGATTCAGAGAGACTGAAAATAAAGGATGATGCAGTGACGACTATATTGAATCTGACAGCAATGTGGCAACACACAAGTGTGAGTTACAATGTTTTTAATATGGGTCACTATTGCTTTGTCTGTTACAGATCATTTGATATGTACTCACTTTACTTTCACTTTGCCGAAAATGATTAACGATGAATACAACAATGACAGTGTGACAAATGATGGTAATTCGTTTACACAAAACACCTTAGGTTATCCTGTCAACTATAAGTGTGGTAACTCCAAGTACTTAAACTTTATTTGCCACAACCAAGACTTATAAAGCATATGTAATATGCATAAATGTTTCACAGTTGGCAAATGTTTCAACTATATAATGAGATAAACACCTTTATGTAGCATCTTCGTTTCTACACTAATATAATGTAATAAAATATTATGAGATTGTTTTAAATATTTTTTTGAACATACAAATAAGAAATGTTGGGGAAAAAATGATACTTTTAAACATGAAACTAAACTGCCAGTTGGTTGCGGCAAGTGACCGTCTTCATGAATGAGTCACTGAGTCATTCATTCAAATGATTCATTCAAATTATGATTCATTCATAATGAGGCAGTTGTTTATGAATGGGTCATTAAATCTTTGACTTAACCAATTTGATCAAAACGCTGAATCATTCAGTAGTATTGTTGTGAGATGTGCTATGGTTCTGCTGTGAACTTTGTTCGGAACTAACAAACTTTTTGCTGCTGAAATAGAACAGTAACAGTCCATACTGCATCTAAAATGTAAATTAGGCCTACATTATATATTATCCACTCGCCATGCACTTACACTAAGGCCTGGTTTCACAGACAGGGCTTAGATTAAGCCAGGATTCGGCCTTAGTTTAATTAGGACATTTAAGTGCCCGGCCTAGACAATGACAGTGGCATATTTTAATATATGTCAATGCAAGTTGCTTTCAGTTAAAACAGCTCAAACATGCATTTTAGTCTGGGACTAGGCTTAAGCTTTGTCTGTGAAACTGGGATAAATGTAATAAAATCAGAGTAATTTTAGCATTTTGGTGATTCCCTAGTTATGTTTTTGTTATTGGCAATTTAATCAGGCTACTTGTCTGATTGGGCAAGTAAAATTCTCTTTCACTTGCCCCTTCAAAAAGCATTAATGTCGAGCCCTGTTATTCCATATATATTGTCTTCAGATTTGGATCAGACTTTAGCAAAAAAAAAAAAAGGTATGGCTGAATTTTACTGTTTTTTTTTTTTGTTTTTTTTTTTTAACAATTCCTCGTGTGCAATGGCAAAACTGAAAATTATTTTAATATGCAAAACTGTTACCCAATCATTAGAAGTGGACTGATGCAGTCTAGAAAGTCTTGAATGCAACATGCCTATCAAAACAATGTGTTTCAAAGAGAGGGTCAAAAACAGGATAGAAAATAGCCTATTACTTCTAAATTAGGATGGTTTTTGATGTAAAAAAATTTGATAACATTAAAAGTATAACTTTTAACATTATAACATTTTTTAAAAATACAACTCATATCCCTTTTAACACACACACAGACACACACACACACGTGGCTATGTATTCATTAATGTTTGTTTTGCAGCAATATGTTGGCACATGGAAGAAAAAACAACTTTTTGCCTCTAAAGCATTTTTGTATTAATTCATTTACACATTGAAATCAAATGCAGTGACATGTACATAAACGCATGCCATCTATCAGACAAATGCAGCACTTCACCGCATACCAGATGACCTGGAATTCATTACCTGGGTCGGAAAAGAAATCAAAAATATGCAATTCCGTTTACACAGTGATGGAAGTCAAATACACACAGATATGCATATAATGTATCAGCATGTCAGCTCTTTTTTGAACACTAGCCCACTAAGGGCTGGAGTTACTCTACTGCAGAGAAAAGCTAAAACACATTCACCAAAAACTGCGTACTCTTATGCACATTTAGTAATCGGCAGATTATTTAGGTGTAATTGTTGAATTAAAGGAATTTTAAAATCAGCAATGAAATCTTTATGAAATATTGTTTTTGAAATAAATAATATTGTTATTACTATCATTACATTAAAATATATTATGTAGTAAATATATTTAATAAATATAATATTGTCACATTAAGTCTTTTTTCTTTCATTTTCAAAGACTTTTAATGTTTTTCTTATGAGAAACATACTAAAATGTATGAGACTAAATGAAAAAAAAACAAATACAAAGTCTTAGTGTCAAAACAAATTTGTGATTTTGCACTAGTAAGATATGAAAATGTTGTTAACATCTGTATTAAAGGACTGTTTATTTGATTGTTCGTATGTTTATCGTGAATATTCATTCGTTCTGCTCAGGGGTGCTTCTGTTTGTTAAGCAAACCATGAAATTGAAGGATCTGATACGCAAAAGCTATAACTGGTTTCGGTTCTCTGGTAGAAACAGTTCACAGTGGAAGAACAGTGAATTTGGATGAGCAACATAGTGGTTTTAAATTGCAGTTTAATGCCCTTTCCTGAGATCCCCTATAACCTACTATTGGAAGGTTCCACAGAAGAGGACACACTGTGACATAAGTATGAGAGGAATACTGAGCTGAAACGGGGTGGGGGGAGAGAGAGAGAGACCTGTATTGTTGAGGGTGATGTGGTTGTCATAGATACCAAAGTGATGAGGTGGTGAAGAGGGGAAAGGTGGTCCCTGCTTTGGTCGGGATAAGTGAATCAGTGTGTGTGTGTGTGTGTGTGTGTGTGTTTGCGGTCAGACGGTCAGACACGTCATTCTACACTTTAGGGTTGTTATGAACCATTTTCAGTAGCTTATACCAATACCAGTGAAATTTCACGAGTCTCTGTGTCACATCAAAAATTACTATATAACATATTATATTTATTTCATTGGCCCTACTTAATTATTACACTCTTAAAAATGATGGGTTGTTTCAACCCATGTTAGGATCAAACCATTGGGTTTAAAAATTCAGTCACACTTTAGATTAGGGTCCAATTCTCACTATTAACTAACTATTAACTAAGACTTTTGCCTCAATAGACTGCTAATTACTGCTTATTAATAGTTAGTAAGGCAGTTGTTAAAGGGTTAGTTCACCCAAAAATGAAAATTCTGTCATTAATTACTGACCCTCATGTCGTTCCAAACCCATAAGACCTTCGTTCATCTTTAGAACACAAATTAAGATATTTTTGATGAAATCCGTGAGCTTTCTGGACTCCGATAGACTGCAAAATTATTACCACTTTCAAGGCCCAGAAAGGTAGTAAAGGCATCATTAAAATAGTCCATGTGACTACAGTGGATCAACCTTAATGTTATAAAGCGATGAAAATACTTTTGGTGCGCAAAAAAAAAAAAAAAAAAAAAAGTAGCCGGCATTCTGACTTCGAACCCGGAAACGCTGCACTATGTTTACCATGTGAACAACATAGGACACTGACAGGGAACAAAAGAAATTGTTGAATAAAGTCGTTATTTTTGTTTGTTTTTTGTGCACAAAAGTATTCTCGTCGCTTCATAACACTAAGGTTGAACCACTGTAGTCACCACAGCCATTATGCTAGTAATATGCATGCTAATAAGCAACTAGTGAGGATTGGACCTAAACTAAAGTGTTACCAAAAATTTGATAAAACAAATTAAATGGTTGGGTTTGTCCATATTTGCCCAAAAGATGGGTTGAAACAACCCAACATTTTTTAGAGTATACATTTAATAGTAATATTTCATTATTTAAATATTTTAATAAATTAAATCAAATGCACCTTTTACCCTTGTGCGCCTTTAGCTCCATTGTACCCTACTTTTTACTTTTAATACTTAGGTACATAAAATAAGTACTTTTGTACTTTTACTCAAGTAAAATTGGAAAGCAGTACAGGAATAACTCTGTGTGTGTGTGTGTGTACTTTGTCCACCAATGAGTATTTCTCAGTAGAGTTAAAGGTACTTCTAGGCTTTATAGGCATATAACAACAGTATTCAAGTAAACAATCAGAAATTGGATGTAGTTAGAAATCTGAGTTTTAATTAAATGTCAAATAAAGACATTTAATCAACTGGCATTCATCATTATCAATATCATTACATTGTTTTCTTATTTTAGTATCAGCTTTATACTAATATACTGGTACTTTGACATTCCTGTACATCTAACTGCTCGCAAATCCTAATGGACAAGAGAAGAAGGCCTACAAGGTCAAAGTTCATTGCTCATTCAGTGTACTCCACATGACCCATACAGACTTATACAGGGTTTAAAATGGATGCCAGCATGATGTAAGATAGCTCTCACTGTTCTTCCATCACAGCTTTGTCAAAGAGACAGTAAGAGAGCAGCATGCTGGCTGCAGCATACTGTGCCACATTGTTGTTTTATGTCATTTAACAATGACACATCCTTCACTCAACCCAAACTATTTATGGTGTTTTTCTCTACCAAACCTTGGCATCACTGAAAGCTTATATTTATCAGGTGTCATTGAGTAGTAAACCGGGACTGTTTCTGTGAAATATATTATATTATATTATATTATATTATATTATATTATATCATAGTCACGGTTAGCAGTATAGGTAAATCCAAAGCTGAGATGCATGATGCAGAGAAATGATGAACAATACTAGGATTATGAACACTACTAATACCAATTCTAATGAACACTTCGAGAACTACACAGCAACATATAATGTTACCACAGAACAGAGAACAAAGAAAACAGGATCGATAATTAACAAAACATGGAACAGGTGTGTAACTAATCAGAAACCATGGAAACAACCTACGAACTAGAACTCAAGCAAAACAGTGACAGGGAAATCTATGAAAAAGCAGAACATGACTAAGAAACAATGAACTAAACAACACATGAATGTAACATATATTATATTGTATTACAATAAAAATGTAAAAAAAAAAAATATAGTTATAAAATATAAAATTATAAAATACTCTTTTTTTTTCAATTTCAGTTGAACTTTTTAGTCTTTGAATTTATACTGATGAATTTATTGAAAAGAGCAATAAAATATTCATGAACAGTGAAGCACCTTTCAGCTAATACAGACTTATAAAAAGCCCAACCACACAGCCTTGTAAAAAAAAAAATAAGGATGCATATAGCAGATTAAAAAGGTATTCTAGGAGAAAATGGAAGACTAGCAATAGCAATATACTGTATTACCGGTCAGCACTGCCATTTGCAGTTTTGTGTAGAAAAACAACAACAAAAAAGATTTTTTGCTATGTGTGTAGTGAGTATGATAAGCAAATTGCACAGCATATATTGTGGGTAGTTTTAGTTGTAACTGAACCTTTAGTTCACTTCACTAGAGTCTTGATGCTCGATTCTCATTCCACGTTTGCATCAGCTCAACTAAGCTCAAATTCTTAGTGCTTTTGTTTGGCACTCATATCTCAAAGAACATGGCTACAAAGATTCCTATCAAAAGCCCAGTGCACCAGAACATATGGCAAAAACAGCATCGGCTTTATAATCCAGGGACTTATTTCTTCACTGAACCACATGACTCGCTGAATATGCTCTCTTAAGCATGTGCACAAATTGGTTAAAAAAGCAAGCCTACTTGGCATTATGAGGCCTTGCACTGTAAGTTAATGGTGTCACTGCTGAAGCATTGATAGAAATATCACAGGAAGTCATCATTTACTCTCCCTAATGTCATTCTAAACCTGAATGACTTTCTCTCTTCTTTTGAAGAATTATTTAATGAATAAATAATCCAGTTGTGTGGAGATAAAGAGTTTAAAATAAATTAAATGGGTCAGCTGCATAATATATGGAAATGCAAACAGCTGACGCACAATCTTTTGAAACTTCTGTGTATGTAAAGACAAAATGGTATCAGCATGCCCATGTGCCTCAAAACATTTGCACCTGTGTTTTATATGTACATCCAGGTACATGCACTTCTATATTTTTCTACATTCTCATATGTTAGAGTATTGCAGCCAGCATGGTGTGATTTTGCTGCGATGCCTCTGTAGTTGGACACATACTGGGAGACAGATAGCGACAGAATGAACAGCCCGACCTGTGGCCGTCCTGCCGCAGCCTCTGTCCTCAGGGTACGCTGACAGGAGACAGGCATGACTCATTCATCAGAAGTAGGACAAAAATAACTATTAGAGTTTTGATATAGTGGCAACCATCAGTTTTTCTGCACGTCCTGTGTCCAAGATAACTCCCTGTGGTATTCCTACAGTTCGCATTTAGCACCTTTTTCCTTCCAACTTCATTTATTTTGTGTCACGTCTCACAGCGGCCCAGTGGGTATCTACAGACGTTTGGCAATACCCTTCCTGCTAGGAGCTTACGAAAAAGGCCGATTAATGATGCCAACATGATACAGTTTTTTTTTCCAATTGGATCTGTACATGGTATTTTATATTGTATTGTTTATTTCCAAGCGGATTACTGTAAGTGTCTTTCGTGCATCAATTATTGAGATGGTGTGAAGCAGATATCCTCTTCTCACTTTCAAAGGCTGCAATATTTCTCATTATAAGCAGCAAGTCGGTTTCCATTAAGTATTTATGAACCAGGAATAAACCGCGTAAATCGTGTGCTTTGTACAGGCTCCAGATGATTTCTCAAAATGTAGGAAAGTGTTCCCGTTCTTTCCCTCTATTTCTCAGCCTAACACTCTTGCGGCTCAGAGAAATGGAGCTAATCACAATGGCTACATTCACACAGCAATAGAATATGGTCATCAGTCCTGTTTTAAAGTGAGAAATATAACTGCGTTCAAGAGTGACGATTGCATTTGGCAATTTTTTGGACTCGCAACCCGGATTTTCTGTGTACCTAAGAGTTAAAGTGGCCCTATTATGCTACAGTATATGAAAGGTTCCTAATTTTGTTTTGGAGGTGTTCTACAAAATGTTTACATGCGTCCAAGGTAAAAAATCATTTTCTCATAATATACATTGCACATCACCTAATTTCTCAAACAGTCTGAAACGGTTCGTTTGAAGATTCAGTCTCCCTAAACCCCTTCTTTCCATGAGTCTACCCTGCTCTGATTGGTCAGATGGCCCAGTCTATTGTGATTGGTCTATCGCTTGCAGCGCGTGTTGGAAATAAAATGCTGATTAGCATATCTGAATTTTAGCTCCGAATGCTTCCTCAATCCTCAGCAATTGTACACACTGTAAGGACAGTAAAAATGGCATCAATTTTACCATATCAGTTCAAGCCCAAGTCCGATGATGAAACATCAGAAGAACTAGTTCAACCCAGAGGGACCCGAAAGGACGACTTGAGAATGTTTCTCAGTGGTAAGATGGACATTACTGGGAATCTAACAGAGAGAGTACTTCAGCAAGTTAGTGAGGACTCGTATTTTTACATCTTATTATGATACAGATAGTGCTTTACTCTGTACTAATGATAAAGAATTCTGTATTACCCTCATGTAAGCAAACCAGGCCCACAGCTAAATGGTAAACATTTACCCAAACAATAACGGTACATACGTTAGCAGAGCACCAACATGAATGACTGATGTAACATTACAGCTTGTAAACCAAAATCTTGCTCCATCCTTTATCATTACTCAAGGTAGTAAGAATGACAAACAATCTGCATTCATTTGGTCCAAATTGGTCTAAATAAAGTGTGTACTGCCCCATCTTTAATAGATAAGCGTTTTGCAAATCCCACGTTGACCTCGCCGAGATTTGAAAAGCAGCCGTCAGTACAATGATGGGAACATAAGAAAAGGTTGTGGTATCATTGTAAAAATGAATTTTACTGACTCTTCACATCCTCATCCTTTGGAAGTGTATACAACGAGAATTTGCTTTCGCAGCTCAGAAAACAACGTCTTCTTGACATGTCGATAATACAAACCAACTACAGTGTTTGAGGGCGGGTCAAAGTGGACATTGTTCGCAGGCAGCCAATGATGACCATAGGCTGGCATTGTGCAGATTGTTTATCTATGTAGATATGTTACTGAAGTGAGACTGGAATTGCTCAGTTCAAAATTGATTTTTAATTTTAAGAGACAATAACTTTATTTGTTATGCACTTTAATTTTTAAAACTTTTACATTCACAAACAGCTATATTGCACTCTACATTAAAGGTAATATTCAGGGGAAAAAAGCATAATAGGGACCTTTTAATAATTTTAAAGTTAATTTTAATATTTTTAATCATCTTTTGACATTTGTATAAAATCAAGTTGATTTATGTATTTTAATCAAACAGAATGGAATGTTTGAAAATGAGACAAATCAACTAATGAGAGAGAAAACATCACAGAATTCAAGCTAATACTTGATGTTTGTGCTGTTGTCCCAACATGATGTCACTTCTTGGAGGATCATGTCATCCTGGAGGCTTTTGTTAGTTAGAAGGATATAACAAATGAGGAATAGGATGGAAATCGATATTGGGGCCCACTAGGGGGCCTCAGCAAACTTCCAAGGGGGCCGCAGGATGTTTATGTAATCACAAAATTACTTGGGATTAATTTAATATCAATAAAAAAAGCCATAATTACAGCAGAAATACTGGAAATATCATAGCCTACATGTAAGGGGGCCTTTAAATATTGTGTTTAACAACAGGGGGCCTTTGAGTCATGAAAGTTGAGAAAGTTGAAAGCAATGATATTGTAACGGTTTATGCAGGCAGATTGATGAAGACAGATGAATCAGGTTCCAGAATTTCAAAAGTTTAATTATAACTCAAAAGACAAGCAGACAGGTAGTTGCAAACACATCAAACACAACAGTGACTAGACAAAGAGTGCAGGCAAGGGTGCAGCTTAAATAACAAACTGAAGTGAGATAATTAATCAAACACAACCAAACAAATGAACTCAAAGACAGTGACCATGAAAACAAAGGAGTGGCGGGAAACTGAACAAAGGAACATATCAAACAAGCAATAAACAAACTGAAAATGTGACAGATAAAAAAAATACAGAAAAAAATGTATTTTAATTGGCAATTAATATTGCTAAGAAAATGTTTTGTTTGAAATATTGATCAAAGATTTTCTTAATGAACTTAATGAAGTTATATTTAAGTTTACGCACTTGATAATTATTAAACAAGTTTTTGTATGTAATATGTAAGATCAGTTATTAGACAGGTGAGCAACAGTTTGGAGACCTTTATCGACAGAAAAATAATCATTGTTATAGATCTCCACACGGTTAGTCTTATTGTTTGAATCTCTTGTTTTCTTGATTTACCAAGAGTAACATATTTGTACCATGCATCAGAGACTACACTTTTTTTGTCAAGTGGCTAACATCGCATAATCAGAAAGAGCTTTATTTGTAGTAACAGTAATACAGCATTTTCTCCACCATACAATACATTTTAAAATTAATTGATTGCCATTTAGCAACACAAGTCATCCAGCTTTTATTAAAATATTCTAATATCAATCTAGCTTACTGTAATGTGTAACAAGTCATTTCAGCCACCGAGCAAACGCACAGAATAACGTTATAACATAAATTTCAACACAGTCAAATGTATTTTTAGTATGATTGTTTTGACTAAGTAAAACACCGCTGCGGTACCCCACAATTTTAATTTGTCAAATAAAGTGACCTGTATGAGTAACAAAGATCAAGTTCAGGTAAGAAGGAGGTGGACGTTTAATGTAACTTTAATCGTGAAATACACATAAACAACAAAACTAAAGAAGTGGCAGTGGCCAACTGCAGCATATAAGCATAATAAAAACAGCAACATAAAATGTCCTGGTCCTTTCTCACCCTTCACTGTCATCATTCCTTCTTATATCCTTCCGGAGCTCCTCTGTAGGACTCAAAACACGGTCGCACAGGTGTCTAGCATTCGCTGCACCGGCCTCATTCCGCTCCCATGGCTCTTGGCCCCGCACCGCTTCATACTACAGTAACTTTAATAAAACAATACATTACCTCATCAATGAACATGATTTCTGCCCAAGTCCTGTTGGATTGCTTTTCATCAGCTGTGGAGGTGAAGATGACAACTCCCATGATTCCATGCATATTCAAGCTACGCCTTTGTTAAAGTTTTGAATAAGCAACCTCTAGAGGCGAAACTTACATATTGTGCCTTTAAGTAATAAAAGAAAACAAAAACTTGTTTAATAATTCTGAAATATTAAATAAACACATATTAAGCTATATGGTGGGGTCCATATGTCTGAGACCACTGTTTAACGAACATTTGGACCCCTCTATATATGATAAAAAATATTCATACTGCATGGTAGGATTGACCCAGACAGTGAAGATTTTTGTGTTTGGATGCCAGTACTCACTGGTGCTGAACACTGTGTGCTGCACTCAGCACTAATTAGCAGATCAGCTCTTCACTACCAAACAGAGAAGAGGAAACAGTAGACAAAAGGAAGTCTGATTGTCTGATTGCCAAAAATCTCATTTCCTGGCCTGAGCTGGGAGAGCGGCCAGTGAGGAAGTGCTGATTGTGATGCCTGTTGGTGGCATAGTGGACAGGATGAATTTACTCTGCCGCTGCCTTTCCAAGACTGCAAGTACAACGTGGCCATCAGTCACATGACGGGCCTGTCCTTCAGCACAAACTTGGCCTGACCTGTCCATGCAGGACCACTCGAATCCAGACAAATGGACACAAGCGGGTATAGCGGGATAGATTGAATAAGAAGTGGCAGAGATACCCAGCAATGTGCACAGCAGGGATGGACAATGGTGTCGCTCAAGCAAAAATTACAGAGCTTGATAATAATCCACTCACTTCCATAAAACCCTCAAAAATGATCCATCTGATCCCTCGCACCAGCCTCCACTCACTCAGATAAAAACCTTTAGGCCTCCTTCTAAAATCAGTTGTGATCTTGACTCGTACTGGAACATAATATTTGACATTGTTGTGTCCAAGATTGAGCTTTATTACAGTTTTTCCCTGCAGTGATATTTGTGGCATTTGACAGGTTGTGTCTGTATCCAGTCATTGACTCACAGCTGAACATTTGTATATACCTAAAGGATAACGTCAGTGTAACTGTGATCAATTATTTAGCTCCATGTCTACGGGCCCCTGAGTTTGACTGTATGTAGTGTGTGTGTGTGTATTTCTGCATTACAGCAAAGCAATGAAGCAAATAATTGAGCAAGAACCAGGGTCACTTATATTTGATGTTAACAACTGGGAGTTATTTTAACGTTCAACTATTCATACCCACAGCGGTTTATTAAAATTCAATTTCAAATTAAATACCTGTGAATTTACTGAAGCCAAACGATTCACACAAGTTCACACAAAAATGAAAATTCATTTACTCAACCTCATGTTGCTCCAAACCCACATGACTATCTTTCCACGTCCAATCTGCTCCTTTCCAAAAATTCACCATAAAGATTTAGGCATAACAGTTTTTGTGTGAACTATTCTTTTATTTTTATTTTTTGTCTATTAAAGTGTAAATTGCTGCTCTTTTTGATGAACATTTAATGTACATTATTATTATTATTATTATTATTCACCATAAGGGTTTGGAATGACATAAGAGTTTTTGGGTGAACTATTCCTTCAGAGACTTCAAGTTATTTAAATTTTAGTCAAAATATCCATTAAAATGTATAAACTGCTTTTTGATGCACAGCATTAATATTATTATTGTTAGTTTTTACAAAAATATTTTTAGAAACAGAATACAGACATGATATATAATATAATAATATAACATAATATAATATAAGGAATAATTGACTCCGGGCCGTTGAATTGGCCTATAAGAAAATATGCCATGACGCGAAGCGGTTACACCTCAAGTGTGCATTATTTTTTTAAATAATTAAATGGCCCAACGAGTCAATTATTCCACTTATACTATGGATACCACACCTCAAAACATTGTTCAGATGATGTATTTCAAGACATTTGTCATTTAAAACACTCTAGGACTAATTTCTTAATGCATTTAATCCCAAGTCTCCGTTACTAATTCCAAACACTAGTAACGAAGGCTTGAGCCTTGATAGCAGACTTATGCAGTTATTAATGCAGTTATCAGAGAGAAGAGATTGATTAAAGCTGCTGTATGTAAGTTTTTGACTGTACTAAAGCATAAAAATACCCTGATATGTTTGCAGAAATTTAGGAAACATGCTGAGTTCACATTCTCGTTTCTCTGAAAACCATTGCTACAGCCAGTTATTTTACTTTGAAATGTGCGTTCCGTGTCGGAATGTCTGTTTTTGTTTTGGTCTGTGCAAGACCACACGTTGCCAATTTACCCAATAGTATTTCGCCACCCCGGGTTGCCAGTTGGCGGAAAACACATGCAGCGAATTGCAGCCATGGAAGCCAGCGAACAAACTGGGTCAGAGATCGCAGATTCTACCCAACCTAAAAAGCCTCAGCATCCATCTACAAATCTCTATGAACAGAAGCATATTAAAATGCGAAATCAACTCATCAAATCAATAAATCAACTTACAGTGTCTAAGTCTCCTCGCCTTCCAAAGTCAATTGAGCTCGCTCCTGTTGCGTGTCTTCAAACTGCCAACTCGCGTGAGCGTCAAGTCTGAGGAGGAGGTGGCGGGTCAAACAATATTTTGAATTTGGTCTGCAGTGCCCATTTCAACCACTAGCAGTCATTCTTACATACCGCACCTTTAAGCGTATGTGAATTACCTGAGTCTGTGCGTCTCTCAACAGTTTTCAGCAGCAGCCTCTCTGCTAATAGCGAAACTGTAAGTTTATCTGCTCCAAGAACAGCGGCGTTATTACCTCGCTAGTGAGAAATGCCATGTAGCTTTTAAGTTGTTAAACTATTTTACTGATAAAATCGTCAGAGCAGTGAACGTTCATCAACGAATCTGATTCAAGCATTCAACAGCCCTGTATAATATAATATAATATAATTAACAAGTACCGTAATATATAACTCATAATATAGCATTTTATATTTTGTCTTTTTTCTATAGTAAGATTTTCAATATTACAAAATCATATTTGCTTTGAATGAGTATGGAGATTGAATTGAACTGATAATCAGCATTTGTTGTTGCAAATCCCTATCTGGGACAACAAAAAATAAAGAATTTTTTCACAATACAGGATAACCTTAACACATCCTCTTTATTTTGAGCCAGGTTTGCAGATTCTGCAATTGTTTGTTGTGCATTGTTCACCAGCCACCCATATGTTTCACTCCCCCTGTCGGTAGTGTACACAAGGTAACTGCTCAGGTTTGTCCTGTGATTAATTGCTGAGTGTAGTTTAGCTCAACCTGGAGCAGGAACACACTGCTGTTCCATTCTCTTTCACCCTCAGAGAGTCTGCCGAGAATCGCTGCGCTTTCACAAGTTCTGTAAATAGGCAAACCAAACACTGCAGCTTCTAAATATATCATGCCAGAGAAGTTTTTCTGATCATTTGTGAAAATCCAGGACAGACTTGAAAATGAGATGCAGATCACTTTGTCTCCATGGGTTTTAGTCTGTTTTTGGTGCACTCTGTTGTCACAGAACATATGTATTGGGAAAAAGTCCTTGGTTTAGGGTTTGTTTGTGTGGATATGTGATAAGCACTATTGTATTTTTAAAGGCTTTAAAATTCAATGCAAAATTCCATAATGAACAAAACATTAAGCTCAAAGTATGCTTTTTAAGCGTATGCGAGGGTCAGCGTATAGTGCACATGACGCGAATTTCGTCATCAGAAGAGTATGCACGTACTGTGCGTGCACTGCCAGATTTTTGATTGCACATGCACATTTAATTTTTTTGCAATAAGTTTATCCACAAAGTGGCAACTTTGCCCTGGGGTCGTTGATTCACAAGGTAGTCAAATAAAAACTGCATAAACAGAACAGACCGGAACTCATGCAAGCTACAGCAATGGAGGCCTACATAGACGAGAGATTGTGCGAAGAGGTTAGAAAGTACCCTTATTTGTACAACTCTAGCATTAAAGAACACAAAGATGTTTACATGGGTTGTACCTATTGGCGAGAGATTGCTCAAAACTATGCATGTGTTCAACGCCTCTGTACGTGTACAAGTCAAATTAAGTATACATTGCAAGGCTGTGCGTTTGACTGTGCACGTATACTCAGGGCTTTAATGTGTGCATTTCACCATAGCATCCTTTAATTAAACGAAATGTGTGCATTATCCAATACAGAACTGTAAATGAAAGCCAAAGGGCTTGATTGCCGTAAATGAAGCATTCCTTACCGTAGACCAAATAAACCCCCAGTGTAAGGATGTAGGTAAACATAATTGACTCCCATGCTGCAATTTAGTCAGAGAGATCTTTTGCACAAATCTAAATAAATGGATGTAATTGATGAGTCGAACAGCATTGATTTCCAATACGCTCATTTGTTGTGCAGGAAAGTGAAAAATGGGGCAGTTGTGTGTGATTGGTTTGTCTGTCTCTGTTCTTTACACTGATGAGTCAGACACTGCTTTGTGAATGATTTCATTTAGATCAGATTAAAGCTGCCTCTGACAGTTAATCTGGGAGTTTAGCTACTGCAATCATCAGGAATCATCTGATTGTCATGGGATTATGACTTTAGAGGGAAGACTAGGTCAGGTGGCTGTGCGAGGACAGTCAAACCCATACATAGACGCATACACTGAGGCTGAGCTAAACAGCTTAGTCATGATGTTAGAGGTCAGGAATGAGGTGCTATACGTGCATAACATTTGCTTAGGCAAACAGAACCCGAACATAAAAAGGCATTTGCATCTCAATGTACTTTCATAAAATTATGTATTAAAATAATTAAATAAATGTCACAAGTCAAAAAAAAAAAAAAAAATAGATTTTATCCATTGAGATTATAATTGTGTAAAACAATGGCTAAATAGCTATTTGGTGATTGGCTAAAATTATCTAATGATATTAAAATGAAAACAATATACCATATACTGTTCAAAACCTTTTGGGTCAGAAAGATTTTTAAATGTTCTTGAAAGAAGTCTCTTCTGCTCACCAATGCTGCATTTATTTGATCAAAAATACAGTAAAAACAGTAAAATTGCGATATTGGGAATATTTTTACATGTGACACTGTCACTTTTGATCAATTTTTACACATCCTTTCTGAATAAAAGTATTAATTTATTTAAAAAAAAATGTAAAATGCTTAAAAATGTTTTTAAATAAAATCATTGTAACGTGCAGTCTTGTTTCAGTTTAATGTTTCATGGACTTTTCGTTTGGTTCTCATTGTTTTCTGTTTTTCCTTTCTGTTTAACTTGGTTGTTTGCATGTGCTGTCATAGTGATTTATTAGTTGATTGATTAGTCCCACCTGTGCCTTGTTTTTCATCAGTTAACCTGTCTATATATAGCCCTCATTTTCAGTTGGTTTTTGTCCGTTCTTGTTGCTGTATAGTTTGGTTTGTTTTCTCCTGTGTGCTTCTATTCCTGTCCATTGTTTCAGAGTGTTTTGTTATCTATTGTTAATTAAAGTTGCTGCAAATAGTGGGAGAAACAAAGCTTTGAATCAATTGAACCAATTGCTTTGCAAAATGATTCACTGTTTCGAAGCGTTTAAAAACACCACACGCTGGTCAAAGCAGTGTAAATGCAACAAAACATTCATAGAAATGGCTTTTACAAATCCATTGCAAATGTTTTATAATCTATATAATGCAATGAAGTATAATCTATTTAATGCAATGAACTAATCATCTAATACCATTAAATATTGTGTGTCTGTATAATATGTGTTCTTTTATCAGTTCCCAGGTCTTGTTTTGTTTTTTTTCTATGGATGGCTCAGCTAAACAGGCCAATAAGTGACTATTAACTACTATTATTGCTTTTAATTATACAAATGCCTCATTAAAATGTCTACAAATGTATAAAACTTATCAGAGATCAGATAAAAAACAATAGACAATGGGGTGAACCATTGACATTTCTAAACTTTTCGCGAAACATTTATGATGTAACAAAAATCACTTTCGTTTACTGAAATCACTTAATTTGGCAGTTTGATACGTGCTCCAAACCACTCATTTGAAACAAGATTCGTAAAAGTTCACGAAACAGTGTTTCGAAAGTGCCCATCACTAGCTGCAAATAGATCCTGCTTCTACTCTTCATTCTTGCAACCGTTACAATTATATTATTTTAATACTATCAAAACAGCTTGTTATAGTGATGTTAACTAAAAAGGAATGTTGTTTCAAAGGTGGTGCAAGTTATTCCATTTTGATGAAAAATTAAGAAGACAAACTTTTTGTTTTCGAAAAATGTTGATGCACTAGCATTTTGAGATCATGAAATGGGCACAATAAGACAAAGTAAATGAATTTAAAATGGAGTCAAATTTGATTTATTGTTGACCCCCATTCAGACAGTGTAATCTGATTTGATATGATCTCTACATTATCCTCACCTAAAATGTTCCCTTATTTCTCTTTTAGTGTGGAACTAGATTTTAAACTTCAAGAAGACAAACTGCAGCCCTTAATGAAGAGATTGTGTCCATTAGAAGAGCCGTCCTACCCGTCTCTGCCTTACACACACGAAGTGTTCACCTCCACACCTAAACGTAAGTCCAAGACTGAGTCCAAGAAGCACGCTCGATGGAAACTCTGGTTCCTCTAACATATGGATTCAGGAAACCTTAAACCATCAGGCCACCACAACGAGCAAATTCTAGTGGAATTCTGCTTTACTGAATGGATAAACATGGAGAAATGCTCACTGCTAGCCACCGTTTTGGAACATGCGTCATTGGGATCCATTGAGCGACTGGATTTTTATAAGGAATTTTCTAACCATGACCCTCTAATAAACCCTCTGAGTTTGGGAACTGCTGAATTCACCTGATCTCACGTTTTCCAAAGGGATTACACAATGATCCTTAGGTTTAGACAAGTTAGCAAGGTAAGAGAGCAGGGGTGTTTGTAGATGCAGTGTGTGTATGTGTGTATTTTCCATTGTTTAACTCTGAGATCTCTCTCTCCTTTCTACATTTATCCTGTTTTATTTAGGATCCCCGCAGAGGTGACAAGAAACTTCAAAGCTAAATGATAGTTTGCCACAAAACTACTTTGGAGCCGTACATCAAAGACATCTAATCAGCAAAGCACAAACTTTTGAGAGTTATAAAGTAGATTTGATAGCTGAGATATACCTCTGTCTCTTACTTTCTTGCTTTCTTTCTTTCAAAAGACTCTCACCTGAAAATTGGTTATCTTTCAATGACAAAATAAATTAAGTTATACCTAGTGAGTAAAAGCAGAATCAGTTGACAGCATGCAGTAATAATCGATGACTTTGTAGAGATATTTTTCCTGAAAAATGTTGAGGAGAAATGTTGAGGATGTGCAATTAGTATGTCAGAAAAGGTTAGGCTGTAAATGTTTAAATGAAAATGGGTTTATACAGTTGCTGTTAAAAAAAAAAAAAAAAAAGTAGAAAAATGTTTTATGAAACTGTGAATTGTCTTCAATTTATATAGATTTCTGCATCAAATAATGGGCCATAGGAGAAAAATTGGGCGATGAGAAAGGAAATTAACAGTGTTGCAGTGTTTCAGGCCTGGAAATATTTTCTTGGGAATATGATGCTGTATTTACAGGATAAACATGAAACCCAGGTCAGTTTTTCAGTAAATATATTTTTCAGACTCATAAAGATGCTTGAGAATATGACTAAATTCGTTGGAAATTGGTTACATATAATATGTCCCATGATGAAAAAGTATGAGAACACCGTAAATCTATTTAGATGAACATTGTTTCGTGTTATATGGTGGAAAGTGCACAACTTCAGAACACAAAACAATACATATAACCTCTATCCTATAGCACACACACACTCTGTTCGAGCTGACGTGTCATTTGCTCAATTAAATTTGAATATGATGGCAGTCAATCACTGAAATCTTGTGCTTGTTTGCCCTCCTAAAGCAATGTAACGAAACGATCACTACACACAATTTGGGAAGTATAATAAAGCAGGTTACATCTAGAGGGCTATGTATATACAATCTGTGCTTAGCATTTATTTAGCTTTAAACAGTGTTTGTATTAGATATTCACAAGTCAAAAGTCTTCAACACGTTCACTACAGTGCCAAACACTGTATTTAGCTGGTAGCCCAAGAACCTTCATACTTGAAGGACATTTTGATAATTATATGTTATATATTTAAAACTAATAATACGTTGGTCACCTCACAATATCTTCTTGTTTAATTGGAGCACAGTACCTGCATAACGTATTCTTGTAGCATAACACAGATGCATCATTATTATACCTTGAGAAAGTGCAATTGATTTATATTGTGCAATATTACATTTTATACAATTTCTACCCACAGTGCATTTACAATAAAGAAACTGATGCAAAATATTATGACTCGACTGTCCTGTACACATGAATGTTCTTTAGAGTAAGACCAAAGCAATGTGGGATTCTTGCAAAGTGGATTGTGGTGGTGATACTCAATTCAGGAAGATGATTGAATAGTGCTTTGAACAGGACTCAGCTGGAGGATGAGATGGTTGCAACACTTCTCTCTAAAATTGATTGGCTTCAGCTTTGGCGCACACTCCACAGACGTGCTCTGTGATTGGACGGCCGCCAGTAGAACACCTGCTGCCAATATACTGTCACTCACTTTGACTCTAGGGAAGAAATATTCCTCTGAACTCATTCTGCAAACATAACTAAGGTAAACATGGCGAATGTAATTCTGCTGACCCATCAAAGGGATATGAATCCAAATTAATCTCTCAAGACTTTGCATGCACATATTCTCTGATCAAACAGCCTTATTTTAGTATTGTAATAGTAGCCACTTAAGTTGATGAGCACATGGAAGTCATGACCAAAATTACTCTGATTGCAGTTTTGTCTCCTTGCAATCTTTCCAAACAGATTCACAGAGGAGTCTTGATTTTGAAAAAAAAAAATAAAAAAAAATGTAAGTGCAGGGAACAGTGAAAGTTTTACAAGAACAGAAACCTAATTTATTCTTAAAATCACCATGAAATCATTCTTGTTCTTTTATGGAATATTGTGTAATTATTATAAATGGTTTATCCATTCACATCATTGTTTTTTAATACATGTGGCTTAATAATCTTGAATCAAAATAACTTCCCCTCCCTCTTGCAGCAACATCTTGCGTTTACTGGCATGAGGGCTGTCCTGTCACTGAACATAAAATCCACCAATAGCAAACCACAACCATCCAATCAATTCCCGAAGGACAAAATCAAGTCCGGCCCTACATTTTTTCCTGGTCAAGAAGCAGTTTCACTATATACATCGTAATAAGGAAGAAAAGACTTGCAATTTTCGTTTCATGCTAAACTTTGCTCTTTTAACAAAACAGAAACCTTGAGATTTTTTAAAGGGGTCCTTGATTATGATTTCACTTGTTTAACTTTAGTTAGTGTGTAATGTTGCTGTTTGAGCATAAACAACTTCTGCAAAGTTACAACGCTTAAAGTTCAATTCAAAGGGAGATATTTTCTTTTCCAGAAATCGCTTTTTAAGGACTACAACAAACAGCTGGTAGGGACTACAACAAGCTTCTTCCTGTGTTAGTGACATCACAAACCCCAAAATTTACATAAATCCTGCCCCCGGGAACACGCAACAAAAGGGGGTGAGGCCATGTTGGGCTGCTTTAGAGAAGATGAAGAGTTGTTGTAGAAGAGTGTTGTTACCATGCCGTCATTTTACACCGGAGTGCTTCACAAACGAGGGTTAATTCAATGCTGGATTTGCACAAAAGATTAACATGACGGCACATACTAGTCGATGAGTTGAATCAACTCCACAGCAACTACATACATTTATCCATGAACCATTCAGAAATGTCCAGTTTCATTCTAAAAGTTGCCATCAGTGTCGACTCCGGTTTGAACAATGTAAGGCTGAACATCGTTACTGACAATCCTCATTTTGGCTGCGTGAGATTCTCCAGCTTTGTTGTTGTTGAGCAACCGAAGCGCGAGCTGTTAAAACTCCACCCACTTCTGGAAAGGGGGCCGGGAGCAGCAGTTCATTTGCATTTAAAGGGACACGCACAAAAATGGCTCACACCCAAATAGGGGCAAATTTGACAAGCTATAATAAATGATCTGTGGGGTATTTTGAGCTGAAACTTCACAGACACATTCTGGAGACACCAGAGACTTATAATAATCTTGTAAAAGGGGTATCCTTTATAAATAAAATCTCCAAGTTGCTTTTATTGTCTTGGAGTGAATATTCATTTTTGAAAATCATTTTATATATTTATTTTTGACTTTTCATGGAAATACCCTTAAACTTTCTCGCCAAAACTACAACAAAGGCAAAAGGATTGTGATGGTAGAAGAAAACTGTTTTACCAGTGAACAGATAACCAGATCTCATTTCAAAGAGGGTTGTGCTGAGGCTAAATCTTATATAGCATATGGAGTGACTGTAATCTTCCCAATAGCTACTCATGCTTTGAGTGCCTCCCATGTCTGGCAAAATCCATATTTCACCACTGGCCTTTAAAAAGAAAGATTTAACTGTGAAAAGTTGTTCAGCTTGTCTGCTTCCATGACCTCAAAATAATAACTGTAGACCACAGAATAACAAGATCTCAATATAATAAAAGGGTTTTCAAATAAATGAGAGAAAAATACTTCTTTATAAAAATACTTTATAATGTATTATAAATTACTAAATGCTTATTTAATTTAACCATTTTTATTAATTAATTAATTAATTAATTGTTTAACAATATTTAAAACTCATTTCACAAATTTGATGTTATTACTATTTAATTTTGCCTTCTTAAGACTGGTTGGAAATCATGAGATTAATCACGATTATTTTAATCTATTGACAGTCTTAGTTTTAAAGCAGTATTTTTTAACAGATAATATTTTAATAATTTGTTTTGGCCTTAGAACAGTGGACATATAAAAGCTGTTTATTTATTTTTGGAAACAGCATGTCTTTATAATATGATGCTTGTGGTATTTACACATGAAATTGTGTACATAATAAAATTAATATATAATAAAATCAACATAATTACTTATTGAATAAAATGCAGCTGAATTTTAACATTTGGTGTTTACATTTAGCACTACATATAGTCAGTTTTGTATGGGAATCGATTGTATATAGACTTTCCATATTTCATATTTTAAAACCCTCTAAATATGGGTTGGCGAGGGCAGCTGTAAAAGGAGGCTGTGTCCTCACAACATTTGAAATGGCAGTAGAAACCCAGATTATCTGCAGTACTGACACAACACACTTATATGAGCTGTAGCCATGGTCACCCTCAGTGATTTTCCCCACGAGCGAGAGGGAACAGCATAAATGAAATGTTCAGTAAACACAGTCTTGCACACAGCAGGAACGGGTTGAGCGTTTTTTTACAGTGAAACGGCCCAAAGCACCTTCCGTTAATAAATTAAGCATTTGCATTAGGAGTAATTACAACTGCAAGAGAGGAGAGAGAAAGCGGGCGAGACAGTCAGCAAAAGCCGGATGGGCTTGTCGACAACCGGTTTGGGCTCAATTTTAATCTCCATCCCGCACTGCTTTAAAAATTCAAGGTTTCCTAAGAGCTCATTAATAAATGATAGAGGACTTGAGCTTAGTGGGCTTTAAAAGTAAGCAGCCGGGGCCCGTGCCCCCAACCCTTCAAATGTTTATGAGGACACTCAGCAGTGGATTTAACAAGGCCTGTAGAACTTTTGTGACAACGGAAGGTTGAGGAGCTTTAATGTAAATTACAGCCTAAGGTTAATGTGTGCAAGAACCAGAGCTACTGTACTTGTAAAATGCTTACTCTGCATCGGTGTCACGCGGGCCTGTTCAGATCTCCATATGAACCATCAGAACTACGGACTGCAGCATTATCCCTTCAGTATATGAATTGTGATTAGTCTAAATGCAAGTAACCTGTTTTCTCCTGTTTTACAATGAGATATGAGCAGATATGAGGATCGAATCAGGTTTATAGCAGTAAACAGCAGTTTACTCAGTGCAACTTACTATGATTTGCTTGGAGATTTAAAGGGTATAGTGGAAAAGCTACCTATAGGAAAGAGAAAAAAATGATATCTCTGTAAACATACGTCATATTGCGATAGGAAGCTCGTGCTCCAGACTGCCGTGAACGTGCTCAGGACCGTTTGCCAAGGCTGTGGATTATACAGGTAATAATGTTCAGTTTCTTGCACAGACCGATTGTTTTGCTTCATAAGACCTCAGTAGCTATGTTTCCATCCAAAGATGCGAATTTAACGTGCGCAAATTTGGAATATTGCATAAAACTTTTGTGAATAAAGCATTTTCCATCCAATGAGTCGAAGAGAACAAAACGGTCACTTCCTGAAAACTGGCGCTAAATGGAAAATGGACATTACTGCAGTAGAAGCCACTGTATATAATAATTTTCGTATATAATAAATTACTTGTGCCTCATAGCGTGCAGTTGAAACACAAACGCTGTCATGTTATCTTGCATTCAGATGCCTGGTGTTTGTGAAGAGAATCGTGTGAGCCGCTTCTGGGAGGGAATTAAACCGAATCACTTTAATGACAGACTTTGCTTTTGGCATTACAGAATGACCGAAACATAATTTCAGATGCTGTGCTGTGTCTTTTTTGATGCGCATCTAGGAATTTATTCAGTAAAAGTGTTTCCATGGTAGTTTATGCGCATGTTTTCGTATCGCATAGAAAATGTATCCGACTCGTTTTTTTTATGTGCATTTTTAGAATTTATGTGCATCTTGCCATTTCCATCCAGCGTTTTTTAAATGCAATATCCCAAAATGTGCAAAAAATAGGTGAATGGAAACATAGCTAATGAATCATCAGGAGCCATGGGTATTAATTTTGGGTTTTTTTGACCCTCAAAGTGACGGTAGCCATTGACTTGCATTATACAAATCACCAAAGACTATGGTTTCAGCTAAAAAGCTTCTTTTCTGTTCTACTGAAGAAAAAAAAGAAAAAAAGACACCTACATCATGGATGGCCTGAGGGTGAGTAAATTAACAGCAAATTTTCATTTTTGGGTGAACTATCCCTTTAACGACATCCGTCAAGCAGTATACGCAATATAACATATTCTATGTGAACTTTCCCTTAGTTCACACAGAACCCATATTTGTCATTAAAAATGTGAAACGTAGGGTAGTGGAATGGAAAAAAATTGCAAGGTCTAGAGACACATTTTTATAAAAGTGCCTTTTCCACACATGACCTTTCCAACGTGATTATGTAACGCGTGGCACATCGCAGATCTAGTGCAAGACAAGCATTTGTGGTTAAAAAGTATATAGATTTTTATTTATTTATTTATTTTTTTAAATGACATGTTTTGGTAGATAAGACCCTTATTCCTTGGCTGGGATCGTGTAGAGCCCTTTGAAGCTGCATTAAAAACTGCAATTTGGACCTTCAACCCATTGAACCCCAGTGAAGTCCGCTATACAGAGAAAAATCCTGGAAAGTTTTCCTCAAAAACCTTAATTTCTTTTCGAGACATAAACATCTTGGATGACATGAGCGTGAGTAAATTAGGAAATTGTAATTCTGAAGTGAACTAATCCTTTAAAGGAAACATTACTGAGAACTTCATTAGCTTTGCTTTAGCTTTCACTTGCTTTGATAGAGCAAACTCAGAGCAATAAAATATTTTTTGCAAGTGATTTTGCAGAGCAGGCAAATTCACTTGTATATCAGAAATGCAAAGCAAATAAATTAATTACAATCTCTCGTTTTATTAACACCCTTTGCATATCTTGAAAAAGAAAAAAAATGTTGTATCTCCTGCTTTGAGGAGTTAATCACTGGGGTAATGCAACTGTCGGTGTGAGGATACTAGTGACTAATGGACTGAAATGTTGAATCAGAGGAGCAGTAAAACAGGGTCTTTCTAATAACTCAAATCTCACATATATGAGACCTGCCCTGTTGTGTCAGGAGGAGAATGTGATAATATGGGCCTGAGACTATAACACCACAGTGCTTCTATTATCCTGCGCCACAATGGAAGAAAAAAATGACAGGTTAAGGTCGTGTGAGAATGCGAGAAACATAATACTGATGTTTATAGTGCCATCCGTTCTCCCATCTGACCCTAACAGTGTTTATTTACAGTAAGCCACTAACAGCTTGGTTTTTGCTTTCAAAGCCGTAATAGCCTCTGAAAGTCTCTGCAGACATTAAAGCCTGTACAATTTCACGCCGCCGTGCCCCACAAGTGCTAGAAGGCAGGGGTCAAAAAATTGTTTGATTTAGAGCTTTAGAATTGGTCCCACAAAAACTGACAGAAGAAACGACCTAAACTTTCTAGCTGCACTTCATGGAGGGATCATACCGGTCTAAAGGCCCAGGGCGCAGGTCTAAGCCTGGAAGATAAAGCATGAATAATGCATGGCACGGATCTGCGGGAGGAAAAAAGCACAGCTCCTTGGATATCGTCCTCTCTCTGCTCAGTGGAATGGATGTTTCCAGTCCTGCTAGCCGACAGCAGCAAAACTCATCCAAAAAGACCTCCAGAGCAGAGCCACGGTATCAGCAAACGCTAACCCACAAATCACCATTTTGGACTCAATTCATCCATCCACCTGAGTCTCAGATCGTGCACTAACCAGGTGCTAACCAGGTGATCCGTCACTAGAACCATTAATTTGGGTAGTCGTTTCAGACTTTTGCACAAAAAAAAAAAAAAAATCTTGTTGCATACCAATATTGTACTACCAATATTAGAATATTTAATTTTAGCTTAAAAGAAAAAAATCTTAATTTTATATTAAAAGCTGCTGATCCTAATAATTAACCTCAAAATAATTAATTGGTTTGATTAGGGTAAACTTAAATTAAACAAATTAGTTCAATCAAATTAACCTTTATGAGTATTTAGAACTTTCTTTTTCTTTTGAGTTCACCAAACTGATACATTTTAAGTAATCTGAACTGTTTCATTGTTTTGAGTGCTATGAACATGTTTCTTTTAATTTATACTTAAATTTAACTGAAACCGGGATTTCTATTTCCAAGCAAGACACTCGAAAGGGAGAGAAAATGCTAAAATTAAGTATTATGTTTTTTATGCAAGATTAATGCCTAGTGGGAGATTAAGTAGTGTTTGTTTTGCTATGCTAATTTAGAAGAGTTTCTGTTGTGGGTTTTTTTTAAAGGGGTTGCCATCATGGTTACAAGTGGAGCATGAGCTTAGTTTGAGAACAGATATATGTTAAATTTTCTATATTGCCGTACTCTTTCAGCAATTGCTATGCTATGTTATCAGAGCATTGTGTTACCATTATGCAAGTTAACATTTACTGAATCAGCTGGTTAAAACTAGCCAAGTTTCCACTACTAAAAATATTTAAGTTATGATTACATGATAATTCAGTTAAATGTATGAATAAGCCTACTCAAATATTCCAAGTTAAGAGCAATTAAAATGTATGAGTACAACATAAAATCAACCAATTCAGTTATTTTTTTGATGTAACTGATTACCTCAAATTTTTGAGTTTTGCTAACTTATTCGGGTTTACAGTGTAACAGGGAGAATCTGGGGGCTTTGCGGAAATATTTTTTGCAATCCATAAACTAAATTAAACTAATAATATAATATAATATAATATTTTTTTTTAGGAAATTAATACTTTTATTCACCAGGGATGGATTAAATTGACCGAAAATATTTCTATTTTAAATAAATGCTGTTCCTTTGAACTTTGTTCATTAAAGAAATCTAAAAAATTAATGATCATGATTTACACAAAAACATTAAGCAGCACTGTTTCCAACATTAATGTTTCTTGAGCACCAAATCAGCATATTAGAATGATTTCTGAAGGATCATGTGACACTGAAGACTAATGACGCTTAAATTTCAGCTTTGACATTACAGGGGCTATATAGCTAGAGCTACATATAATATAATGTTTACTCATACTAAACATTTAGCAGGAAACCTTGCAGTGGAGTAAAGACACTGAGGAATATCTACCTGAAACTTGGAAGAAGCAGTCCATTTTCTTCACCATCACTCACTAGTGTGAAGGGGGCCTGGCCGCTTCACACGGTCGATAAGTGGACATTAGGGGCTAGATCACACTATATGAAGGATAGGCAGTGGGGATCAAAATGAACAGGTTTACTCCCAGAGCTCTGGCTTAGAGCCATGAAAACACAAGAACAATAAGCTAAAGCCTTTTCCCATTAGATAGGAAAAATTTGATGTTAACACAATAGATTGATGGCTGCATCCCTAAGGGTGTAAAATCCCTGTTAGGCTCTATCTATGGTCCTGATGTAGACATATTGAATGTGGATTTTCTAAAGCTTAGTAATCATTCTCCTTATAAAGGCCAACTTAATTTCATAATGTCTCATCTCTCTATGGAGTTGATCATCTGCACAGGAAATTACATCTCCAATGTGTGAATGTCACATGGGATATTGGGTTTAAGGATTTAGAAGAGAAATTTTGTCATCATTTACTTGTTCCAAACCTCTATAAATTTCTTTGTTCTGCTGAACACAAAGAAAGATATTTGGAAGAATGTTTGTAACCAAGCAGATCTCATTGACCCCCCATTGACTACCATAGTAAAAAATACTTTGGTTCCTTTTTTTTTTTAATCAAAAACAGAAAGTGTGACCAGTGTAGTCTGGTTAATGAAGGAATGACTTTGAGAAATCAGTAGCCTAACTGATTGGTTGCTCATGTGACACCATGTAGTTAAAGATGTACACTACCGGTCAAAAGTTTGGAATCTGTAAGATTTTTAATGTTTTTAAAATAAGTTTTGTCTGCTCACCAAGGCTGCATTTATTTAATTAAAAACACAGTAAAAACAGTAATATTGTGAAATATTATTACAATTTAAAATAACTGTTTTCTGTTTGAATATATTTTATAAAGTAATTTATTCCTGTGATCAAAGCTGAATTTTCAGCATCATTACTCCAGTCTTCAGTGTCACATGATCCTTCAGAAATCATTCTAATATGCTGATCTGCTGCTCAAGAAACATTTATGATTATTATCAATGTTGAAAACAGTTGTGTACTTTTTTTTCAGGATTCCTTGATGAATAGAAAGTTCAAAAGAACAGCATTTATCTGAAATACAAAGCTTTTGTAACATTATACACTACCATTTAAAAGTTTGGGGTCAGTAAGAATTATTTTATCACAATTATTTTTATTTTTTTTAAAAGAAATTAAAGAAATTAATACTTTTATTCAGCAAGGATGCATTAAATTGATCAAAAGTGACAGTAAAGACATTTATAATGTTAAAAAAGATTATATTTCAAATAAATGCTGTTCTTTTGAACTTTCTATTCATCAAAGATTCATCAAATGATGTACACAAATATGTTGTACAATTGTACACAATAAATGTTTCTTTTTTGTTCCTGATAAGTAAAAATTGTTAATGGAACCATTAAGGAACTGGTTCTTTACAATAAAATTCTTTACAATTCCCATACTGACCAAACCAGCATAAACCATTCTGGAACAGCAAGGAAGTTCATGTTGACCTAAGATGGTCTTTTCAGAAGGCAAAACAAACCATTTCATTCCCTTTGGGCCTGATGACTCTAATTGCTTCAGGTCAAATACATACAGTTTCAGGTTTTTGTAGCAGATCTTGTCTACAGTGAATAGCTTCTCTGTGCAGGTTATGTTGATATCTGTTCCTCCATTTGTGTCCCTATAGATTGCAACTCTCTGTAAACTCATTGTTTGACATCTCTTGCAGTGTGGGAGCAGGGACGCACTGCACCATTAGCCAGAGCGCTAGTCCCTAATTAAATATTTCCAGCCTCAGTACAGTCTCTATTCTGGCATCTAATAAAACACCATGGAGGACAATCTGCCAGACCAGTCAGCAGCTGAGACATTTTTAATATGCTAAATAATGCATTCAAAAAGATGTGGACAGAGACATATGCAGCACATGGAAAACAGCATATGCTTTTAGAGACACCACTGTCCCTAACCCCATATAATTGACCCTTCCGCTAAGCCCCACCTTTATCACTATAAAGGGGACCTATTATGGAAAATTCAGTTTTACATGGTGTTTGAACATAAATTTGGCAGTGTGTGTACACAACTACACTATAATGATAAAAACCCACCCACTCCTCTTTTTTATAAGTATAAGCAGTGTCTCAGAACAAGCCGTTTGCAGATTCTAGCATATGTGACGTCACAAATACAGAGGCCCCGCCCACGACTGCTGACAGACTCTGCCCTATTAGCATAGACCCCGCCCTGAGTGAGCTGTACATATTTCGCCATCTTTATCTCCTCGCCAGAGCATTTAACAACAGCATACAAGTAAGAAATTCTTATTAAAGCTACTGAAGTCATTCAATCAAGAGCAGTGAGTGATTTTCTGTTTTTCTTTTGCTGTTTGATTCATTTTAAAGGGATAGTTCACCCAAAAATAAAAAGTTTGTCATCATTTACTCACCCTCAGGTTGTTCCAAACCTGTATGAATTTCTTTGTTCTGTTGAACACAAAGGAAGATATTTTGAAGAATGTGGGAAACTGAACAGTTCTGGGGCACCATTGACTTCCATAGTATTTTTTTCCCTACTATGAAGGCCAATGGTGCCCCAAAGCATCCTGGTTACAAACTTTCTTCAAAATATCTTTCTTTGTGTTCAGCAGAACAAAGAAATGTATACAGGTTTGGAACAACTTGAGGGTGAGTAAATGATGACAGAATTTTCATTTTTGGGTGAACTATCCCTTTAAAAGCAGTAGGTACTGTAAATTACTCTTTTTTCACTTTAGTACACAGATCTAATATACACATGCAATTTCTTTACTTGATGTTTACGTTCACAGACATAACTGACTTTATGTGAACTTTGTGTTTTTGACATAACCTTTTGTGTATTTGACCATTTAAGCACAATAACACGTTAAAGAAAACTTAAATATTCACGGGACGCGCCGTCTGACATTCAGCTTTCTGTGTGCGTGCTTCGGGTGTGTGCGCTCAGAAAACCATATATCAGAAGTTTAGACTGATATGGCTTTAAAACGCATGCAGATAATGAACTTTCAAGAACTGCAATGTCACATAAGCGTGACTGCGATAGAGATGATAATCAAAACCAAACAGATGTTATAGTTTTTGGCAGTATCTGCAAAGAATATACACTAACAAGAAGCGAAACTCAATAGAACGTTCCATTGCAACAGTTTTGTCTAATGTCTGTTAATGCAAAAGTGTCCAAAAGTGGGAGATAGCCTATGGGAAAACGGCAATGCATCATGTATTATAAGATCATTATGTTTGTAGCGTGATCCATTAAAACGTACAATATATATTTCAATTCAGACCTAGTGGAGTGATACTATTATTATTACTATTACTCCACTAGGTCTGAAATATATTGTTTGCTTCAAACATGATGATCTTAAATGTATTAATTATTAATTTACTATTAATAAATGTGTAAAGTTGCATAAAATGGAAATACTCAATAAAATAGGCTACGTTACCTCAGATGGTTGAATGGTTGGATTCCACAACTGGTAAAATAAAACATTTATAAGACAACACAACATTTACTGTAGGTGCCATAAAATTTACTGATGACTTAATTTGAAAAATGTTCTTCTGCGCTTCTGATTTGGCAGTGAAATTCGCCGATTTTGGGTGCGTAAGATGTGAAGGATTCTATGGTCCAGTTAGTATTTTCACCCCGTAATGGCGGCCGTGCTACCGGAGCGCCATCTAGTGACTGTTGCCCAAAAAGTATCAGAGTGTCGCCTCTTGGGTTCTATACTCTTTGGTATCTGAGGCAGGAGTTGTACAGGCTCCGCCCTCTTTTGGAAAGCATGGCAGGGAGCAGCAGCTCATTTGCATTTATTGTGCTGTTCATTTAAAGATACATGCACAAAAACAGCATTTTTCTGAAGCACTCATTTTTCTTCCACTCAAAAATGAGTATTTACAACATGGTATAATAAATGATCTGTGGGGTATTTTGAGCTAAATCTTCACAGACACATTCTGGGGACACCAAAAACTTATATTACATATTGTAAAAAGGGGCTTAATAGGTCAACTTTAACCTACCTTTAACCTAACAGTTGCCATCTGCTATAATCAGACAACTTTTTACTCTTTACCAGAAACAGTAAAAGTACACAGTTTTGTTTCCTTATTTCAAAATTTTGAAATTAAATCTTGAGCCTCATTTCCAAATAAATATGTACAGTATAACATGAAGAGGGGCATCTACTGTACATATCTATAGGTTAATATCAATAACAAAGTTACAGAAATATATTCAATCAGGTCGAATTAATTAGTTCTTTTTTAGGTGACTGTGAAAAGTGTTTGCATTTTATTCTGATTTGCAGATTTCTTAGTGTTTAATCACAAATGTGTAATTTAATTTCTATAAACAATAGATAGCAAAAAATAAGAGTCTTTATTCCAACCAACCTAAAAATAAAATCCAGTCAATTTTTCTTCTGAAAATTGTGCTGTTCATAGATTTTTTTTTTTTTTTTTTTTTTTCTATGGGATATTCTATAAAGCTTGTCTGAGTGAGCAACAGTAACCAAGTTCTAGGAAACAATAACAAAATCCTGGGATTTATGAGTATATAGGTGCCTGGTTTTCGCTCGGAACGTTCAGCAATTGTTTCATAGAGTATTTTATAAATGTCTGACATTCGCATATTTGCCATTAAAGATTAAGGGTTTATGAAGATTACAACCTAATCCTTTAAAATAAATAAAGAAATAACACATGCATGTGTTGATGCTTTTTCAAGTACTTCTGAAACATCATGACAAATCCTGAAAAAAGATATCGAGCGATCCCCGCTAGGAGATCAAAGTCTTCAAGCAACAGTGCAGAGAGGAAGACAGATTCGTACCTGGAGACCGATTTGTTTTTCCTGGGCTTTCAGAGTGCTGTGATAACTGCATTATGTTGGCTGAGCTCTTCTGTAGTGGATCTCAGCACAACAGCAGTGCTGCAGCTTTGGCCTGTGAGAGCTTTGGCCTGTGAAGGCAGCAGAGTGGAACTATCAGCGTAGACCAGCACAGTGCTCAGACACATACTCATATCAGAGCACTGAACAATTTATGTCATTCATTTCATTAAACGACTCCAAAAAGTGAAATGAGAGTCTAAAAAATGCAGGAGTATGAGCTTACATCTCTATTTAGAGCCATACTGACTGTACTTTTACCACCTGAACAAAGTGGATACTGAACGAACACATGATGTGGAATGTAATCCTCTTTGTCCAGTAAAATAGAGAAGACAAGTTTAATTCTCGACTGACTACCCAACATAAGAGCTTTTCCAAGAAGTACTAAATGTTCTTGAGTGAACTGGAAAATCGTTATTGGCACAAATGTGCTTTTTAAGTCAGCTGTCAACAGAACCGAGTTCATATTGGATTACAAATGTTTTTCAGATGGATGAATTGTGCATACTGCATTCATTCATCAAACTGTATCAAAGTCCCTTTAAGACAAGTCATTTCACTCGGCGTCCATCTTTGAAACGCCTCTTGGGCATTGAAGTGCAGTTCCTATCTCTTTGAATGGGGAAACATCAAATTCTCTAAGCTGTTCGCTAAGCTTTCGATTAAATTTCATATTTGAAATCACCAATGAAATCTGACAACAACTGTCTCATAAATTTTGTTTCTAAACGCTCGAATCATGACAAAAAACGGTATTTTTCAGACTGGATCAACCTAATGCGCAGTCCTAAATGCGCGTCTCTTGTGCCTCATTTCGGAGGCGTGAGTCTGACTGTTTCTATAGAAACTGGAGCTTCTAACGGCCGCTGCAGTGACGCCATGACTTTACAATCGGCGATTGGCTCTTATTTAGAAGGCGGGACTTTTTCCGCCATATTGCGAGTTGCACTTTCTCCCATTCAAAACAATACGAGTGACGTGTTATTCTATCCACCTTATTCCAACGCCTCATGACACTTTGCGCGAATTATGGGTGTAACTTCCGTTAAGATGTAAACAGTCAGTGAAAGGCTCGCTCTATGAACGCAATATTACTTTAAAAAAAAAAAAAAAAAAAAATGGGTACAATGAGTTGACATTATTCTACTCACCCTTCAACCAACGAACATTAAAAGGACATTTAAAAGTGTAAAAGCATCAACAAGGTACTTTCAACAGGCCATGAAAAAGCGCGATTCTTTCTACAGCAATAACGGACGAGTTAAATATAACTATAGTGATATAGATCTGTATTCTGTAATATACGTTGCCTTAATAAAAATGTTCATAAACTTCAGCATTGTGTGATACTATTTCAAAGTGATTTCCATCATTTTTACAGATAATAAATTGTATTTACCTGTGAAAACAAACCTGGAAAGAGACGTGAGGCTTTGAGGAGAAAAACGAGAGATTCTTCGTGCATTCCAGTGAATTATTAATGGGATATATCGTAAATTATATCGGGAGAACAGACCACAAATGTGCAGTATATGTTGTCTTTTTTCATGCTATTACAGCGGTATGCAAAGGGTCAAAAGAAAATAATAACGAGGATAGAAAGCAGCGACTGAAAAGAGCTTTTGCCATAGATATCCTTGTTATAACATGTTACGTTAAAATACCAAGCATTACATTATTCTTTAGGAAGTTTCATTCGTCCACGTTGTTCACAACTTCCCATTCTTTTCTCCTCTTATCGCTAGGAAAGCAGTAAAGACTTACATTGCTTTTCTTGTGGCTCATCGACTGAAAATTACAATCAAAAGCTGCACAATGTGGCATCGTATATTATATTCTGAGTTGTGTTGCGTTAAAAATAGCAGTAGAACAGTGTCAGAGCAGTGAGTGCAACCATTTGACGTCACCGACATAGAACACAAAACAAAATGGCGCCACCCATTGTCCAAATATGTAATGGATTTTTTAAATAACAAAAATCTTTCATGGGTTTTCCACTACATATTTCAGTAAGAGTCATCATTTACATTATATTAAGCCATACAAGTCTTAACACCAGGGGTTCCCTTTAAGAAGAAGCAGCCATTTACAAAGGAGAGAGCAGAGAGAATTTGTTGATTTAGAGCGTAAATGTTCTAAAAGTGTAATAGAATAAGGGGAGTTTAAAGTTCTTTTCCAGTGAAACTTGGGGGAAAAAACATCTTTTCATACTATTTCGAGGAACACTGCTTTGTTTTTTCTTGTTTCCTGTTGATGCGTACTTCCTGAGTCGACCTTGGATGATTGAACGGCAAGCCAACAGTGTCTAATTGATGTCACAAGTTCTTAACGCGCCATTCTCTGGAGCGAGTTCAGTACCCTTAATCTGTCATTAGTCACTGGATACAGATAAGAGAATACAACACACCATACACTTCAAATACCTTGAGTGAATAAGTTTAAAACTACCAGGGGTGCGTTTCCCAAAGCGAACTATGGTCCATCATTACCAATAGAGTTCATTGGGACTAACGATGCTTTCGGGAAACACACCCTTGGTTAGTCGGCTAAATCTTTCTTCGCATGACTACTTCTATTTTTCTACTTCTTCTATATATATATATATATATATATATATATATATATATATATATATATATAATTTTTAATTTTTTTTCCCGGAAGTTTCAGACTAAAAGTATTACCCAGTATTTTTACAATACTGGGTAACACTTAATACTAATAGTCCACTTAGACATTACACTAACTATAAGTAACTTTGTAACTACATGCCAACTAGCAGTCATAAAAGTATTAGTAGACTGTCTGCTTAATATCTGTAATATATTATTTTGAAGTTTCCACCAACAGACATTCTACTGACTAGGGCTGCACGATTTATCGCACAATATAAAAAATAACATTGAACTTAAACGGGATTATCAATTAAATGCGATTCTTAGTGCGATTATGAAATCACAAAGGCTGCGATTATTATTTTTTTTTATGCGCAGCTTGTCAATGAAGTACGGCTCAAAATGTTTATCCATCTGAAAGCACTGCGAGTTTGAGTCACTTATAAAGTACATTTGAAAAAGCAACAAGCGTCAAACATCTTTCCAGACTTGAGAAGCATTTATTAACATTTTGTCCAACAAAAGACAACATTTAATAACATGTTTACTCCAAACTCACTTCATAACAGTTGAGCATCCTTCTGTGAGATGATGTGGCTTTTTATACAGAATAAGGCAGTTGTGTGTTTATTAGTCATGTTTAATCAATCAAAGCGTTTCAATCTTCTGTTTATTCAGCTACAGCAATATGACACATGTTATCTTCTTCTGTGGCAGGGCATATTTAGAGTTTCTGCATGAGAGCGCCCTCTGGCTTTCAGATGGAGAAGCATTTACTACTGATCACAGAGCCGTAGAGCTCTGACAAGCTGCGCATAAAATAATCACAGCCTTTGCCAAATCGCGTGCGGTTTAATCGCGATAAATCGTGCAGCCCTACTACTGACTTTAAGTAACTTTGCAAGTACTTCAACTAACTCTAATTCTAACCCTAACCTAACAGTCTACTAATACTACTGAGAGTTAATTGACATGTAGGTGCTTAAAGTGTAACCCAATACTGAAACTTAAATCTAATTTAAATATCTCATTTTCACTGTAATCACAGACTATTGGAATCCAACTCTACCTCAAATACTGAATAATGTTACCTGAACAATAAAAATGAGTCTTATACTCATTACCAATGATATCAAGAGAATATTACTGATATGACAGGTTACAAAGGCACCTGTATGCATTTACAAAAAGAGAGAGAGAGCTTTAAAAGAGGCCAAGCAGGCCTGCAAACACATCATTTAACACAAGCAGTCTGCAATCCCCAGAGGGAGGTCAAAGCAGGAACATGAGGAAAACATTATAGCTCTCTGTTCTCTCAATAAGGCTTTTAGGTTTCCGCAGCGATATCATTTTTTTGGGTTCTCAAAAGATTGAATGTTGCAGTGAAGAAGGTGGATAGCCGTGTGTGAGATACAGATGAAGAAAAATAGAGTGGATTCTGACTGTGAGAGGAGAGAGTGATGAAGAGGGCAGGGAAAGATGAGATCGTAAGAAAGCAATATAGATTGAGGAAAGAGGCTGAGGAAAACCCAATTCTGAGATTGGCAAACGTTTTTCTGCTAATAGCTGTAGAGAATTTGCAATGAACTGGATATGATGGTCTAACCTGTTACGGCTCGCTCTCCTCTCATCTGTTGCTGCACTGAGTGGCTCATTTACTGATGTTACTGCTGTTCTGCTGTCATCAGAAACGCTTTCACAACCTGAGCTCAACTCATACTAAAAACACTGAGAATTTAAAGGCTACAAATTATTATTATTATTATTATTTCATTTTCATTTGGTGATACTAGTAGCGGAGAATGACACACTTCACCCTTGTATATAAGAAGATGACGTGTTCATCAGGTTTATGTAAAATTCAGAATTTAAGAATTAACTCCCTTTCAATTCATGAGATGGAATTTGAAATTAATAGACCACATCCCACATGAAGTAGAATTGTATTTGGGGAAAAAAACAAAAACAAACATATAATGGCATTCTTGGAAATTAAAGGGTTCAACCAAAAATGAAAATCATGTCATTTATTACTCACTCTCATGTCATTCTACAACCGTAAGATCTTCGTTCATCTTTGGAACACAAATTAAGATATTTTTGATAAAATCCAATGGCTCAGTGAGGCCTCCATTGCCAGCAAGATAATTAACACTTTCAGATACACAGAAAGGTACTAAAAACATATTTAAAAGAGTTCATGTGAGAACAGTGGTTCAACCTTAATATTATAAAGTGCCGAGAATACTTTTTGTGCGCCAAAAAAAACAAAATAACAACGCTTTAAGAATCTTTTGTTTCAAATCAGTAGTTCAGGGCGCCAAAGTCACATGATTTCAGTAAACGAGGCTTCATACGTCATAAGGGTTTTGAAATTTCAATAGTTCACGTGACTCTAGCAGTTTGATACATGCTCCGAATCACTGATTCGAAATAAAAGATTTGTAAAGCTTCGAAGCTTCATAAAGCAGTGTTTTGAAATCGCCCATTACTAGATATTGTTGAAAAGTCGGTTTTTTGTTTTTTGGCGCGTAAAAAGTATTCTCATCGCTTCATAACATTAAGGTTGAACCACTGTAGTCACATGAACTGTTTTAAATATGTCTTTAGTAGCTTTCTGGGCATTTGAAAGTATTAATTGTCTTGCTGGCAATAGAGGCCTCACTGAGCCATCGGATTTTATCAAAAATATCTTAATTTGTGTTCTGAAGATAAACAAAGGTTTTACAAGTGTGGAACGACATGAGGGTGAGTAATTAATGACAGAATTTTCATTTTTGGGTGAACTAACCCTTTAAGTGTTCCTCCACCCTGATGCATGTTTATCTATAAACCCTTCCATAAACCTTCAAGACTTGTTAAAATGTTAAAAAATAGCCATGGGGTTATATTAGTTTCTCTGTAAATTACAACCATGACTGCGGCCTACACACTGCTCCTTCCATATAAAACTATCAAAAAGAGCTTTCCTCCATTACTGTAAAATGTTCTCTTCTCTCTTTCTTCTCTTTTCATCTCCAGGGCTATTTGATTCTTTTTCTCTCAGATGAAACTCTCAGAGTCCCTAGCACAGGTTGTGGAAAGCCCCATCTGCTTGGTCTCCTGGTTGAGTGGGTCATATAAGGGAAGTAAATAAAGTATGAGCCGGGTGTATGTACTATAGGTCCACTCTATCTGATCTATTATAGCATGACCCAGCTGCTCTCCCTTGGTCCTGATGAGACCAAGAGACCTCCTTACCTGGAGAGTGGAGACATACACATACTGTACATGCGCACAAATGTAGATGATGCACCGGGTCGACTGTCAATCAATGGTGTTTTTGGTTTATTTTGGCCGATCTCTATTCCAGACCTGCACCCAAACTGCATTGCAGTCATTTCCCAAAATGTAATTTGCGTGGAAATATTATGAGGCATATAAACAGGACATTAACACAGGTCAGAGATGAGACACGCTGAAGACGAATGCAAAGAGGATAGGAAAGCACAGAAAATAGCCTACTGTCTTATTTTATACTGTCCTACAGTCTTAAATATATGTAAAATAATGTAATTTATTTTTTCTTGCTGTGATTTCATAATTAGTCCCATAGAGGGATAAATATGGTAATGACCGAAGTATATATCTTTCTTTTTTTGTGTGTTCACACTCAAGATAAAGGTGTTGAGAAATCCCTTTCACCTTAATATCTTCACTCTCATTAGTCTAAAAGGAACCTACCCAAAGGTGTAGCTTACACAAAGACTTGAATACTTCATTGTGGATCTTAAGATGTTGGCAGCAGTCTGTCGTGATTTAATATAAGTTACACAGTTTTTACTCTAATAAATAAGAACTAGGATCTGAGGAGCTTTTCCTGTACTGGAATAGAGAAAAAAAAAAAAAAAAGAACCTGAACTAATTCTCAGCTGCCTATACAGTGATTCATTCCAGCTGAGCCAACATTCTCAGCATTTTTTAACATACCATGAAACAGAGAATGGAATGAATGCACCCTACAAATTAGGTGGAATTTCCTCATCAACATCACCATTGTATTCCAAGTAATGACTGCAGAACATTTGCAAATACGAAGAGTGCAAAATATTACAACTGACACTAATGCTAGAACTAAAATTTCCAAACAACAATCTTGATACGTCTGTAGACATTTGCAGTCCAGAGTCTCGCATGCATGTTAAAGGGGATCTATTATGCCCCATTTTACAATATGTAAAATAAGTCTCTGATGTCCCCAGAGTGTGTATGTGAAGTTTTAGCTCAAAATACCCCACAGATAATTTTTTATAGCATGTTAAAATTGTTGAACAAAAACGCGCCATTTCAGTATGTGCCCTTTAAATGCAAATGAGCTGCTGCACTGGCCTAAGAGGGCGGAGCTTCAAGAGCTCATTCTCCGGTGTCAGGAGTCAGTCAGTACGCACTATAATGTCAGAAACTGCGAATATATGCTGCATGGAGATAAAACCGGTATAGTTTAGTTCAATTATGGTTATAACTTATATTGTCTTCTTCTTTTTATCCACTAAAAGATTTTATCTGTTGTACTGGACCCCATTCGACTTTACCGATGAGTTTTATGACATTAATTGTACTTCACACAAAATATGAAGCATCTGTTTTTACTCTAGAAAATCACTGTAAGATCTTAATAAAACAGTGCAAGTGTGCATTAAAATATTATCCATAAACACTCTCTCTCCCTTGTATTATCACCAACATACATAGCGAAGTACACAGAAACACTCGTTACAACTAACAGTAAACAAATATATAAAGACCTTATGCCTTTTCGGGTGGTGCTTAATAAAACTGGTAAACTTTATATCCGTAAATCAAATCCAATGAACTGTAATAAAGTGCTCTCACCTTCATTACTGCCGTATCCAGTATCACTCTGGAGACTGTAAGCTGGATCACGAACAGTTTACTGATCTATCCTTGAGTAACAAATGTTTATCACAACCCCTGTTTTGTATTGTCCCTTTGTATTGACATTCGTTCATAAAGCAGTCCGGTGTGAAATGATTCGCACAGACATAAACGAATTTCGGTAGAGTTGAGGGAGCATTTTCTTCGAAAACAAAATGAATCCACCTCGTCTTCAGCGGCTCAGATTTAGGGAGTAAATTGAGAGAGCTATGTGGATTAATCCATCCAGCTACAGAACACCTAAAACGCTTGGGAGACATTCTCGTCAGTGCAGCAATGGCAGACTGTACAACTGGCTGCGAACTCGCTCAGGGCGGTTCTATGTTAAAACAGCAGTGTCTGTCAACATTCGTGGGCGGGGCCTGTGGCTAATGTGATGTCACACTGCCAGGGATCTGGAAACAGCTTGTTCTAAGACACTGCTTATGATTTATGGGGATTAAAAAAAAGGAGTGGTTGGATTTTTATCATTATAGGGTGGTTGTGTACACACACACTGCCAACACACATTTATAGCCAAACACCATGCAAATGTGAATTTTGCATAATAGGTCCCCTTTAAAAGGTATCCTTTGCATTTTGGTATGTTGACTTAAAGATCCACAGTGTTGCCAGATGATAATTATCGTATTTGTATGATAATTTTTTGACCTTTGTACGATGTATGATCAAAAATGAAAAAAATCCCATAATGTATGATAATTTGAGAATTTTGTGACACTTTAGATGATGGTCTTTGTAATCATAGCAATCCAATGCATGTCTTCCATCTCATCTCATGTTACGTCTTTTCAGCCAATCATCTCTCTCTCACGGGCACAACTTAAGTTAACGTTCCTGTCTGACCTCAAGATGAGGTAGATATTTTAGCAATAAAATCAAATCTGTACCGCAAAAGGACCCCCTCAACATCTGGTACAGGGTTACCAAGTTTTCACAACAAAACTCAACCAATTGCTACTCAAAACTAGCCCAATCGCATTTCAGGAGGGGTACCCTGGTAAAAATCACATTCCGGGGAGTAAAATTCTGTTTTTGGCTGGGTTCCCCTGGTAAAATATTAATTCCAGGGGCTAAATATCATGTTATTTTGGGTCGCTTCAACCCACGGACATGAAAAACAACCTGCGGAAACAGTGTTAATGTAGCCCAATTACGTGGACTTGGCAACACTGCAACATGCAGGCTTCCGATGACAACAATTCAAAGGTGGAGTTTTTTCCCACTAACGTACACCTAGTTATTTATCTATTGTGGTAATTTGCAGGTTGTGTCAAAAAGTTGCTGGTCTATATAAATAGCTGTATTCTGTATGTTTGACTTGTCTACGATAATTTTCTTCCCAATTTTGAGCTTCTGGTTTGATACTTGGACATTTCCAATCTGGCAACACTGAACATCCATAACATTGGCATTTGCATTTAATATGAGATTGGTGAACAGATGGCAGTAAGCAATTTATAAAGTTACCGTAATAATATCATTTAGAGGATTCCTCTTACCAAAAAAAAAAAAAAAGTATACTTCAAGGTTAAAAAAACATATGAGGCCGAGGCGCTTGAGAATTTAGAAAAAATATAAAAAGCCTTTATCATTTCAATAAAACCAATAATAGGCTACTCCATCAAAAGAGTAAACACAATAATACTTAGACTATGATTACACTTTCTTGTAGGATATTTCAATCAAAGATTAAGTACATGTATAAGCCAGATATACTTTGCTGTACACTTGTCAATATAATCCAAGTTTACTTGAGTATAATTTTGTGAAGCACATCAGATAAGCACAAAAAGTAGTTTATAAGAAGTATACCAATAGCACACTTAATAAATTTTTTGTAAGGGTCACTCCAACATTTAAATGCTTTTGTCACTGCCAAAACCTTGCATAAATGCCATTGAAACTCACTACATTTTAAATGAAGATACTTGAGCCCAGCATGACAGCCTGAAGATCTTCAGCTTCCCATGCTCCTGTTAGCTTTGAGGCAATGTGGTGCACTCTTAGTCTAACTAGTTCCACGAGAAGCACCCTTGGGAGCAGAAACGGAAAAAAACCCAGTCCACAGGAGGACCTAGCAAAGCCTAGTCTACTCAGCTGATCTGCACTGTCTTGGGAATGGGAGAAAGCTGTCTTTGAAGTCTAGCGGTCTCATAAATCACAGCAGCCTCAATCAGTACATTCCCTTCCAGGAAGCACTAGCGCGTTTAGTGGCAGCAGACACTCGTGATTCCTAATTGCGCTATGCAGATTATGTTAATGTCCGTCTATCGGGTGAACAACATTGTGCGGTTAATTCGATGACAAGACATGCTGGTGCTGTCAACCCTCATAATGTCATTTTCTCTAAACAGTTTACAGGTTATTAAATTTTAAGGCACAGCAAGAGCTCTATAACAACTGAAACTGGAGGCTTGTAGATTATCTGGCTTGTCCTCATGGCTAAGTGGCCACAAGCAGTTTAATGTGCTTTAACAGTTTGTTGACAACTGATAAGCAAGATGGTAATTAGTAGGTAATCTGTGCACATGTGGTGTAATAAATTTACTGACACAGGTTGGAGACACAGTGAGTGCCACCTGAAACAACAGTGACCCTACTAGCACCAATGCCAATGTGTGTGTGTGTGTGTGTGTGTGTGCATATCTGTTCATTCTGACAGACTGCTTAACATGTTTGGCAATTAAAGGAATATTCTAGGTTCAAGTTAAGCTCAATCGACAGCACTTGTGGAATAATGCTGATTTAAAAAAGAAAAAAAAAATCAAGGTTACTTGAAGCACTAACAATGGAAGTGAATGGGACCAAATTTTGGAAGTCTGAATGAAGAAAAATGAAGCAAATAATTTTTTTTAAACACTTTCATGACTATTCATAACCATTTAACGCCAGACTGCTTCACATACGGAAGTCAATTCAACGCTGGATTTGCACAAAAGATTAACCTGACGGCACATGCTAGTCAATGAGTTGAATCAACTCAAAATGTATCCACTAACCATTCAGAAATGTCCAGATGCATTCTAAAAGTTGTAACTTCTTCCTGAGTCTCTCCATCAGTGTCCGACTCCTGTTTGAACAATGTAACACCGTTACTGACAATCGTCATTTTTGCTGCATGAGATTCTCCAGCTTTGTTGTTGTTGAGCAACTGAAGCTTCTGGATAGTGGGCCAGGAGCAGCAGCTCATTTGCATTTAAAGGGGCAAATCTGACAAGCTATAATGAATGGTCTGTGGGGTATTTTGAGCTGAAACTTCACAGACACATTCTGGGGACACCAGAGACTTATATTACATATTGTAAAATGGGCATTATAGGTCCCCTTTAATGTTTACAGATTGGTCCCTTTCACTTCCATTGTAGGTGCCTCACTGTGTTATTGATTTTTTTAAATAAAATGAGTGGAAAAAAGTGGAAATGAATTTTTGTGGGAATGAATATTGTCACAACAGTGGTTGATTGAGCTTAACTTGTACCAGACATTAGCTATTTCCAATCTCCCTCAAGTAACTGTGAGCTTCAGCGTGGGCGTTATCTCTTTTTTTTTTTGTAGATGCGTTCCCCAAGATCAATTTTTAATTTACTGACAGTTCAACTAATAACAAATCCAATTACACAGCAGCTGCATCCAAATAGACTTATTGGAGCCTGTGTTTTTACCATCTGAAAGAGAGAAGGCTCTAGCATGGAGTATTTTTCCTCCTCGTGTAAAGACTGCATGCTGTTTTACTTATTAGCATTCAAAGAAGGACAGGGTGAAGCAGTGGAGGGAGGGAGAGTGGAACGGTGAGAGAGGACATTTGAGAGGTTGCTTGGGATAAACCTAAAGGTCATTTCAACCACCAAGTGTCATAACAACGTCAATTTATGACTGTTCTAGGCAGAAATAAACTGAGCTCTCAAACTTCAGTCTCCTCAAAAATAATTTCAGACATTCAATCATATCTAGAAATATTATTCACATGTAGTCTTTAGAAAAACTGATGCTCTGAAACAGTGACAATGTTTACATGCACATTATGTATGTGTTCATGTTTGAATATGCACAGACATAAATTAATGTTCAGTTATGGTGGATGTTCTGAATGAGGTGTATATGCCATCTCTCATTTCTAAATCCAAATATTTCTCTTGATTTTAATACAGCAATCAGAATAGTGATGCTTACATAATTGAAAAATAAATAAAGCTTGATTAATTTACACTACCAGTCAAAAGTTAGGGGTCAGTAAGATTTTTTAAATGTTTTTGAAAGTCTCTTATGCTCACCAAGGCTGCATTTATTTGATCAAAACACAGTAAAAACAGCAATATTGTGAAATATTAGCTACTACAATTTAAACTGTTTTAACTGTTTTCTGTTGTTACAATGTAATTATACATTTAAGTACTGAGTAATAGAAATTAACATATTTAATATATATGTAGGGTTAGGGTTTGGTTTAGGTAGTTGCATGCAATTATGCATAATTTACTGATATTATATAATAAGTACTTGTAACATATGTAACAAAGACACTGTAAAATAAAGTGTTACCCTGTTTTCTGTTTGAATATATTTTAAATTTTTAATTTAGTGTCACATGATGCTTCAGAAATCATTCTAAGATGCTAATTTGATGCTCAATTAACACTTCTTAATGTTATCAATGTTGAAGACAGTTGTGCTGCTTAATATTTTTGTGAAAACCATGATAATTTTTTTCAGCATTCTTTGATAAATAGAAAGCTAGACATTATAAATGATCATTTAAGATCAATTTAAGTTAGTCTTAAAGTTATGCCTCTTTTAACAATGTAATATAAGTCTCAGGTGTCCCCAGAATGTATCTGTGAAGTTTCAGCTCAAAATACCCCACAGATAATTTATCATACCATGTTGTAAATGGCCATTTTTGAGTGGAAGGAAAAACGTGCTGTTTTCTTGCATGTGTCTTTAAATTCAAATGAGCTGCTGCTCCCCACCCCGCTTTCCAGAAGAGGGTGGAGCCTGTACTGCTCGTGCCTCGGATACTCTGCCAAAAACTAACAAAATATCTGTTTGGTTTTGATTATCATATCTATTGCGGCCACGCTCACGTAACATTGCAGTTCTTCATCATCATGAAAGTTAATTATTTGCATGTATTTTAAAACCATATTGGTGCACAATTTGAAGCAGATGCACAGAAAGCTGGCTGTCAGATGGTGCGTCCCTTAACTAAGTTCTCTTACACATCTTATTGCACATAAACTGTCGAATACAACAAAACATAGTGGCATAAATAAACCAAGTCTCAATGCAATTGTTCCGACATTTTATGTAGTCAGTCTTTTTCCATAGTTTTGTTCAGTTTTCAATGATGAGGTTGTCCTCATTGGTATCTGCCTAATTTGGCTGCATAATCATGTTTTTAGTTGCATTTTATCATTTGCATATAACATTGTCTTTTTTTCTGCTTTCTTCAACACACCAAAGCATTTACACTGCAAACATCACTCACAATATTTGGGTTATTCATTAACAATATAAAGAAAACAAAAGGTTTGTTTCAGCATTCAAGCAGGTATGCTACTGTCCTCCAGTGCCAGAGGATCCTCTATCATCGCCAGGAGACTCATCCATCAGAACAACACAGCTATCTTCCTGCCAGTCAGCCATTCACATCCACCCATTACAAAGCCATTATCCATTATGAATGCGCTTCAAAAGATTATTAATAGAGCAAATGGTTTCTCCGCTATTAATCACATCCGGTCTGTGGCCCCTACAGCTAAAATGTGGCTCCCTGAGTCATTTAGATCTTATGAAAATCAAATTCTCAAACTGCAGGAATAAAAAGCACATGCTAATAATGGCTTGAACTTCAAACCCTTTGTAAAGTTCATGTCCAAACTGCTCACGCTCCAGTTAGTCACAGATCCGATTGGGGTGTGGAAATATCTAGAACAGTCAAACCCCAAATATTTGGTTTTCTAATTTCGTTTTCTAAAATAAATTCAGTCTCATAATGTAGTCTGCCTGATGTCAGTTTTTGTTACATGTACGACTCTCTCTAATTGCTCCGAGCAGAATGTCGACATCTCTGCTTTGCAATATTCGTCAAATACAAATAATTAGATGCACAGACTCTTTTTATCTCTCTATTGCTGGACACAAATATCCAAATGATGCAGATTATATCTGAACTCTCTCACACACAAATTCCCATAAAGCTCATTAATTTGTTGAGATATATCCTGGGAGGTCTAGAAAATCACTCGGTTGCTAGGATACACGATTAGGTGAGGTATACCCTAAGTGTCCCCATGCTTGTATGTCTAAGTACTCTCAGCACAAGCCAACTCCAGACAGAGAAGGGCTCTGATTCAAAACGAGTCCCGTTTTTACACTATTAGAGTTAATTCAATTAACTCAGTTCACTTGTGCTATTTGTTACATTTAAAGATAAACATAATTGCAAAATTGTTTAAAAGCACAAATGAGCAGCTTAGCACTGAATTTAGGCTGAATTGCTCTGCATCTACAATGAGACAAATACAAATTTATAATAATACCCCGCTGAGATCAATGAGCCATCCAAGCCAATAATGGAGTCGAGCAGCATCCAGAAATTCCCTAAACTTTTTTTTTTTTTTCTTTTTTTGGGATATGAGACAGCGAACTGGGATGAGAGACAATCCCTTGCACGGCAAAAGCTGATTTCCCTGAGGTTCTTGTGAGTGGCAAAGGCTCCCAGCAGTGCTCAGTTGGAGACAGTGATACATGAAGATGTGTCAGTGGAGGATCTTTTCAGTGTCTCTATAGAACCTCTGTATAAACACAGTAGCTACACAAATTACCTCTGCTTTCTCTATCTGGGTTACAGGAAAGCTGGAGAACAGTGAACGATTCCTCTGTTGTGGATTGTGTTTTGGGAAATGATCCAATGTGTTGTACTGTTTTTCTGTAAACAAAAATTCCTGAGATTTGTGCCTTTTTGTGCACATGAAAAGTTTAACAATGCACAGCATTATTTTAGTAACACAACATAGGTCTTCATTTCATTGGCGTGTTTTTAAATTTCACTGCGCTGTTTTTCCACTTTTTCTATGTAAACATGCGCTAAACAGACGTGTTTGACAGTTGTGCTTGCATCTCGCATATTTTGCTGTATCTTGTGTGACGCAGTGCATAATGCGTGATTTTCAAAGTCGTCAGATCGCAGTTATTTTCACACTGCATGACTATCTGGGGTAGCATTCAGTCGCTGCTGTGTGCACACTGCACGATGGATCGGCGACAGGGGGTTTCACATTGCATGACTTTACAATAGGAAGAATCGCCGACAACTCCATCTGGTCCGCAAACTACGTTTCCCAACAAAACACACACGAGAAGTGATAAGGTAATGACGCAAGGTTACACGTGAGACAGGAAATGTTATTAAAAATGTTAGCCCACAAGAACCTTGTAATCCAAATTGTCTGTGTGCTAATTTGCAGCGAAAAGGAGAAAAAGAAAAAAAGATTATGGAGGAGGAAATGGTTGGGGAGACATGGGTCTATAACTCCTCCTGAACTTCCCACTGCCCTGTATCTTGCTCTCTCATTGGCTATAGGTCATTGCCGATGTCATTTTGAGTCACATTTCACACTGCAGATTTTGAATTGCAGACAGGTCCAGATATTTAGCATGCCAAATATCTCATGGGCATCGACGACGCATCGTCGATTCTCTCAGATTGCGTGATTGTCGCTTGTGTGAACAAACACCAATTTGCCTCAGAGTTCAGGCATTTGTTGGCGATTTCGCAAAATCTGTCAGGAGTGAAAATCAGGCCTAAAATCATGCAGTGTGAATTTGGTATAGGTTAAAACTTTGATATACATGTATCTAGACCTTGCGTTTTTTTGTTCAACTTGCGGATACTTTGCGTTTCGAATACAAAAAAAACTTTGTCTGTATTTGTTACATCGATATGCGCCAGTAGGTTTCATTGAACTGATTAATACAATCTGCCAATTCATTCATTCAACCGATTCATTCAAAAGCCCTGATTCACTGACTGACTGTATGAGGGAGTCATTGAATCAGTTACTCAATCTAATCAGAAACACTGATTCATCCAGGAACTAAACTAAACACCCCCTACCATGTGTGTTCATTGGAAAAGCGTTCTGATGTGGCTTGGGATTGTTCTGGCAAAATGTGGCTAAAACATAAGTTACTGGACATTAAAGGTAGGGTAGGCAATTTCTGAGTGACTAGCAATAGCAAGCTAGCTTTGAACGCATAAGATCCCACCCTCCCTTCAGAGAGTATCCAAAGTCATGCCTCCTTCAAAACACATTAACGCAGGTCCTGCAAAGTGTCACGAGACGAGAGAGAAATTACCATTACCAAACCAGCACTAACCTGTATAAACCATCTTAACCAGGTCTTTTCAGCAGGGATTATTTGATGTGCTTCTTTTTGCATCCTGTTCAGACCACAGAAATATGATTTCTTTTCATAACGCATTCATTTCTTGTATTAATGTTCTCTGTCTATCTGCCTCCCTCTTTTTGTTGTTGTGCTAAAGATTCAGCACATTTTTCTAACCCCCTTCTGTTTTATTTTTCCAATATTTCATCTTTCAGTCTTATCCACTGGGGTGGAGATATCTGTCACTGTCAGCAGGCCATAACTTCACCATCATTAAGCTGTCAGGTGCCATGCATTGACCTGGTTAATACATGCTAAAGGTGACTCTTCAAGGCAAAAACCACCATGTGGAGTGTCAAAGGACTTAAATGTAAGTGACACGAGCCTGATTTACATCTGACAGATACAGTGGCCTATATTTATGATTTATGCTGTGAATAGTAAAATAAAGCAAATAAGGGGTTGTTTCTGACCATGTAACTTTGTAGGCCATGCTGAGAAAGAGAATAATTTACCTTTGCAAATATTACATGCAGTTAAATAAGCATCTCTTCAATGCCTTCAAGGCATACATTGAAAGCTACTCTAGATGTCTGCCAGAGAAGGTTTTAAACACTTGTGGATAATCCCTGCTAGACAGAAAAGCCTGATTTCCAATTCAAATAAATGGTTTTAAATGGAAGAACACAGTGGAAAGTAATTTGGTTATGATTTATGACATTTCATCATATGCAAAAATATAGTTTTCCTGTTCCTAAACCCAGAGTGTCCAAATTAGTGTCTATGCTATGCCATTTTTAGTATAAATACTGCGAGTAGTGTTTTCTACAGAGCCTCTAAGGGGACATGGTGGTGCAAAAAAAAATTGAGATGGGAGGAAAAATAATAAGTTAATGCTTTTGCGTTCTCTCACAAATATTTTGCGTTCCCCCGAGAAACTTTGCGTTCACTCGCAAACATTTTGCGAATGAACGCAAAGTTTCTCAGGGGAACACAAAACATTTGCAAGAGAAGTAGTGATGGGAGAAACCAAGCTTTTCAAAGCTTCGAATCAGTTGAACCAATTGCTTCGCAAAATGATTCACTGTTTCGAAGTGTTCAAAACACCACACACTGATGCCACCTGCTGGTCAAAACAGTGTAAATGCAACAAAAACATGCACAAAAAAAGCTTTTACAAACACACTGCAAATGTTTAATTGAAATTATAATATATCAAATGCAATTAAGTAACTAATCATCTAATAGCATTAAATATTAAGTGTCTGAATAATACTGTATGTGTTCTTTTATCAATTTCCAGGGTTTGTTTGTTCTATGGATGGTTCAGCTAAACAGGCCAATAAGAGACTATTAGCTACTATTATTCCTTTTAATTATATAAATGCCTCATTAAAATGTCTACAAATGTATCAAACTGATCAGAGATCAGGTAAAAACCATAGACACTGGGGGCGATCTCAGTGAATCTGCATGATTCATGGGTTCACAGAGATCATTGCCTCCCACTGGCGAACCATTGAAATTTCGAAACGTTTTGAAACAGTTATGATGTAACAAAGCCTTGTTTACTGAAATCACTTGACTTTGGCAGTTTGATATGTGCTCCAAACCACTGAATCGAAAGAAGGTTTCGAAGCTTCATGAAGCAGTGTTTTGAAAGTGCCCATCACTAGAGAGAAAGCAAAAGCATTTCCAAATAAGTTTTCCTCCCATCTCATATTTTTCTTCTTCACCATGTCCCCCTCCATAGTTTTCACACAGAAAATTCCAGAAAGAAAAAGTGCACTTCAAATGTCACAACTGACTCAATGGTCACAGCTTTCCTTACGTAGCAGAGGGGCTACGTAATGGTAGATGGTAGAGTACATAGTGCATAGTATAAGTTCATAGTGTGTCATTTGGGACACAACATATATCTCTCCAATCAGTCCCTCATTGAACAATCCAGTGGAAGAAACCCTAGCAGAGGGTGTGACCAGGGTTGCCAGGGTTCACAAAAACCCCTCCCCAATTGCTACTCAATCACGCAGTTGGGTTTCAGGGGGGTCACCTACTAAAAATAGCATACCAGGGGGTAAAATGTGCATTTTTTGGCGGGGTTTGAATTCCAGGGGCTAAATATCATGTTATTTGGAGTCGCTTCAACCCGCGGACATAAAAAACAACCCGCGGCAACAGTGTTGAAGTAGGCAACACTGCGTGTGATGCACTTGTCCTGTGACCTACTATAAAATGAAGGCAACTAAATATGCAAATCAATGGCAACATCTTATTTCCACATATAAATGTGGAATAGACTACGCCAGGCTTCACTAGACTACACACAATGTGACATCACAGGCGTAAGTGTGTCACAAGTGATTAAGTGTAATCAAGTTTGTTTTTGTTCTTAAAGGGCACTAGCAAAACTAATAGGTTTAGTTCCTAAGAAACATAAATAAACCAATTATTGGACTTCAATACGGCTGTACTTTTGGACAGGCAGCAATTTTGCTCACAGTCTATACGCAATTTCTGTTATTTTTCCAGTGTTTTCTGTCCAACTCTTTGTGGAGCCTGCAATTTTTTCACAGCAGTCTATTATTGTGGTATAACCTATTTTGAAAAATAAAACCCCCCTAAAAGACACCAAAAATAAAAACAAAACAAACTACAAAAGACTAAAGTTGACTGCGTTGTAATTCGCTTCGGATAAAAGCATCTGCCAAATGCATAAAATGTAAATGTAACAAGTCTCTTGATTGTGTCATTAAACCTCAGCTCTCACGGTGAACAGCAGGCAAGCAGTGATAAGCATCATGAACCCTGCAGTGACATCACTTTCAGTGTTTATGGAGTGATGCTAAATGGTATCAGGCACACGCTGTATTAAACCAGTGACATTACTTCCAACCGCCAGCCATTTAGATGCAGCAGGGCTACATGTCTGAGATCATACTGATGACCTAGACAGTGAAAATGTGTGAGATGCAATCTCGGTCTGGGATGCTTGAAGATAAAAAGGCCATGCTGAGAGATTTATGTAATCCTTATGAAACATGACAGACAGGTACACATCCCTCATTAGAATGCTATAGTAATCCAAAAGTGTTTTACATGAACACTGTGTGCCAGACTGTAGGAGGAGGACGCTGAGATGAAGATGGAATTTAAAAGAAAACAGGGTGAAGATGTGAACACTTTCTCTCTCACACACACATAAGATTGTGGTTAGATTGCACCTGCTCACCATTGTTAGGGGTGTCAATTAAAAAGCCTGTGCCATAACATCTACTGATAGTCGACTGGATGCCCCTTAGAGATATCAACACATATAAACACATACAACAGGCAATGTTTTCCTGAGACATTTCCAAGGACTGCTCCAGCCAGGGACACTCTCTGTTTATGGTGGCTTGTCCCCGGCTGGGGCAGTCCTTGGATTAATTTTTATTTATTTTTTTAGAATGCATCCTAAATAGACCGCAAAGTCATATAATAATAGGTAATTGCACATGCTTGTTAAAAATAGGAAAAATATTATCATATACATTGTGTAATTTTAGTATAGGTGAAAGGTACAATATGTCACTTTTTTCAATACATTATCAATCCTTCTTCCAAAACTTGTTTTTGTCTTACCCTGATTTACTATGGTAAGCTTTTTATTAGTGTTTATATTTTAGACTGAACGGGATGGTTTTGAGGGATGGTGTGGGAGTAGCATAGGTTAGTTAATAGTTAGCTAAACCTCCAACCTCCACAGAATCACCCGTTTCTTTAAAAAAAAAAAAAAAAAAAAAATGCTGAACAGAGGAGAGTCTGCTGGCAAAAAGAGAATCAACATTGGCTTGGCTTTTCGGAGATGGCGAGAACTGAGCGATTTGAAATGTTGTAAAAGCGACACGGAGTTGCCGTTTTTATTAATCAACAGGTGAGTACGGTATTTTATTGAACAGAGAAATTGCCATATGTTGCTCTCTGACAGAGTTCAAGCATTATCTATTGTGAAGGGTCATTTCATTATGGATGTTGTAGCGCTGTGCTGGAATGTATTTTCAAGGAAGTACCGTGTCTAATAATGGGTATAACTACAGTAATGCCTTCAGCTTGTCAGCTTGAGATCCTTTCCATTTAAACTGGTTATATCTCTTAAGGCCCCGATATACTTCAAACGAAGTTTAGGGGTAAACAAAGTTCGAAATACGTAGTGATATACTGTTATTGAACATCTGACGCCGCCCACAGTGCTGAGAGCGGCGTTTAGATGAATATGCAAATGTGCTGCCCGCTTTCCTCTCAGTAACAAAATAAACACAGCAAAACAGCATTTTTTATAGAAAGCATAAGAAAAGCGTCTGATCATAACATGGGTGTGTTAGCAAGAGCTCTGCAAATTAGCACTCCAGTAAAGTCACATCACGTTTATTTATATGGAATTTTAAAAATAAGCAGCTTTACAGTATCAAACATGAAAAACGGTGTCAGTGTCTCATTCATCAGAAGCAGGACTTCACTTTGTACTATAAAGCGGCTATCCAGTGTGTTCACCTACGGAGATCTTACCTCAACGAACTCAACAGATGAAATGATTCAGAGAACAGTTCCACGTGAAAGAAGGCGGAGCCTCAGTGTACAGCTCCTATTATGTTATCGTCACGGACCAATGGTAGTACGAAGGTGTTTTGCAGCCGGAGCGAACTTTTCCTGAGAGTTCGCTTTAGCAAGCCTTTTAGAACTCCCAAAATGAACTTCGTTTTGGCCTGATTTTGTTCGAAATGACGTCACATCAGTTCGTTCTTCGATTTCGTTTGAAGTATATCAGAGCCTTTAGTAGTGAAGCACCCCTTCGCTTCAGAAAGCCTTTATTAACCCTCTGGAGTCGTATGGATTAATTTCTTTTTTTTTTTTTCAATTTGGGTTCCCATTCACAACCACTATAAACCTTGGAGGACTAAGGATATTTTTAAATATATCTCCGATTGTGTTCATCTGAAAGAAGATATTCAGATACACCTAGAATGGCTTGAGGGTAAGTAAATCATGGGATAATTTTCATTTTTGGGTGAACTATCCCTTTAAGGTTATCCTACAGTTTTAGAAAAAAAATAATTAGAAAGTCATTAAACAGAAGATTGTTTAAAAACTTAACCTTCACTGTTACAAAACAAAGGGGTTCATAGTTCAAGTATATTAAATGACAAAGTATGGTATATCATAGCTCACCAAAGCACTACATTTACCATGTTCAAAATACACAAAACCGCAATTATGCCCATTTTTAATAATTGTGAGAATGAATTTCAATAATAAACATATGGCACAACCAGAAAGGTGCCTTCAGAAATCTACAAAAACACTCCCACTAGCCATCTAAGCAGCGTCTATATTAGAATTCAAACAGTTTCCAGGTCAGAATAATGTCTGCAGCCTGTGGAGGTCTCTGAGTCAGAAGTGGCCATACATCTCAATATCAGATCAAGTTGTAATTTATGATTACAGGAGGTTATACAGTGCTCTGCATGCATAAATTCATATCCAGCTCAAAAAGCCTGGTCATAAATAATAATTCAACTCTTAGGGAAAGGGATAAATAATACTACCATACAAGCATATGTGTGCTGTTCCTGCACAGACTCTTGAGTTTTTTATATTTTTTGTTTGGTGAATTTAATTCTAACCCCTGATCTGTTCAAAAACAGTCATCATTTTTTGATATCCTGGTGGTGGTGCTAGCAGTGCAAAAATTGCACACTTTCCCTTTACGTATATTTGGGTGTAAACATTTCTGTGATTGTACACCTTTTTGTCATTTGGCATTTATCTTTCATTTACTGCTGTGAAGAGGCACCACACACAGCTGTGCACGCCTGTTTGAAAAAGGTTGTCTGTCAAACTGAACTCCTGTCCTGCGAGTTATCTCGAACAATACATCAGTCTTCGCACAAACTTCAAGAAACAAGTGCATGCATGATTTATAAGCCTGCTTATCCAGGCTTTGTTGAACATGCATTCTTTCTATTGCTCCTGATGTGTGCTATAGAACAACCAATTATTATGGATTAATATGTACTGTTTTTACGTTTAGTAGACATACGGAAGTGTGTTAAATGCGTGCACACACGTGCACATTTAAACACATTTAAATGCACAATATCGCTTGATGACGCATTGATTTTCGTGGAATCATGGGATGTATTGTCTTCATGTCTACAGCCGGTGGAAAAGAATCCGATGAGACTCGGGCAGAAATCATGTTCATGGATGAAATTATTAATGTTACTGTAGTATGAAGCAGAGCAGGACCGAGTGCTGTGCGAGACGTACTTTCATTATGCTGCAGTCGTCGCTTCTGCTTCTTCCGGTCAAAGCAGTGCTGTTTTATCATATTAGATACATTTTTGTGTTGAAAGTTGTTACAGTGGTACAGCTACTCTGCGTTCGCTCGGCGGCTACTATGAGACACTTAATGCACACTGCAGTAAGCTAGATCAATATTAGGCATGGTAAAACATGGTCACTGTAAATCAAGAAAACGAGATTTAAACAATAAAACTTACTGTGTTGAGCTATATAACATGATTAGTTTTCTGTCAATGAACATATCCATACAAACAGTTGTTCACCTGTCTAATAAAACACATAATATATTAAAGTGTCTTTAGTGTTTTTATGGTTTTTAAAAAATAAAAACAGAAATCGAGGGTAACGCAGATGTCATTGATAGGTGATGCACGGACACGGTCCGTGTCCTGGTTAAAATTGCTTATTTCTCTGGATTTAAAACTTCTTGGAAACATTTGGGATAATGTAAGTACACAAGTCAACAAAATATATAACATTGTTCGGTAACACTTTAGTATAGGGAACATGTATTCACTATTAACTACGACTTTTCCCTAAATAAACTCCTAATTTACTGCTTATTAATAGTTAGTAAATTAGTTGTTAAGTTTAGGTATTGGGTAGGATTAAGAATGTAGAATAAGGTCATGCAGAATAAGGCATTAATATGTGCATTTTAAGTACTAATAAACAGCCAATATTCAAGTAATATGCATGCTAAGCAACTAGTTAAAAGACCCTAAAATAAAGTGTTACCCATTGTTCTAGTGGTTTTTGGATATTTTAATCCAAAAATCTTACATATTGTGCCTTTAACATACAATTTAAAGATCCATATAAACCATGATATGCTCTAGTGCTGGTACACAAAAAAATCTGCCCTCTTAGAACACCATTTGTCCAATCAAATTAGTGGTGCGTAACTAATTGTTGTATAAAGATTAAATAAACATGTATCACGGGTGTTAGAGCCACAATGCCTAAATGTATTTGCTGTACTGAAAGTTCATTAATCTTTCATGCTATTTAAACAATAACAGACAATAATAGTATAATCATTTATATTACAAGAGCAAAATCACATCTGGAGAAAAGCGTAAGTGCATAATTGATCCCAAACCCAATTCCAACAGTAATTTTGCTGGTGCATTATGTATAAATTGCTTCATAAACCTACATATCCAACGAATAGCATTTAAAATGTTTAAGACTTTAAATTCCAACAAGAGAAAGTTATGATTCTTTCTTAAAATGGATTGCAGTATGTGACACCGAGTCAGTAAAAGTCTTTCCTGTCCAATTAATCCCAGACTGCACAGAGTAAAAGAGGTGATCTGGGTTACATATTGGATCAGTTTTTGGGGAAGCCTGTTGTCTCTGTAGTTTCAGTCATCATAAAATGACAAGAGATTCACCAGCCACTGTTCCTGCAGAATCAAGAGCACCACCTGGTACATCAAACTCTTCTCACAGCCAGAGGGAAACAGCAGCAGCTAGTGTCTTTCATTCATAAACCATTTCAAAGTTGCCAGCTGGTCTCTTTTCAGTCTAGACGGGCTTTCAAAATTAGCAACAACAGGAGCAACAGCATGCTCAGCCTCCACACTGTTTTTCCATCAGCAAATCTGGCCACTTTTTCATCATTGCTAGATTGAGAGATGTCTTGTAGTTAAGGAACAGACTGGAAAGTGCAGCTCTATTAGTCTTACTTACAATATGTAGCCTAGATTAAACAAGCTATTAGCTTATCAAACAAGCTTATCAGATTTCATGTATTATCTTCGTTACACTCTCTCGTTTTCTGTGTTTGGCTTATCAAGATCGGTTGAGACTGTTAGCATTACAACGGAAAATTACACACTGACGGATGACAACACAACAATGGAATCAAGTATGCCACATTCAGAGACATTCAGCACAGCCTATTCAATCACCCATGTTAGCGTTAATTAACAATGCATTAGTTTAATGAAGCAACTTTGGTGCAAGGCCTCTGTGTGCACTTTTCAAATTAACTGTAGAGATTCCTCACCACACACTAGCACACTGGCAGGGTCCAAAATGAACACTTGTCAAGTGTTAAATGTGTGTAAAAAATTTGCAAAACAAACATTTTTAGGCTATTATTCATGCACAAAATTAATGCCCAGCAGCTGACAAAATAGAAGAAAAAATGATCTGCTTTATTGTTTTTTGTTGAGAATATCCTTATGATGCTTAAACAACAAGCTTTATGGATTTATTTTTTTTGTAGACATGCATAAAGGCTAATAAGACTGTTGTGAACATCTGTTTTTTAGCAAATGAGTTTCAGTGACTGTCTTGTAGCACACAAAAACACACCGACATGTTGCCAGCAACTGGCATATATGTCATAACTTGCAGAAAGAGTTACTGAACGAATATATCTAGCAATTCTAACTTTATTTCTCGCAATTGCAGGTTTATATCTCGCAATTCTGACTTTATTTCTCGCAATTGCAGGTTTATATCTCGCAATTCTGACTTTATTTCTCACAATTGCAGGTTTATATCTCGCAATTCTGACTTTATTTCTCACAATTGCAGGTTTATATCTCGCAATTCTGACTTTATTTCTCACAATTGCAGGTTTATATCTCGCAATTCTGACTTTATTTCTCACAATTGCAGGTTTATATCTCGCAATTCTTACTTTATTTTCTCAAAATTGCAGGTTTATATCTCGCAATTCTGACTTTATTTCTCGCAATTGCAGGTTTATATCTCGCAATTCTGACTTTATTTCTCGCAATTGCAGGTTTATATCTCGCAATTCTTACTTTATTTTCTCAAAATTGCAGGTTTATATCTCGCAATTCTGACTTTATTTCTCGCAATTGCAGGTTTATATCTCGCAATTCTGACTTTATTTCTCACAATTACAGGTTTATATCTCGCAATTCTGACTTTATTTCTCAAAATTGCAGGTTTATATCTCGCAATTCTGACTTTATTTCTCAAAATTGCAGGTTTATATCTCGCAATTCTGACTTTATTTCTCGCAATTGCAGGTTTATATCTCGCAATTCTGACTTTATTTCTCGCAATTGCAGGTTTATATCTCGCAATTCTTACTTTATTTTCTCAAAATTGCAGGTTTATATCTCGCAATTCTGACTTTATTTCTCGCAATTGCAGGTTTATATCTCACAATTCTGACTTTATTTCTCACAATTACAGGTTTATATCTCGCAATTCTGACTTTATTTCTCAAAATTGCAGGTTTATATCTCGCAATTCTGACTTTATTTCTCGCAATTGCAGGTTTATATCTCGCAATTCTTACTTTATTTTCTCAAAATTGCAGGTTTATATCTCGCAATTCTGACTTTATTTCTCGCAATTGCAGGTTTATATCTCACAATTCTGACTTTATTTCTCAAAATTGCAGGTTTATATCTCGCAATTCTGACTTTATTTCTCGCAATTGCAGGTTTATATCTCGCAATTCTGACTTTATTTCTCGCAATTGCAGGTTTATATCTCGCAATTCTGACTTTATTTCTCACAATTGCAGGTTTATATCTCACATTCTGACTTTATTTCTCACAATTGCAGGTTTATATCTCACAATTCTTACTTTATTTTCTCAAAATTGCAGGTTTATATCTCACAATTCTGACTTTATTTCTCACAATTGCAGGTTTATATCTCGCAATTCTGACTTTATTTCTCACAATTGCAGGTTTATATCTCGCAATTCTGACTTTATTTCTCAAAATTGCAAGTTTATATCTCGCAATTCTGACTTTATTTCTCGCAATTGTGAGATAAAAAAGTCAAAATGATCTTTTAAGTTTTTTTTTGTATTCCATGGCAGAAACTAGCTTCAATACACCTCTGTTGCTAATATTAGGCTGCTTTTTTTTTTATTAGTTTTTGTTTCATTTCTGAATTTTTCTTTTGCGTTTTTCTTGTACAGACGACAATGTTGTTAAAACGATCCCCGTTCACACGGATCTGCGAGAATGATTAAAGTGGCGATGTCACTTTGTAAAGAAACACTATGCGTCTATAGACTGAACATGTAATACACATGCACATGACGTCACCGTTTTCACAAATTCACTGGCCCAATGTATATTAGAAGGTCTTAACTACTAGTACTCACATCAAAAAATAAGTACAATATACTTATTGTGTTCATATCGTATTGCAAAACACTTTTGCTACTATTGAGGTGGATACGGGTAAGGTTAGGGACTGGTTTGGTGGTATGGGTAGGTTCAAGGGTGGGTTAAGGTGTAAGGGATCAACAGTGTAATTATAAATGTAATTACAGAAATTAATTACAGATGTATTTACATGCAGGTATTTTTAAAATATATGTACAATGTAAAAGCATACACAATAAGTGCATTGTATCAAATGATTAATTTAAATGTAAGTGCATAGTAGTTAAGGCTTCCTAACATAAAGTGGGACCAATTCACTTTTGTTGTGATAACAGTATCTTTTTCAAAACCTTTCTTTTTAAACCGTTTTCAAAAGTGAACTGCCAAAATGCATAAAAAGTTTTCAGTTTTTAGTTCAAAACGATGTAGTGTAAACAGCCCCTTATTTAACAATATTAACACTGTGCAGTTGTGTGCATACTGTAGTTGTGTGCAGTAAGTGTTATTTACAAAATAACAGTTATCACTGCAATATAATAGCCTGATTAACACTGGGACATAGGGCTAATTTGCATACAAATACATATTTAGACATACTGTTTACTGTTAGCAACAACTATCCCCTGTATGAACTATAGGCTCTTTGATTCTTAATGACTTTTGAGGTTGTGTATCTCTGTGGCAGCTCTCTTGATTTAATAAGAGCTCTATGAAACACAAGTGGGGAGGCTTTATAAGCCTCTTCATGAAATATCGAGAGGTGAAGTATGATAATACGCCCATCTGTAATGGATGTGAGGGCTGATGTAATGATTCAGGGGTAAATCAATCCTCATCAGTGGGTGGTGTGGAGCTTCCTCGTAGCATCAGCGCTAGCTTATTAGAGCCTGACAAAAGCAAATGAATATGAATGCTGTTAGCGGCGGTGCTTCACCTTCCTCTGTGCTTACCTATATCACTACTACTGACCTTCAATGTCAGCTATACAAACTGAGAAAAAGGGAAAAAAATTGAGGATGAAAATAGTCAAGGTCAAATCTATGCAAGTGACCAGACGTTATAAAAAGATTTTATTATATACAACATTAAAATATTAACCCTATCAACCCTAGCCCAAACTTTAAAAACCGAAACACAAATCATAAATTTGCCTTGGCAAATAAAAATGGAAAATGTTTCAGTGAAAGTCAAAGTACAAGTGTTGACCTCATTGACTTTCACTGTTTGCACAAAAAAAATTCTTTAAAATATCTTGTGTTTCACAGAAAAATGAAAGTCATGCAACTTGGAAGCATTATCAAACTGAAACTGATGACCTTAATAAATCTGAAAAAAAGGGTTATTTCAATAAATTGTTGTGTCTGTATATGATGAAATAAATTATGAGCTGCATGAAAGGAAAAAAACTACTGGAAAATTTTTATTGAAAATAATGTCCAGTTTAGCTGTAAACACATTAATCAAAAGAGAAATATTCAGACCTTATCGCACTTCTCTCTACCTTTTCCTATTGTCCTTCGAGGAAACACACTACCGATAAAAAAGTATGACTGCAGATTTGCTAAATAAAGCAGCCATTTTTGGATTCAGGTCATGAGTCATACAGCATAAATCAAAGAGCTCAGCGCTGAGAGAGTCTAAACTCACGAGTTAATTACGGCACTCAGGGCTGGTGTGTATGTGGACTCTGGGTAATGCATGTGGCCTGAATGGTGTCTGGTGAGGTAATTACCAATGTGCTTTTAATGAAGTCTCATGGGAATCAACAAACATCACCTCTGTAAAGTGCAGATAATCAGCTTTTAGAGTCTACTGCACACTGCCCACTCCACCATATAGGGCAGGAGGAACTAAGCTCTCGTGGTGGAGATAATATGCAAATGAAGGTGTGCTTATGACATTGAACGTTTTTGTGATCCAGGCAGGTAAAGGCAGTAGATTATCTCTTGGAGAAACACGCATGTACTGTCCAACTCATAGGCTGGAAGTCCATTTGAATGAGCTAAACACATAACAGCAGCTTTAACACAACAGTAAAGATGTATAAAGGCAGCAAAGAGCAAATTTATTTAGCTTGATGTTGTCTACAGCCTCTAAATCACATTTAATGTATTAGCCTTATTTTTCTATTTTACATCCATAAATGTGAATTTGAACTATAAAAAAGGTCATTGACAATCAGCAGTAGGGGGCGTATACAGGAGGAGAGAAAGTGAGTAAGAGATTTGAAGAAAGACTGTAGAAAGAGTCTTTGAGATGGCTGAGAGACATTACAAAAGAGAAAAGGTCAGAGGAATATCATTAGAAAAAGAAGGGTTATGAGCAGGCAAGACCTTTAGGACCCATGTTAATATTAGAAAAGCTTTCCAGTGAGTCCTTGGCGAGACCTAAGTGGGAATTCCTGAAAACAGACGCAGAGGTTGCATTGTTTCTGCTCCATACTATCAGGTTTATGTTCAGTATGTTTTAGTTTGGTTTGCCCGTCTTTATTCACTAGTTTCTTTGATTACTGATCATGTTATGCACCTGTTTCAGTTTCTGAGTTTGATTCCGTTCTTCGTCCAGTATTGTCTTGTCTATACAAGCTGTTACACTGCCCTTGGTTACTCTTGTGGTTTCTGTATTATCATGTTATGTTTGATTGAAAGACTGCTGTGAATCCCTTCTTCTAGAATACTGAGGTTAACTTCATCCCGAAGCCCGAGACCCACATAGAGTCTGACCAGGTGTGTGACCCGACAACGAGGGTATTTTAGTAGAGTACGAGGGCATTGGATGGAGCCCTACCCATACTCCCACTTGTGAGGGTGAGCAGTGCCAGGTTCCTGTTTGGTTTGAGGAATTGGAAGAGATAATTCCCTGATGTCTCCCATCGCTACTGGTCCCGCCCACCTCAAAATCTTCTGCGTCTCTGATGGTCCCACCCAGCCTTTATCTCCCACCTCCTCTATCCAAGACAGCCAGTTCTTCGGCCATGCCTTCACTGGCTCCCTTTAGTTCCTCGGCTCCTCCTCTGTTTACTCCACTCTGCTGCGTGGATCCACCTCTGGTCTTTCTGTTGCCAGCTCCGCCTTGGCACGTGGATCCCGTCTCCACCTCCGGCCACCAAGCCCATCGGCTCCATCTTGGCTCCTCCCTCCCTCAGCTCCATCTGGTTCCATCGTCCTTACAGCTCCACCGGCTCCCTCATCCCACTTGCTCTGCCTTGGTCAGTTGTCGCTTTGTTTACGCCACTGACTTTTGTGCCTTCGGCTGCATCTTGTCCCTCCACCACTTTGGCTCCGCATTGGTCCTCAGTCCCACCGGTTCCACCTCCGGCACCCTGGCTCCACCTCGGCCACTCGTCACTGTGGCTCTGCCTTGGCCTCCAGGACCTACGGTGTCGTCCAGTCTCTTTGGCTGTTCAGCTCTGCCCAGGTCTCCATCTCCACTGGCTCTGCCTCTGTCGGTAGTCTCTCTGGTTCTGCCAGATGCTCTGCAATGGCTCCACCATTGCTCTGCATTTCGAAAATGCTAGGAAAATGTTATTACTTTTACCAGTAACTACCAATAACCACTGTGAGTAAACCAGACACATCTAGCAGGGTTAACCCTAATTTATTGTAGCAGAAAGATTGAGTCATTTCATTAACTGGGCAAGTTGCAGCCACTACTTTTGATTCCTGCTGGTGTCACATTGGAGTTACGCTGACAGCTGACAAGCCTGGAAAGTTTTTTTTGTTCCCACACTTCAAACATGGTTTGATGTCAAATCATCTTTGTGCAGCAGGCTTTCTGACTGGTGCCACCTTTGAGGAATACAGAGACGCAAAACGCACACTATTGTTTCAGTGGTGAGTTTTGAAATTCTCTGAAGATGAAAAGAAAAGATGTTCCAGTTGGCTTGATGATAAAAGACAATTCTTCAGCCATACTCTATGTAATCGCTCAGCTTGTTGCTTGAGCTTGAAATTGATAGTGTCATGAGGGAGGCACATTATATCAATGCCCACAAGTAGAATAATAAAATCTTGCACTTCTTTGATGGGAACACCTTGACTAATGCCTAAATAGCATTTTCTCTGGAAACACTACTTATGTAACAGCATTAAAATAACAGAATTCTCTGCATTTGCTGAACACCAAACTCTTGTCTCTTGCCGCAAATGATAATGGAATAATATTTGCAATTTAACCTCTGAAATTCCTCCATGAAATTACCCAGTTCTATCTGCATAATGTGATACACAAATAACAAATGTCAAGTGCTCTGGCTCTGCGGTGGACCTGGAAGAATTGGCAACATTTTTCCATGTTGATAAACCAAAGGCAAAGAGCCAATCTAATTAGATAAATACAGGCAAGGCGAAAAGCCAGCAGGAGCAACTCAGGTGGTTCGTCTTCACCCAGGGCTTCCCATCCATGAGTTTTGAATGAAGGCAATAATTACATTTAAATGTTCTATTTGGAACCGATAATAGAGAGAAATAATAAGCAATTTAAAATGATTTATAATATTCCAGCTCAATGATATTATTATTCCATGTGGCTTAGCGAGGATACGGAGGGTTTATTTGGAAGAAAATTATCCTCTTGAATACACCATTGTGTATTCATATATCAAGTCCTCTGTTTGATAATGTGTTTGTTTAAGTGTCCTAATGTTTTTTAGAACAACCTTATGTATACAGTAGCGTCCAAAAGTGCAAGATCAATAGTGAAAATACTGCTAGTTTGCTTTTTCCCCATTACAATTTATATGATCAACATAACAATCTTCCAAAGAGCATTTTGTTTGCTTCATTGGAAGCAAGGAAATCAAATGAGCTCACATGGTCAATGTCAAGGATTTGCTTATTTGATTAGTGAACTAGTGCACTTTCATCTAAAATATTAGTTTTTCTTTCATTTCTGTTTTAATTTTTTTTAAAATTCCAAAACATTCTCTTTATTTCCATGTAGAAATCCAGACTTTCAGTATGGTCTCAGACTTTTGGACACCACTGTATGAATAAAACATTGCCATTCTTTTGCACTGGACAACACAGAAGCCAGTCATAAATGATGCAAGCTGTATGCGTAGCAAAAGAATATTCACTGTGATTTCACTATCCTTTGAGTCTAGGTGAATGGTCTATATCATGACAGTCCCACTGGGAGCTCTTTGGACTGGTCATTTTCATAGATATACAGAGACACATTCACAAATACACATAAATACCTCCTTATTTTTCTATCTAAACCCCTAAGGGCAAGTGAAGAACAGGCCTTATGGAAAGTTTGTAACCGAGCTTGGCTTCTTCGCTGTGGCTACTGAAATCAATACTGTACCTGAGGCTATCTTAGTAGTACTTGTGGCAACCCAGCCTACTATGGCAGTGCCAGCGCCACTTAACATCTGACACAGTCAGCACTCCATCTCAATGTGTCCGACCCGGGCATGAATCCTTTTACAGCCATTTCTCTGCACTACTAAAGGCCTGGGGAACAAAGCCAGGTTATGGCACTATATAATGCACACTTCACAAGTTCAAGACTGTTTATACTGCAGTGGATAAATGCTTTTGAAAGAAAAATAATAATACTTTAACTCCCCATTTGAACCAGGGCTGTAACAACCACAAGCCCCCCTGAATGTGACAACACATGTAATTAAGAGTGAATGTGAATTTTAATATAGCAATGTTATTTGTAGTGAATTATATATGTGACTTTATACTTTCCATCACTTCAGCCCAGGGAAATTCATAAAATAACAAAATTAGAGCCTCCATCAATCAACCTGCCAATGTTTGCTGCTTTAATCTAGAGAAACCATCTGTTCCAAATCAGAGGCATTCCAACTTTATATTGAACCCAAGGGAAAGAGCCACCGAGAAGAAAAGGTTAGAAGGTGGGGGTATTTTAAGATAGGAATCTAGCATCATTGTCCAAAATGACATCTAGAACTTCAAATTTATATCACTGTGAGACACACAAAGCTTACAGGCCATAGGAATAGGCCATGGAAAGCCTCCCAGAGAGAGCAAATAGCTTGTACCAAGAATAAGAACTGAGGGGAAAGTTTCCAGTAACACACAGGACCTTGTGGCAGATGGATGATCATATAATAACAATATGTTTCCATGCTGTTCCTTAGGGTTCTATAATAGCCTTGCCTCACTAACTGACAGCCCATCTTCAAATCACTTGGCTTTTATAACTGGATAGAGAGTCACTGGCTCATCCATCAAAACATGATAGCCTAGATCTAAGAAACATCTCTATGAATAAATCCAAACCCTTGTCCAGGGTTTGGATGCAAGTGCAATCGGTCACAACTGAGTGGTTTCCTGAAAAACTTAATAGATCAAAGACTATGGGACCCAGCTGAAGCTACATCATCATTTACAAGATTTAAAGTTGTCACCCAATTCTTTCTTTATTAAGTGAAAGGATGCAGTAAAATGATGAAAAGGTCAGGATTCCTTGTAATGTTTCTCAAAGCATCTGTCAGCATGGGCAAAAGGAGATTTGTCTTTGATCAGTTACTGCAGGTCCGAACAAGGAGACGATGACCTCATATTATTTAAGAGAACAGCGAAGAGATCTCATATATCATCCACACTTGAATGCATTTCATTCAGATATCAGTGGACACTGAACGGCTCTAGAGTAATATGTATTTGTTTAAGGAGACTGGACACATGTAGAGCTTGTTATCAAGCAAATCACACTGCTGGTGCTGTCATGAAGAGGATATACTGGTTATACTCATTACCGTGCCAAGAGTCTTATTCTAACAGACTGAAAAACAAGAAAAAATTGTGGTTACAAATGTTAAAGCGTTAGTTCACCCAAAAATGAAAATTATCCCATGATTTACTCACCCTCAAGCCATCCTAGATATATATGACTATCTTCTTTCAGACGAACACAATCGGAGATATACAACCCGAATAACGGAAATGTTGGGACGTTTTTTTTTTATTTGAATAAAATGAAAACTAAAAGACTTTCAAATCACATGAGCCAATATTTTATTCACAACAGAACATAGATAACATAACAAATGTTTAAACTGAGAAATTTTACAATTTTATGCACAAAATGAGCTTATTTCAAATTTGATGCCTGCTACAGGTTTCAAAAAAAGTCTCATGACATTGAACCATGAATGAAACAGACGCAATATAAAACATTTTTGTTAATGAAGTGTTTCTGACAATTTTGCCTTTCTGACATTTATACTGAACTGTTTCAGGAAAACACAAAGTGACCTGAGTCACTGTGACTGAATGATTAAGCAGCCTGTATTCAACTAATAAAAGTATGTCTTAATGAAGACACCGCCTCTGCAACAGGAAGGAATGCAGGAAACACTGGCTTATTGCCCTGGCGAATTCAGCACATTTTGATTGCTCTGTTTCAAATGACAATCTGTCATTTAGCATTCAGGCAACACAGGGGCTGCTAAATTACATCAAACTGCAAGTGTTTGGTTAAGGTGTCTTTTCTCTGCTTCTTAGTGTCACCATTTGATCTCACTTCATTAGCTTTTAAAGCAGTTGACTAAATGAATTAAAAAAGCAATTTGCTCACAAGGTGAGTCTGTAGAAGAACCAGATTTTAATGTAAAACAGGGCAAAAGTGAGGGTGGAATTAAAACTTTTTTTTTTTTTTGCATTTGCATTTGCATTTGGCCATAAAAATAAAAATGCTTTATCAAGCAGAAATAAAACTATTAATGGAGTTACCTATATAATTTGCCTAATGACCAGATGGAGGATTGAATATCTGGGTCTCTGCACAACCATAAATTTAGTGAACATCTGTCACAACCTCTGGGTGGAGAATAGGGAGGATGGAAGAATCTCTCTATGACTGTCATGCAGATACATTGGAACATATGTCATGTATGTGGCAGTATAGGATTAAACATTAGACAAAAGATAGAGACAGAAAAGAAAGATACTTGTAGAAACAATGTACAAGATGGCACCAGGGTGGAAGATGGGAACGAATAGCAGCTCACAACAATTCCTGTAAGATCCACTAACAAAAAGAAGAGAATAAAATGGTCTGATCTTCTGCTTTCTTTAGTTCTCATTCAGAAAGTGAACAGATGACCGAGGTTCATGCAGTGCATCTTGACAAATAGGAAACAAATATCTTGTGTAGCATGAAAGAAAGGAAAGGAAGTTCAATAGGCCAGAATGAGCGTAGGAGCACAATACATAACTTTTTTTTTTCTCTATGAAATGGAAATCTGCCAATCAAATCATATAAACAGTAAGTTAATACTGTTGCACAGGTCAGGAAAAAGATACCTGGGTTTACTACTAATTTAGAACAAAGTATTAGTAGATTAAAATCACATGAGGAACATCAAAATCAAAAAAATGTATTTGGTCAAGGACTGAAAAAAAGTTAACGTCAAAAGGGGCCTAGCTTCAGCTCTGCGTTGTCACAAAATCTATAGTGAAAACTCTCCTGAAGTGTGTTAAAAGTTTAAAGTGTGTTAAAAGGGACAATGATAAAGGTCAGTGATGCACAGGCTGAATGCCCAGAGTACCACCACCTGCCAGATCCCTCCAAAACCACTCAATCAGAGCGGACTAGAATAGAGAAAAACTAGATCATCTATTTATCAGCCAAACCTCGGACAAATGAGCAGTCAGTCATGAAATGAAATCTCACTAGGTTGCTTTATGTAGAACATACATAGGTCATGTAATGAGGTCATGCTAATGTGAAATAAATGTGGTTATTGATTAGCAATCACCATTTTCTTGCTGATTAGGTCAAAAGTGATATACATAAAATTGTCTTGAGACAAAGGGACCGTTTTCATGTGTTTAAATATAAATCATTTGTTTCTCTATGGTAAATTATCAATAATGGGATTAAAATAAATATATATAGCCTTGGTGAGCAGAAGAGACTTCTTTCAAAAACATTAAAAAATCCTACCAACCTCAAACTTTTGAATGGTAATGTATCCCTAGGGATTTTTTTTTAGAAGATGAGAGATAGATAGATAGATAGATCATCAAAATCATTTAGTAAACCCAAAGGTGCGCACACACATACACACTCAGGAAAAAAAGAGCCAATTATTTTCTACAAATTATTTAAATTACTGCATGACTTTGCTGATGTTTTTTCTTCTGAATTTGGGCATGTTTCGAAAGGCCTCTGTTGACCCCTTGGTTTCAATGTGTTTTTTGCGGTGTTGATTAATTCACAAGCCCACTGAGTTGTGAGTCAGTAAAGCACCAAAATACTTAAATTAAAAACAAAACATAAAATATGCTGTTGTATATGCTGTATAAAGCATGCATACATAACTGCTCAGGAGCCATCAGAAAGTGTTCAGGAACTCCATATAGATTGTCTTGACGAAAGACACTTGAACTTTTGATTGGATAGATGGCCTACCATCCCTCCAGATACTGAGTGAAAAAAATGGGCAATCTAATTTATACTTTACTCTGCAGAGAGCAATAGAAACTGCTTCTGCAGGCCATTTATAAGTTAACCTATTTAAATTAAATGTTTAATTATTTAAAACACCATGGGCAAGCTGCCTGAAAGTTAGAGAATCCTTCTGTACAGTTGTAATTCTCTATTATGATTTTAAATGGGATCTGCCAAACCAATACACAAGTACAGAAATACCAACATAATATGTTCTATATAGACGTTGCCCTTACAGGCTAATCCTCTCCAACTGAGAAATTCAGAGGATTTGAGAAGAAACCAAAAGCATTCTCTCAGACCAAATCAAGTCTCTCTTAACAAGAGCAATAAAACTAACCCAGTTTTGAATCAAAACACGTTTAAAACACTTTAAAAAAAAAAAAATGCCTCTCTTCAATGGAGTAGATCTTATGTCTTTTGTAAGTCTCACAGGACTTTTAGAATGCTTCTCCCTGTTCCCGTTTCCTTTGTTCTATGTTCCTGTTTGTTTCTTCGCTGTCATGACAATTCATTATATGATTAATTAGATTGCATCTGTTTGCATTTAGTTTGTTATCTTGTGTATTTAAGACTTCATTCTGTTCGTTCTCTGGTGTTATTTGTTTATGGACACACTGTTACATTCTACCTTCTTGTCGGAATACTGCTTTTGTTTTGTTTCATTAAAGTTAACTAGCATATTTGAACTCAGTCGTCCTTGTTGTCATCATTTGTGGAGCTACCCATGACAGAACACCAGACCAAAAATGGATATAGCAGTGATCAGCATTGCCCCTTTAAGAAGCTGCAAGGGACTAAGAGGGGGAATTATTTTTATTTTTCAAGGTGGCAGAAGTTTAGAGGAAGTTTATCTGTTTGTGGTGTGGGCTGGACAAGGATATCTGCTTCCTGATTCCTGATTGTTTAGAGGAGTACATCAACTTTGCTCTCTGGGTGAACAGATCCTCCTTTACTGTGTGCAGAGCTGAAGAGGAGGATCACCATCGTCCAGCCCCTCTTTACACCCATTGTCACGTCACAAAATGAGGACTGAGCCAACCATCGCCCCAAAGCCCGAGCCCCCAGTTTGTCTGACCAGGTGTGTGAGCCAACAACTGCATGTGTCATCGTGGGATTACTCGTGGAGTACAAGGGAATGGAGGAAGACCCTGCCCACACTCCCACTACAGTTGGTGAGCTGAAGCTGGCCATAAACAATATTTTTTAGGAAATGGAAGAATACGTTTTCCTGGGGCCAGTTGCACCAGCTGGAGGTAAAAAAGAAGAGTGTAAGCTCTACGCTGGACTTAGTTATGTCCAGCTTTCCGATGAATATTTACACCTGTTGCACCATCTAAAACTACAACTAGGTGCATAAATTAAATTAGCTGGCAATGTGAACACAGCTTTCTTTTGAGGGTTAGGATTAGGATGAGGGGAGAGATAGGGACTACTCAATTAGCAGCTTCCCCAACTAATTAACCAATCAGAAACGGGAGTCAAAATTTCACTGGTTTTAATTACTTGAATAAGCGTTCTAATATACAGCATTGCTATTTACAACAGTGCTATGAAATATCTGACCAATAGATGGCACCAATAGATTGACCAATCAGAATTGAGTATTCCAGAGAGCTGTGCAATAAGCATATTTCTACACCAATGCAAATAGAAACTAGAGAAGAAAGATTATTAAACTTTGTGGAAACTTTGGGACAGAAAATAGGAGTAAAACAGAGCGACAGAGATTTCAAAATTTGTGGACTGGAACTAATTACTTTATAAGCCAAAATATGTTTGTACACCATGCTTTTATTACTCTTAGTTAATGTTAATTTAAACATCTACTAAAACATTTTTCAGATCCAAAGTTGTGTCTGTTAACATTAGTGAATGCACTGTAAACTAATATGAACATGAACATTTTACATTAACAATGGTTAATAAATGATGTAAAAAATATATTGATCATTAGTTTGTTAGTTAATGCATTAACTAATGTTAACAAATAAGATCTTATTGTAAAGTGCTACCAACATTATTGATGCTATTCTGAAAAAGACTCATTTCAGAGGAATATACTTACAAGCTCTGGGGGATTTCACTACCTTATAGAGCTGTGCTGCTTTAGATGTAGGTTGGAGTAACTATTGTTAAAAAAAAAAAAAAAAAAAAAATCTATTTTACATGTTGTATAAATTTATAATAATGACAGTTTTTGGCATTCAAGGATGAGTTCAGGTTCATTCAAGTATAAGCTTGGATAGAAAAAATTTAATTAGCAAATTGCAGTGCTAAATTTCGGTTCATTTCAGAGCACAGGACCTAAATTTACCTTTTGCTCTCATCAAAAATGCAACGGTAAGACTTTCACAGTTTCCCACTTAACAGGATAGGTGAACCCATTTATCTCTTATGTGAAAACTCAGTTTTAAACAAATCGTCTGACACTGTAAAACTTTCTCAGCACTGTTACATAATGAAAGACGGAAAGAGGATGAAACATTTAGCATGTTCTAGACATTATGCAAATTTGTATTGGTTTCCTTCTCATCATTTATCTAAACCAGGTCACTAAAACCCAAACACAGGCAACTGTACACAGTCAGTTCTTACTGTACAGCAACAAATAAATGATACCCTATTCTAATGAATAAGTTAAAGCTTAGTTGTGCAATGAAGGGGGGTGAAACGGGACACTTTTTACATCTGATCCTTTGCCTGGGAATGAATCGTACCGTGAAGCAGCAACAGGCAGAGCAGTACCGAGCTCACCCATAAGAAAGACTCACAGCACAGAAAGTGTTCAGAATAAGATCTCCAGGGATTCCCAAGTTCAACCGCTATATAAAGATGGGAGAGAAAACAAGCCTGTGAAGGACAGGAGATCCCAAGGGAGTTTACCTAATTTTCCATTTCAGAGCTTTCTTGCTGGAAAGGACCTTTCATGTACAAATGAGACTGGACATAAACGGAATAGGCTCAGCACTGCACTCCTCTACAGACGGTCCATCAGCTCTTGTGAGAGTTACAGTGAGACCGAGTGCTCTGATGAGCAGTGCTACAGTACATCTCTAAGCAGTGAGCAAACCTTTCAGGCTGGGCTACAGCAAATCAGCCAGCTCCCCTGGGATGGGGAGAATAGGCTGAGAGGTGCCCACACAGGAAGACTGGGAGACTCACAGACCGAAAGAAGCTGAGGAAACAGAGAGACAATTTGACAAAAAAAAAGGGAGTGAGTAGCACCTCTAACAGGGAGGAGGGTGCAGTTGAACACCTTCAGCTTAGTGGGAATTGGGTGGCTGCCACTAAGCAAGAGAGCTGTAAATCTGTAACATCTCTGAATCAGGTATAGCAACACAACCTTACGGAAATTCTTAACTATTTAACATTTTGGCGAATTGGTGGCTATTTTTATGAATTCATACAATCCCACCAATCCCACGTATGTTTTTGTATGATCTGCTTACGCCCCACTGAGGTTAGGTTTAGTGTAGTCTCGCATAACCAGACCTTCAGACTGATGGCAGAAGGTCTGGGGCCGTATTCAAAAAACATTTTATCTTACCTCTAAGAGTTCTTCTAAGTAGCAGTAAAAGTTCTTAGCTAAGACTTTTCTCTTAAAACCTATTCACAAAGCTGCTGAGACCAACTTTTGCTAAGGAATTGAGAGAAGTCTTAAGCTAAGAGAAAGGGTGGGGTTGACCTCGTTGCTATGGATGATGTCAACACACTTACTAACTCTACCCACAGCTGATGTCCCGCCGAACTAGCTGTCAGATGTGACTTACTGTCTTGATTATGTGTGGAATAAACCAAACTGATCAAGACTGACGCTGTGAACAAATGACTCCAAAGTCGAGTGAGATGTTGTGCGAGGACACGGGTGTTTACTCGGAATTGTCACATGAAATAAATTTTATCATCAGGAATTCTCAAGAAGTCTCTGTCAGGTTTTCCCGCGGAATTGGGCTACTTTTACACTGTTGCCGCGGGTTGTTTTTCATGTCCACGGGTTGATATTTAGCCCTTGAATGTGAATTTTACCAGGGGAGCCCTGCAAAAAACGTGGATTTTAGTACCCCCCGGAATGCGATTTTAACCGTGGGACCCACCCTGAAATGCAATTGGGCTAGTTTTGAGGAGCAATTGGGTGGGTTTTGTTGTGAAAACCTGACAACCCTGGCCATATGCATCAGACGTTCAGCCAACGGTCCATGGGCGTGACGTCTGAGGCTGAGACTAGGTTTAGGGGTGAAGCTTCCTGCTAACTTTTTTCTAAAATTCATACATTTTTGTACAAATCACATTTCACGAATTCATACAAAATCAACACCTCAACACCACTAAAATAGTTATGTTTATTGTACTGTAAGTCTAAACTGACCAAAATTATTGATGAAATCTGCAATTTGTTAAAATTGTAAGCTAGAAATGATACTGTCATAATCAATGGCTCTCACTAAAATGTGTAACAATGCTAAATGCAAAAATAAATAAATCAATACATGCTTATAATCATATTGTGTATAGTTAGGATAACAAATAAATAGGAGACAATTCATGAACCATACATAAGGTATTTTTGTTACCAAAAAACTTTTTTTTTTTTGTATGTTTCCAAACTAATTAGGTTTATATAATTATGTAACATCATTGTACTTGTGTAGAGCCAAATTCTGTATAAAATGAATTATAAACAAGGAAAATGTAATGAGGAAGAACTTAAGTATTGTTATTGGGAATTAGTTTTTGGTAATATTTGTTTAAATGTAAAAACATCACACAGTCATATATTCCACCCAATTACAACAAATTAGAAAATTTCACATCAAAATGTCTGCTGTTCATAGCAGATTTTTTTCTCTAGTGCAAAGGACTTGAAAAAAATTTCACATATTGTTGGGCCAATGCGGTTTATGGTAATATTAATTATTATTCAATTTAATGAATATTAATTTCATTGTTGGGTTTTATGAACATCTTGTTTACCTTTATATGATAAACAATTTTGGCAGTATAGGGTGCCACTCTGGGACCAAAATCCTGCAGCAAAACTATTTGAGAACCAAAGGTATATGTTTCTGACATATACTTTCATATTGTGTAGGTTTCTTTACTGAAATAATAAAATGAATATAAATTACAAAATGTAACTTATATAATGTCCTTTATAGTAAAATACCATTTTCTCCCTACTCAAAACACAGTGTTTTAGGAACTGGAGGTAAAAATGAACCACTGTCTGAGATGGCTCTAAATCCATTATTCACAACTTTCCTAGAAGTATTACATAAACATCACACCCCCTTCTGTCAAGGGATTATGAGCCTGTGGGCATAAAACACTTTTTACAGCTGGCAGAATGTTCCTCCCATGAATGTGCTCTGTTTTGCGGTACACCTGTTGAACTGCCTCAGGGAAAATCCACCCCATGACTATTACCACTGTCACTGACTGTGTCACTCTACACAAATATGACATGTGGCCATTAGTCCTTGTAAATGTATTAATTACCCTGATCCTATAAGCATATGGTGGAATGTGGAGATGATAATGATCTATGGTGACATTAGGGACCAGTTAATTAATAGGTTGATGATTTAGTGGTAAGATGTTGAATGGTAGTTAAGGTTTGGCTGCGTTTTTTATTTTTAGAATCGCACAGATCAAAATGGAAACATCAGCAGGTGTAAATCCGATATTAAAACTGACAATTCACAGGTGGCATTGCTATAGTAGCAAATGCTAGCAGTTGAGTTACAGGAACTCAAAAACTAATTAAAAAGTAAATACAATAAGAATGTAGAGATTGAACACGGAAGATGATTTGAGGATTAAGCATTTACAATTGTTCATGAAAGATAAGATTTGCTTTGTATTGCATCAAAGCATTAAGCTCTCCCTCTTGCAGATGGACATGTTTATGAATCAAAAAGAAAAGTACAAAAATATCTGGCTTGAACTGAAGGATCAGTGGAAGTCAAATGCTGTTTTGAGCCTCAAAATGGAGATTTCTAAATGTGTTGATCTGCCCTTCCAGCAGATTAACTGATCTGCTGGAATTAACTGATTATGTAACTCAAGTTACCCCCAACACTGGATAGGACAGTAGATCAGACAGGAAAACGTGGGGTAAAGAGAGGGGAACAGGATTGGCAAAGGACTCGAATCGAGGCCAGGAATCGAACTCAGGTCACCGGAGGCGCATGTTGCGCTACGCAGAACCTGATTTTGCAGAGTTCAACATGTTCCTGGGTCAACATCTTTGTTGATCCTGGAACAACATTCAAATCAACCAATCAGATTTGAGGGACAAGTTTACAGATTATGTCAAGTTTAGGCTTAAAATCATGAATTGGTGCTTCTACATCAGTGTTATTCATCTATCATTTCCCTCTGATTTTAGGGATAACTTATGGGTAGGGTTAGGTTTAGGGGTAGAGATATAGTTAGGATTAAATGTTCGTAAAGGAACGTTGTTCCAGGATCAACAAAATATGTTGACCCAGGAACGCGTCTAACTAACCAAAATCAGGACGTGCGCGCACTACAGTGTATGTCTGTGTGCTACCCACGAGGCTATCGGCGCTGACCCATTGGAAATTTTGTCAGGGCAAAAGCTTTATGCTTAACTCAATTTCTATAAATTAGCAAAATTTTGCTAACATGATGGAACTTTAGTTCTAGTTAGTTTTTAGTGAATCAAAAAGATACAGTGCAGTGTAGTCTACTCACAACCAAATGACTCTTATCTGTTTTTTTAGTGAAATAAAAACAGCGACCAGTGTAGTTCAGTCACTGTGCTTTATGCCCAAATTTGTGTTCACAATATACTGATTCACATCAAAGAGAATAGGGAGTAGAATGAGACTAGCATATGTTTGATGCTCTTTGCAAAATGGAAGCATTTTTGTCTGAATAATTTTGAGGAACTGTTGTCCCATCATAGTCTAGTAGGTTTACAATTTGAGACTAGCTTTCAACAGACTGTCCTTACATATTATAGCAGGCATTAATCAAGTGGCTAAATTATCATCGTAATCAAACACCTTGGAGTCAAAGCAGAAATATGCTTTGATACAAAGTGACAGCCTATCAAGGAGTCTCACCGCTAGAGCCCACTCTTTGTACCTCCCCTGCTGTTATAGCTGGCTGCTGATGTGTTTATTTGTGTGCGATGGTGCTTAGAGATGTTTCCCTACCCAGCTGCAATGCCCCCATGGCATCATCCCATTCCCTCTGCATGTGAATCAGTGTATTCACCCATCACAATGAGCTCTGGAACAACAACAGCCCTGCACAGACTACATACTGTTCTCAACTGAACAGCACTGGGGAGATGCCAGAGACATGCTTGATATCACATTACCAACACCATGTTGCTTTAATCCAACGTTAAGCCTAAAGCAGCTTTTCTGGTCCAAAATAATTCAGATGAGAGAAAATGTTTGCCCATCAATTGATCTGAAAGCAGTTTATATAAGTTGTTCTGAACTGGTTTTGCTTTAGGACAAAGATTTTACATCAAACTTAAAGTAGTGACTCAATACAGTGCCAAAATGTGTTATAAAAACTGTTAGGCAAAGTTAATAACAATAACATCGGTTGAATAGGAAAACTGACTTAATAATTTTACAGGGACTTGTATGAGCGTTTGGTTTCCAAATATATTTTGAATTTTGATGATTTCACGTTCTCAATAGGCATTTTGTGGTCATCAAAATGATTATCCTTGAGGCAATACTGTCTTCTGTGTATTATTTTCTTGTACCTTGTATTGTTTTGTCAATTATTTTCGAGGATGTCTACCCATCGGCCTAATTTGGCCAGTTTCTACCAAGTGATGAAAACGAAATTTTGTATCGGACCCTTTTTCCTCCTCCCTTTTGTATTTTGCTATCCCAATATAGGATTACATAGTAAAGCCCAAAGTACAGTTCACTTTTTACGCGTATGCGAGGGTCAGCGTACAGTGCGCCTGACGCAAATTTCGTCATCAGAAGAGTATGCGCTTTTTTTTTTTTTTTTTAATGCAGTAATTAGTTTATCCACAAGGTGGCAACTGTGGCATTATGGAAGCCCGTTTCTATGGAAGCCCGTTTCCGCCACTAAATAAAAAAAATAAAAAGAGTAATTGCGACTTTTTATCTCAGAATTGTGACTTTTTATCTCTCAATTGCGAGTTTATATCTCACAATTGCGTGATATAAAGTTAGAATTCTGAGATAAAAACGACTTTATATCTCAGAATTCTGACTTTATAACTCACAATTGCGAGAAAAAAAGTCAGAATTGCGAGAAAAAGTCGGAATTCTGACTTTATATCACGCAATTGTGACTTTATATCTCAGAATTCTGACTTTATATCTCGCAATTGTGACTTTATATCACGCAATTGTGACTTTATATCTCAGAATTCTGACTTTATATCTCGCAATTGCGACTTTATATCTCAGAATTCTGACTTTATATCTCGCAATTGTGACTTTATATCACGCAATTGTGACTTTATATCTCAGAATTCTGACTTTATATCACGCAATTGTGACTTTATATCTCAGAATTCTGACTTTATATCTCGCAATTGTGACTTTATATCACGCAATTGTGACTTTATATCTCAGAATTCTGACTTTATATCTCGCAATTGCGACTTTATATCTCAGAATTCTGACTTTATATCACACAATTGCGAGTTTATATCTCAGAATTCTGACTTTATAACTCGCAATTGCGAGATAAAAAGTCGCAATTACTCTTTTTTTTTTATTTAGTGGCGGAAACGGGCTTCCATAGTGGCATCGATTCACAAGGTAGCCTAATTTTTCCCTGCAATCCAGAATCATAACAACAGACTTGTGACCTATTTTATGGACACAACCCCTTATTTAAGAGCCACTACTTATAATACATGTTAGGGAACATGATCGATGGTAATGAGTGCAGAAACTAAGTACTAAAATTACATACAGAAATATAGGCTACTGTATCACTGCTGATTGAAATCCTAAATTCCACCCAGAAGTACGAAAACAGTTATTAATTTTCTAAATTTGCAACACACCAAATCATCGCAGATGGTCTGCAATGACTTGGCAGTCTTACGTTGCAAGTGATTTCCCCCACAGATGCACCCTCATGAGCCTTTCCCTATTTTCCATATGAATCCTCAGGTCAGGACAAGAGCCGTGACTGTTCAGCTCCCTCTGATGATAGCAATCAGTCAGCGTGGAAAGACACATTCAATACTGCCCAGCTACTCTTCAGAGACAGATCAGCTGTTAGTGCAATTCCCATCACTGGTTCAACACAGATAAAGTAGAACCAACAGAAAACAAAGGCTATGAATGCATAATTTTCTTTTTCACAGGAAATGTTTTATGGTTCTCTTCCTTTTTCACCCACGGGGTGTTTCGGTTGTTGAGCTAAAGCGCAAGAGAATAAGATAATGAGTTTTGCTTCAGGACCTGGATGGGGAAATTAAATTGTTTTTTTTTGCTTACGTGTTTGTTTAAAGTGCATGATCTTAATGTCCACAATCACCACATGTTTAGGGTTTCCAACCTCCCAGTCTAATATATTCTATTTCAGGTAACATAATCACGTAAATCCACATTGGATGCAGTTTGTCCATTATTTTAGCATCCCAAACAGTGGAGAAAGCTACAGTATATGTGACCCTGGACCACAAAACTAGTCATAAGGGTCAGTTTTTTTTTAATTGAGATTTATACATCATCTGAAAGCTTATATATATTTGAAAATCTGGAATCTGAGGGTGCAAAAAAATCAAAATATTGAGAAAATCGCCTTTAAAGTTGTTCAAATGAAGTCCTTATGCATATCCACTCACAATACATTTTTTGATGTATTTACGGTAGGAAATTTACAAAATATCTAATGGAACATGATTTTTACATAATATCCTAATAATTTTTGACATAAAAGAAAAATCGATCATTTTGACCCATACAATGTATTGTTGGCTATTGCTACAAATATACCCGTGCAACTTATGACTGGTTTTGTGGTCCAGGGTCACATATTTATTGTATTTTATTAGGTTTTCACTGTTACAATGTGTAAAATATCAAGTTTTATTAGTTGCTCTCTGAGTTCATCTTGAAATATTTATATACAGTCACACATATCTAGAGTTATAATTTGTAAGTCATTTACGATAAAATATATGTAGGCTATACATGTATGTGTAAATGTATGTGTATGCTACTTAACACAAAGTTAACATTTATTAACACAAGTCAATTAACATGCGTCAACACTTTTTTAATGCCTGCTTTTGGGCAGCAGTTATTGGTGGAGACAGACTAACTTTAAATGTGTACGAACTATATGCTGTAGACCGTGACAGGGAGTTGAACAGGAATATCTACTGTTTTGCTAATAAATAATTAAATCATGTCAGCTGATATGGCAACTGGATGTTTAACAGGGCTGTTAATAATAACAAGCATATTACAGTGTGAAAAACACAACAAATGTAAAAGCTTTTCAGAATTTAGAAATCATTTGGAATGACTCACCAAGTATAACTACAGCAATAAGCAGTGAGTAACAGGTAGGCTGAAATACTTGGAAACTCTCTCAGAGTGGCGTGGTCACTAGATAATAGTGCCAGCTCATGAATAATTCAATTAAAGGTGAGCAGATGGGAGTTGGTTGGGCTGGCAAACGGCGCGTGCTCCTTTCGTTTGTGTTGTGACGTAATTTGGCAGATGAGACGGCGTTTTAAGTTTGTCTCGCGATTGAATAATATGGCGAACTTGTGTTTGTTTAAACTGCGTAATACGTTTATCTAAAAACTATGGCTGACGTATTTATGTTTTCCACAGGCTGACATGTGAGACATGCGTTCAAACTTGCGGCTCAGAGGCTGGAGGTGCTCTTATCAGTCGACACCCAACATTCATGAGGTAAGAGAGACTTTAGAAGCAAATGACAGTTTGGACAAATTACAAATTACAAATTACAAATTACAAATTACATTATGGTATATCGGACACTTCGGATTTTTTTTTTTCTTCTAATTTTAAGTGCCTATATTTCATCATATGGGTCATGTTAAAGTCATACAGCTTAAATTGACTTTTAAAACATTTTAACAACTGGCTGACACAAAAAATGACCATACTTTTTTGGACAAATTATAGTAGTGATAAACCATAAACTTGTGAATACCCTTTGCATCAGTCAAGAGATAATGTGTCCCCTAATACGATTCTGTATTAATGATAACTTGTGATATTATGTGTCCATTTGTCAAATATAATGTAATGTTTTGAAGAACACATTCAACTCATCTATACTAATTAATTTACAACAAAAATATTTGTACTTGTAAGACATGCACACTATAAGCTGAAAATAAAAATGAACATTTATCAGCATATATTTTTGTTATGTTGACAATGTTCACTCTGTTGTTGATAATAATTGCTCATTATTTCAATCTGGAGGTCAAAATTCAGTATCAGTGGTAAACAACAGTGATTTGTGCTCAGGTTTGCTAATAAATTTGCAGGGTGTCTATCTATTGTAACTGAAAACAACTGTTTCAGTCATGTTGTTTGGCCTTTTTCCGTAAATCATCGGCAATCGGAAATCAGTAATTAATAATGTCTCAAACACAGCTGTCTTTACCCAAGACTTTTTTCTGAAAGATAAAGTTTTTCCATGTTTATCTGCAATTCTTAAATTCTTACAATGTGTTTATCGGTTGTTGTAAATATACAGAATTGTGTGCAATATAGTTGCCACTGAAATTTTACTGCCCCATGATTTCATCATAAAACAGCATGAATATCTAACTTGTTGTGTCCATCTTTTAGCCGCTGGATGAAATTCACATTTATAGAGGCTATAATAAAAGGCTACAAATTTCACAGATGCATTCGTAGCACATTTAGAGGTGGATTGTAGCCTGAGGACACTTTGTACATTGCATGTGAGGTTGTTATTCCAGGTTAAATACAAGTTAAACTCCATTGACCACATCTCTGACATGCTTTTGATTACTATACAGAATAATTTCACATTATCTCATTGTTTGTACAGTGATTTGATTATCTTATAGACTTCCATTGTAAGTGCATTTTTTTATTCTAAATATACTTTTTCAAGCTGTTAAATTTCTCATCTGATAGATATTGGTCATGTTTATGCAAACCAACATATGAGAAAATTCTTCTATTATTGAACAATTTCTTGTCAACAAACCAGTTCATATAGTGGTATGAATGAATGATACTAAAAACTTGACCCTGGATAGATCTAAAATGTAGAACATTCCTTTAATATTTTGTAAATGTTGAAGCTTCATACTAAAGGTCTTATACTTTACAGGCAGTGGATAATGAGTATTCCTGGCACCTTCACCAAAATGCCATGACACCATGCAGAAGTCTGAGGAGTAGATGGGAGGACCCGATGAGAGGAAGACGAACACCCCCGTTTTTATCTGGCTTCACATCATTTGATGAATCATGGAGATCAGAACACACACCTAGTCCTTTTTTATTCCTGGGCCGGACACGGAGTGTCCCTGAAGCTCTCCATTGCTTCAGTAGACCCACTTTACGTTCAAGCTTCTCCTCGATCTCCATCACCGCCCGGAGTTTGTCTCCAAAAAGGGATTGTACACCTTATTCAAGCTCAGCATTTAGCCCTCTAAACATGCCTGACAGAGTGGCCCGCAGTGAAAATAAAATTGCTGGCACTCCGATGCTTTCTAGACACAAAGCAGTTGTGGTGACGGTGGACGAGAGCAGAGAACATCGTTGTGCTAACGAGACCCCCAGCAGCCCCCAAGCTCCGCCTGGCCACAGGCACAGCTACACCATGGAAGATGAGGAAACAGACTCTTCACCCCCTTTAAAACGTCATATCTTCCGCTCCTGCGTCCATCTGGAGCTCCTACCATCCAATCTGTCCAGATCTACTCTGTACTTGGACAAATCCCTCTCAATCCCTCTAAGACAGACTTTGTATAGATCCACTCTGTCCCTTTCCCTTGGAAAACCATCTTTTACTCAGACCCCTGTGAAACTCAGGACGATGATTCAACCTAAAATGTCCTACAGTGACTGGGACATGGCTAACGTTGGCGTTGATGGAACAGAAAGGCCTTCCCAGCACCTGCAGGATAGTTCAACCATCAATGGCAGCGCCTTTAAGAATAATGCTGGCTCCGGCTCCGACACACGGTGTTCCACTTTAACATCATTGCCATTCAGAACAAGGTGCCACTCATCTTCTGCCGCCTTCAGACTGAATGGAAAGGCTAATGATGTCTTAGGGCCTCCACAGAGCAATCTAAGAGCCAGACAGGCATTCAGCAAGCCATCAGGTACCTATATCACCTCACTGCTCCTCAGCAGCCATGCAAATGTATCCATCCTCTCTTTCTCTCTATTTGTTGCTCTCATTTATTCTAGCATTGCTGCAACATATAGGACACACCATGTGATATCTTAGCCAGTGTGTTTTCATTTCAACATCTACTCAGGTTGCACACCTGATTGGTGGCTCATGCATTTTTAATGATACGCCTTCCCTCAAGCTCGTTGGGAATGGGAATGCATTGTTAGTAAAACTATAGGGTAACTCTGTGACCAAATTTTGGAAACTCAAATTTTTGATTTTGTTAATATTTTTTTCTGTAGAAAGACATGAATAGTGATGCAAGCCAAAATATTAAATGTCACAGATGTATATTTACTGAGTAATCCACTATTTTGTAGAGGGGGGTCAAAATGACCATTTTCACTGGAGATTTGGAGCCAATTTCACAATAACTATCAACTGTTTAAAAAGTTACCTACATTTGGTTCTTGACCATTGAAAATGGGTACAATTCAACAATTTGGACATGGAGTCACATTGGGGTCCCAATATGTATGGGACTGAACTATATAGGGCCTTAAAAATGAAGATTACAAAAGAAAAGTTTATTAAGATTGAGAATCTAGATGGATATTAAGATATCTCAATTACTTTTAAAGTTACAGGCATGACAACTTTAGAAAAAGAATAGGCTCAGGTATGTTTTATGCAATTGAGCAGATGCAGTTCTAGTTTTAACATTATTTGTTCTTTAAATATTCAGCTGTATGCAAAGTGACCCGCATTTGGTTTTTGACCACTGAAAATGTGTACAATTTACCAATTTACTCATGGAGCCACATTAACATGTCCATATCTCTGGGATTGAACCACTGACCTTTAAAATGAAGATACCAAAAGGAAAATTTGTTAAGAACCAAAATTTAAAAGGATATTAAGATATCTTTAATACTTCTTGAGTTACAGGCATTCAAACTTGAGGCAAAAAAAAAAAAAAAAAATTTGTCATTTTGACCCCCCACTACAAAATAGTGGATTACTCAGTAAATATACATCTGTGACATTTAATATTTTGTCTTTCATCACTGTTTAGGTTTGTCTTTCTACAGAAGAAATGATAACAAAATCAAAAAATTGAGCCAGGGACCTCTGGTTGAGTTGACACAGAATGACCCTATAAATGGATTTGTGAAAACAAAAGGGTGCACCTGTAAAGTTTAAACCAGAGGGAGCATTGCATTGGCGTGCCAGCTCAAGTGGGTCTCAGACATCAGATAAAAAGGCCAACTGGCACAAGAAAAGGTTTAATCTGGCATCGTTTGATATAGTGTGCGTGGATGGATATCCAAAGATGGAAAGAAATCTCTTAGTAGGAAGTTCACTGTGAGGCAGGATTTTGGATTTTAACAGGGAGAGTCTTGAGTTTAGAGATGCTTTTAGAGTAAAGTCAAGTAGTGGATTGCAGCATTATCAGCATTTGGCACTGGTATTTTGTTTTTTTTACCTTGCAGGATAACTAGATGCACAGTCAGGACACTGATTTTTTTTATGAAGTAATAGAAAGCCAGCAAGCGGGAGCTATTGAAAAGAAAATAGGGTGAGTTTCAATCTTCTTATGTGAGATGATGCATCATTGACTCCACATTACCTTGCATCTAAAGTCTCTGGCCTCTATTCTGGGTTTGTACGGCTAAACACATTTCCTTGTGATGAGTCGAAGGATAATATTCTCTCTGCAGCACACTGATTTTTTGCATGTGGTCTGTGAGGCATGTGACTGCATGACTGGGCTCTGATGAACTAACACCAGGTACAACTGCAGGGAGGGCGCACAAGGGCACTTAACCACAAGTCTTAGTTTATTTATGTGCCAATCCTTCTCTGCCCTTTTGCAACTCCCTGCATATGTCATTTAAATCGGCCTGTCTCTCTCTCTCACTGATCTTCAGTGAATAGGATTTTAACTTTTATTTCAGAGCCAGTTTTGAATAAAATGGTGGACTCCCCTGTGATAATCAAGAGCTTGAATGTGCTCAGTGTGAAACGCCTTGAAAATGCAACATCTTACTCTGACTTAGAGGATCAAAAAACAAGATCTTCCAAAAGAACTGGTATGACATGTATACATAATTTTTTTAATGCATATTCCTGGACTTTTTGAGACATGATTTATTAGTAAATTACTGAAAATAAAAAAAGAAAAAATAGTTAATTATGAAAAATTTGTGCTGTAAATACAGCCCAAAACAACCAAGACCACACGAGTTGTCAAAATAATAATATTAACCAGCCTGATTTTTACATTGTTTGTTTGTGATTTTGTTTTCTCAAGGCGTGGTCGCATTAGCAATTTCAGCTAAATTTTGTGGGAAATGAGGTCCATTGTCAATAGTGTAGCGATATATGAAGCGCAGCTCGCACAGAAGTCACTTAAAGCAAGGTCAGCAATGTGACGAATCTGCGTGAACAACTTGAACCCGTTGCGAAGTCTGCTTGGGGAAATCTTTCGCCCTCATACGAAATTCCAGATTGTGTGGATTCCAAATTAAATGCCTGGATTTCACCTGTGAAAATTTGCCGAACAACAATAAATGTGACCACACCTTTACTGAATACACCATTTTAAACTTTACTACCACAACATACTGGCATTGCTGGTTTTTAGCACACTGCTAAGAGGTTCTGGGTTATATCTAGGGTGTTGCCCTCCAATATTCAGTTTGTAAATATGGCATTGGTTCTTCCTTTAGTGTGAGCCTTTGAAAAAGAAATAGTACACCTGCATGAATTGAGGTGACATTCATATCCGTAACATAAACTTGTTATGCATTTGAACAAACCCCTAAACTTAAAGGGTTAGTTCACCCAAAAATCAAAATTCTGTCATTAATTACTCACCCTCATGTCGTTCCACACTCATAAGACCTTCGATCATCTTCGAAACACAAATTAAGATATTTTTCATAAAATCCGATGGCTCAGTGAGGCCTGCATTGCCAGCAAGACAATTAACACTTTCAGATGCCCAGAAATCTACTAAAGACATATTTAAAACAGTTCATGTGACTACAGTGGTTCAACCTTAATGTTATGAAGTAACGAGAATACTTCTTGTGCACCAAAAAAACAAAATAATGATTTTATTCAACAATATCTAGTGATGGGCAATTTCAAAAGACTGCTTCATGAAGCTTCGAAGCTTCGGAGAGCGTATCAAACTGCCAACGTCACGCCCCCCAGTGGTGAACCATTTTTTTAAAACACTTATGACGTAACGAAGTCCGTTTACTGAAATCACGTGACTTTGGCATTTATGAAAAATATCTTAATTTGTGTTCCGAAGATAATCGAAGGTCTTATGGGTGTGGAATGATATGAGGGTGAGTAATTAATGACAGAATTTTCATTTTTGCATGAACTAACCCTTTAAGTCAGCAATAGTAATGGTAATTCTTGCTTGTGCCACCAATAAAAAACTTTCACTCAAATCCCAAAGGACAAAATCATGTCCCACCACATTACTTTCCACACAATATTCACTTTTTCTTGGAAGTTTTTACATTACAGAAGTTGAATGTAGTGCCATGCTTTTTCATATTTGTTTTTAAATACTAAAATGTATGCAAACCCTATTGTGGACTGTCTTGCTCTACTTCTGTATGACAGTACTTTGTTGTATTACAATGCATTAGTACTTATGCAGGTAAAAATGTGTTATGGCAAGTGTTTTTAAGACTCTTACTAGGGCACTAAGCTAACATCATTATTTATCTGTCCAGGAGTCCCTCAGGTGTGTGAAAGGGCCCCTCGTGAGGTCAAAACAGTTTTCCACACTGCAGAGAAAGTCAGGAGACTTATTGAGTGCCCGGTCTCTCCTCATCTGACTAATTGCACCTGTGGGTCCAGGACTGACCAGCAGGCCACTAAACCCCAGTCACTTAGCTTGAGGGTATGGTTTTACTCCTTAGGGTTTGTTCAGACAGGCAGCAAACATCAGAATTTTTTTCTTTCTTTGTTTTTTTTTTATAATCTGACCATCACACCTACTTACAAACTCGATCCAAACCACACTCATATGTGGTTTAAAAAACAATTAAAATCAGATTTTTTTGCATCTCAGTTTGAATTGTGTGATCAGATTTCACAGTTTTTAATTGAGATCATATTTCATTACTTGCAAAATTTTGATGTTGCTAAGCCAATAATTATTTTCATATTATGGCTGATTCTATTAAAATTCTATTGTATTTTGTAGATAAAAAAAACTACATAAAATACTAAAAATAAAATAAGTTGTTTTAAATGCTACAACTGATTTTAGGCTTCATTAATTTATAATGTATTGTAGTCAAAAATGTTTAAAAATGTGACGCTTTCAGTGCATTTGTAAACACCTCTGATTGGCCTTTGTGTTCACGTGCTCAACAGATATGTCTGTGATTGACTACAATGATCAACGCACGGGAAAGTTTGAAAGCACACGCAAGTGTTTGAATTTTAAAACTGGAGGATTTGAAAGGTCCGCTGATAGATGCCTGCTTTCAAACACTCCATGTGTATCTGTGTAAGCGCTCGTTGAAGAGCGTCATTGATGAGCGCGTGAACACAATGGCCAATCAAAGGTATTTACGAATCTGCTCAACAGCGCTCAAAGCGTCACATTTTTCAATTTTCAGTACGGGCTTGGTATCGAAGTCGGTACTTTTGACAACACTATTATAATATACAGCATAAAAATGTATTGTCATTTTGAGATTTGCTAAAAATTTCATTTTAACAGTGTTATTACATGTATTAGTGTTTTTATAGATTAACTTTAAGTGAGTGTCAAATGACATCAAAGGGTAATCTAAATGTAAAAATAGGAAGCATAATCATGTACAATTAAATTTCCAATATCAACGAAAATACATCCAATATCGAAAAATAAATTGTACATGCCTATTTAAAATCAAACTGGATTTGTGTGTAAACAAAGCCTCAGGTTTACTTACTTTCTGAACACTGACTTGTGGCAAATATACACTCCAGCATTTCACTGTGGCACAAACTTTATGTTCATTTCCAAATGTGTGTAGGAAGCTCTTGAGCTGTTTCGGCCAGATTTCATCTCTCGCTCTCAGAATCGGCTTCGGCGATTAGAACTGAGGGCCAGGGAGAGGCGGAGCTTACAAACAGCAGAATTTATCATGGGCGTGGAGACTGCTAACCGTAGGCGGAACTGCACCAAGCCACACCCACTTAGTGGTAAGATACTCTGTTTTCATTAGCATCCTATGCACAGTTGAAGGAGCTATAGTGCAGATCTACTGCTGCAGCAATGCAGTCTCAGTATTACTTCTATAACCAGGTATCCACAGAAGCAATGAACAATGAATTGCTAGCAGTGCATTAGTGCGGCATATGCCTGCAGAATGTGCCATTGGTGCCTGTCTTACTTTTAGGGCAAGCACACTGCAGCGAGGCACATTATTGATGCTGTCACAGGAAGACATGCTTCAGTGCTGCACTGAAACACTTGGCGCATTAAAACTTCAGTAATATCAAAACAAACTTGGGATGGACAGACTATACAAAACACAAAGCAAACAGATACAATTGAGATCTCAAAGGTCTTTAGATGTATCATTGTGGCCCTGTTGAGAATGAACAATGAATCTTAAAAAGTACATGAAATATCCTGCAGCTTACCGATGCCCCCTATTGTCTCTAATATGATCCTACAAGTTACTCTAAAAATGATTTTATTCATTAGCTACTGTATATGCAACTGCAATATTTGTTCAGTAAGCTCACGACGGACTTAACAGCAACTGAAGAATAAAATGTAGCCATTAAATATTAAGCTTTGTAACAAACTTTTCATTTTTATCCTTTATTCTCCTGCTGAATGTTTTTTGTAGATAACCTTTTCAAACCCAGGGACAGAGCCATCTCAGGCAAGGAGATGCAATGGAGATCCAGACGGTGAGATTTCTCATACGCTCTCTTTCACAATACCACACATGCACCAGTGCTTATCAGTGCAACAACACAATATGACCCCTTTCTGATAAGGATAGTGTTTGCTTATCTGTGTGCTGGAATAAAAGCCACCAGATCAGATGAAATATAGTGGATTAAAGCATATATTGACATGTATCAATCAAGATATTTCTTTGTGTGTTCATGTTTGTGTTTGGATGAAAAGTAGATAGATCAATTCCTTCTACCACCTACAAGTCACTGTTTTCATGTCATTATGTGTCCATCATCCTCAGTCTGTGCTTGCAGGATTTACAACAAACTCCCCGAGGTGGCCAGAAAGAAGGAGGAGGAGAGGAAGAGACTGGTGTCTGAAACCAACAGGCTGAGGGCAGAGGTCTTCAAAAAGGTTAAGCTTTATCTCACACAAAACTGCTTTGTATTTTAAGGTTTATAGATTGTATGAGACAAAAGCTTAATCATTCCAAAAAATATCCGCAGCTTGTATTTTTATTTACATGTATTTGTTTAGATGTTGCTTCTGTTAATCTAAGAGCCAACAATATTCACAATATACACAATAATCAATAATATATTCACAATTATGTGTCCTTATGACACGTTTATTTGTTACATTGAAACGGCTATTCCGGTTTATTATAAAAAATCCATTACTGCCATGTAGCAGGCAGGTTTAGTCCCAAAGCACATCATATTTTGCATTTTTAAGTGAATTAAAGGTATCCTGATGTGTGCAGAGAACACGCCGGGCCACACATTGTGGTTTCATCAAACAGCTGTGACATTTATGTAGCAAAATGAAACCTTAAACAGACATGCTTCTTAGCTGAATAAAGAGCATAACAGTAAAATATGACAGGGTCTTTTTTCAGGACAAAGATATGTAGTTACCTTAGAAGAATGTAATAAAAATAAGAATTCAATTAAAGAGTGCCTGATTTAATAGCCAAAATGAAATCAGAGTTTTAACTGAAACTGTATAGAGCTGTTCAGTTTGTAGTCCTAAAACCTGGAAGAGAATTAGCTTTTTCCAGTAATAGGTTCCCTGAGGAATGTCTGAGTTTTTAAAATAAAGCTCTGAAAAAGTTTTTTTAATTTATTTATTTATTTTAACTGAGACTTTTGCATGCTTCAGATTTTTGTCTAGGGCAGTTCTTCTCAGCTTTTTTGACTCAAAGGCCCCTTGAGGTAAAAACTGTTGGTCACTCTTTAATTTAGGGTTCAGTTCTCACTATTAACTATGACTTTTGCCTCAATAAACTCCTAATTTTTAGTAATGTAATTGTTAAGTTTAAGTATTGGGTAGGATTAAGGGATGTAGAATAAGGTCATGCAGAATAAAGCATTAATATGTGCTTTATAAGTACTTAATAACAGCCAATATCCCAGTAATATGCATGCTAATAAGTAACTAGTTAATACTGAGAATTGGATTCCAAAAGAAAGTGTTACCAAACCTTTTGCAGCCCCTTGTAAGTTTGCTGAGGCAACCTAGTGGATCCCAGCTCCCGGTTGAGACCGACTGATCTAGGACAGGGATGGGCAGCTTCGGTCCTGGAGGGCCACTTTCGTGGAGAGTTTTGCTCCAACCCTAAACTAACACACCTGAACCAGAAAGCTACATCCAGTTGAGTTTTTATCAGGGTTGGAGCTAAACTCTGCAGGACAGTGGCAGTCCTGGACTTTAGTTGCCCAGGGATGGATCTAGGATGTGAGTTTACGGTATGTGCTTGACTTAAAGGGTTAGTTCACCCAAAAATGAAAATTCTGTCATTAATTACTCACCCTCATGTCATTCTAATCCCATAAGACCTTCCTTCATCTTCGGAAATGGTGTAATATTTATGAATTTTACTATGTACTTGCCCATTTCATTGTGTCTGCTGTGCTCTTGCCGTGAGAGCCTGCCCACACTCTCTTCTGATTGGCTGTGGTTTTTGATTGATTTTATCGCTTCTAATTGTCGCGTCTAGTGTGGACAATCAAATTCGCTGGAATCTTATCGCATCACGTCTGTTTAGGACACGGTGTGACCCCCCCCCCCCCCAAAACTGCAACGTTAGTTGCCGGCCAATACTGAGATGGCATTTGCTGAGCTGGCATTTGGACGTAGAACTCGGAAGCGCTGGACTGCGATTACAGTGTGAACAGCGTCGGAGACTGACACGCAAGAGAAGAAATTGTTGTATAAAGTTTTTTTTTTTTTTTTGCACACAAAAAGTATTCTTGTCGCTTCATTACATTAAGATTGAACCACTGTAGTCACATGGACTATTTTAACAATGCTTTTACTTCCTTTTAGAATTTTCATTTTTGGGTGAACTAACCCTTTAACAAACATTGCAATTTGCTAATAACATTTGCTAGAACAAAATGTGAAAGTGTCTTCAAATAGAGTTAAACCATGAACTTGAAAACAACTATTCTAAACGACACTTGGCAATTCTAGAGAGAACACAGTTAATTAGCCTTCCGGACTGGCCTACAATTTGACGTCATGACAGAATGGCTGTGTTGCTTCGTGCTGATTCTGTAACAGTGAACACTCTCAAGTGATCCTCCAGGCTGACCTTTAATGACCCTCACAAGGACAAACACACCTGAGGCTTTTGTCTCCTAATGCGTTCTGTCACAACTGTCAGCCCAAGTGTACCAGCGGAGATGAAACTTTAGTTGCTCTGTGAAAACCTTCCCTCCGGTCAGAAACAGCTGGTGCTGTGTGGTGCCAGACTGTCTGATCTCACCTTGCTGAACTTTTACCTCCGTTCTGAGGTGTCAAGCGATATATAGAGACTCATGAGGTGAATTCATGCTGAGTGTCTCAATACTGCTTAAGGCAGCTTGGAAATGATCATATGCGACTTTTGACCATTACGTTTATCCTGTCAGGCCATTGTGAAAACTTAGGGATAGTTTACCTAAAAATGAAAACTGTCCTAATCCCAAAAACACAAAAGGAGATATTTTGAAAAATATGATTGCCCCCCCCCCCCCCCCCCCCATGTAATTACTGTTAATTGGGACTGAAGCTCTATTTAAAAAAAAAAAAAGAAAAGAAGGAAAACCACTAAAAAAGAATCATGAATAAATAAATTATAAATAAAAATAAAATGAATAATAAATTTAAGCCGTTATTCACTGATAATCTTGACGTCTCTCCTTGACAGAAGTAACAATGTTTTGTTTTGTGAGATAAATGTTCTTTTGAGTCAGATCTTTTCAATGAATCTATTGATCTGTTTCACAAAACTTGTCTTAATGATTCACTAATTGCACTGGTTTTTGAGTTCAGTTCACAGACTCAATGACAGTCACAGCAGTTTTTAATGTAATAGGTCAGATAAAGAGAAGATTATCAATAAATAATGACTGAAGTTTCATATCCAAAACTATTGTATGACTTCAGAACACTTAAATATTGCACAGAGTTCATATGGACCACTTTTGCAATCATTTTATGGTGTCCTTTCATACTTTTTGAAGCTTAAAGTTTCAGTTCCCATTCATTATAATGGCATAGAAAAGATAAACTAGTACGTTCTGCAGATTGTCTCCTTTTGTGTTCCACAGAAAAGAAAAAAAAAAAGCCATACAGGTTTGCAAAAACAGGAGGGTTATGAATAAAGACTTTTTTCAGCAAGTTATTCCTTTCCTGAGTGAACATATCAGTTGTACTTGCCCTGTCTTCCAGCAGAGGTCAGTATAGTTCTTCAAATGAATCCTGCCTATCAAACCACTTTTTGAAATCCATATTAATTCCACTCAAGGGTGATTTATTCATGCATTCCTTTTGTTCTTTTCGGTGACAGACACGGCCCTGATACTTATGGGATGTTTGTGACACAAAGGAGGGTTGTGTCAACAATAATTTCCCTGTTTTTGATGTTTAGAGTGTTGAATTCCACAACAGGACAGCTTTCATTGGAATTTTGGATGTCTTTGCTGACAGGCTGATCCCTGGATGCCCAAAACGTGAGCTTTTGTAAAGGAGAAATCTCTTGTCGGGTGTGTTGTTTTAATGGATGTCAGGTCCTGTGAGGCTGATACTTTGTCATGAAGTGTCTGACTCACTGTCTCCCATGAAGCCCCTCTGTCTCTCAGGCTTTCACCTCCTGTGTGACAGTGATGAATTCCTGATAAGTCAGGATGAAGATAGAGAAAATCTGGTGAGGGGAGAGATACAGTGAGAGAGAAAGATGCCAACAGAGTTCACATAGGCATTGTTTTGTAGCTCATAACTTTCCATGGGTCTTATGTGTGTCCTGTGATTCTTACCTGTTATAAAAATTAAGGATTTTTCCAGTAATTGATCATTACAATAATACTCAGAATACATGTATTTAGAGGCACCTTGAAGGTTATTTTTTTTAATTGGGGAAAAAGCATTAATTTGTCTTTTTTAAATGTCCTTTACATGCTTTAGTCTGACTGAAATCGTACCAGTCTGGGTTTTTGCTGTTTTTTGCTTCTTCCATCATGTGTAAATGTTAATCCAGCTACACTGACCTCAAAAGATGTATTTAATCCTTGAAATATTTGATTTTTTTAATACTTTTATTCTGTAAGGATGTATTAAACTGATCAAAAGTGACAGTAACGACTTTTATATTATTACTATTTCTATTTTAAATAAATGCTGTTCTTTTGAGGTTTCTATTCATTACAGAATCCTGAAAACATATATATTACAGTTTCCACAAAAATATTAAGAAGCATAACCGTTTTCAGCCTTGATATAAAAAGAAATGATACTTAAGCACCAAATCAGCATATCAGAATGATTTCTGAAGCATCATGTGAAACTGAAGACTGAAGTAATGTCTGCTGGAAATCTTTTCCATCAAAGGAATAAATTATATTAAAATTGTAAACAGTTATTTTAAATTGTAATAATATTGCACAATATTGCAGTTTCTACTGTATTTTTTTGTTCAAATAAACCAGCCTTGGTGATCATAAGAGACTTCTTTCAAAACCATAAAAACAAACCTTTGAACAATAGTGTTTATTTGGACAGAGGAAGACTGTAGCTTGACTACACAAATACCAGCTGTAGTTTGATTATAACTAAGCATTTAAAAGTACTTCTTTTTTTGCTCAATTAGTCTCAGCACATTTGTAGTTTTACTTTATTATTCCCACTACAACCTCAAGGAGTACTTCCAAAATGTTTAATTTTTGCCTTATTTCAAACATAATGTAGTATTAAATTAAAGAAAATTGGACATGAACTATTAAATCAGTGATGTGACCATTTATAAATTATCGAAATGCTTAAATATTAAATTTGCTTCAAGTTTTAAGTTGACTTCCAACTCTTAATCGGTTCCTTGAAGAGTTGCACTCTAAAAAGTAATTCAGGAACCTGTTACCACAACTTAAATAAATGCATGGTTGCAAGTTTAAAATTCTAATTTATTGATTTAATTAAACCTTTTAAGTTGCAAACATTATTTTGTTGAGTTCTGTTGACATAATAATGTTGATCATTACTTTAATATAATTTGTAATTTAAACTCAATTTCTTTGTGTTAATTGGCTTTTTAAAAAAATTAAATTCTAGTAACGTAATGAAATTGTCTTGATAACTTCGAAAATTAGGCAGTGGATTTCTAGTTCTCAGCATGCTTTGCATAGGACTGGATAAGGAGAATAAATGTTGAAATTAAGTGTTCATTTGTTTGTTTTTAGTGAAGGGAAAAGACCTGTTAGTGTTTAATGCTGTTATGTTTGACATTTAAAAGAGTTTCTGTAATGTTGAAGTTTTTGTGGTTACTACTGTGCTGAAGAGTAGATACATGAAGGTAAACACTATTGATTTTTTTTTTTTTTTTTTTTTGTCGAGCCAACAGTATTTTTTTAGAGTGTGGAGGGAAAAAAAAACAGCAGTTTGTGACAAAAGTTTGTTTCTTGAACAAAACATATTTAACTTTTTCTAATCTATACTGGAATGTGTAGGTTATTCTGTAGCAGTTGACGGAGCGCGGCTTCAGAGATAGCCAAGGACAAGGAAACCAGGCAGAAAAAATAAAATGAATACCTCCGAGGAGGGAAAAGGCATGATAGCATGAGCACAGATAGCAGGTTATCATTGCTCCCGGGGGAGATGGCCACCCAGGGGGACAGGTGGGGAGAATTCTGGGTAATCTTTAGATTACACAGTCACTTCCCCCTCATTTCTTCACCACTTGACCTCAGTGTGCAGGTGCTCTGACAAAGAAGGATGCTTGGCTAGTTGTAGTTTAGTTAAAAGTTTCTTCTCCTTTTTTCCACAGAAACTTTTGGATCAGATTCTTCAAAGACACAGTGACTGAGGGAAGTGCCTGTTCACAAGATTCATATCCCCCGCGCTCTCCTTGCCCGAGGCAAAGAACTGAAGACAAGCAAGACCTTTGCAGCTCCCTCCTGAGAGCAGAGAGCAGAGCCTGGCTTTCTGATGCATTGTTCCAAATATAAAACACCTTTTACCAGACCTGGGGTGAATCCACATGATATATTGACACACTTCCATGCACTGCTGTGTCCTTGCTGTGTGATAAGTATTTTTAAAGAGAACATGTTTGATAATATAGTATAAGATTGCTTATAAGACTCTAGACCTGATTGGAGGCACATCCTGATTTTGCCGAGTTAGATGTGTTCCTGGGTCAACATATTTTGTTGATCCTGGAACAACATTCCTGTCCGAAAATTTAGTCCTAACCATACCCATAACTTATCCCTATAATCAGAGGGAAATGTTAGGTGAATAACACTTATGTAAAAGCACCTAACCCTGATTGTAAGCCTAAACTTGACATAAACTGTAAACTTGTTCCTCAAATCCAGTTGGTTGAATGGAATAATGTTCCAGGATCCACAAAGATGTTGATCCAGGAACATGTTGTGCTTGGCGAAATCGGGTTCTGCTAATTGCACTCTGTTTTCTGTTGAAAATGTGCTCTGTCAGATAAACACTTCTGGATTTAGTGTGTTGCATTAATTAAAATGTAGTTTTAAATTTTATTTGACCAATTTTTTATTTTTATTTTTTTTCAAAAAAATAGCACAATGCCACAAAATATGTTAATTAGGCCACCAAAAGTCATTTGCCTGTGCAGATGCCCTAAATGATTTTTAATGTTTTTGTTCAAAATCACAATACCCTTTGAAATTGACTTTATCAAAAGGATTTAAGTGCAGTTAATAGAAATCATAATGGGATTTGCCACCCAGCTAATCACAAAACACATTAAAAAGATTTATTACGTACACCTTGTTCTTACTTATGAAATTGTGTCTTTCTTCTTAAATGTTATCAAAAATAGTCGCATGGTCCTAAATATTCAGTATTACCATTTTTCCTGCTCCCTTCCCCCCACCCCTCAGATTCAGTATGCAACTTTCCCCCACATTAAAATTTGGATATTATGTTCTCTTTCTGTAATAGCCAATTTCAGTAAGTGAAGTAGCTCAGTATGGAGAAGGGGAAATATATTCCACTGACTCCTTTGGCCTGGAAGTGTCAGGGTTTCTGGAGTGGAACCTGAAATTTGGGATAATAGAATTCAGGAGAGAACAGCGTAACGGAAGATTAGTCCAGAAACTCAGTGATCAGCTGTTAGATGACAGATTGGATGACACTATGATAAAGCAGAGACAAGTAACCTAAGGGTGTAAAAATCATCTTTATTCAGCAGTCAAAATTCAGAGCTGGTTGTGGTACTTTGAAAGTCTCATGAAAAGAAGAGCAAGCAAATATGCTGATTTGAAAATGCAAAAATATTAAGTCCTTGAGTCTCTAAGGTAAGTATGCTACCTGCTGGAGACCTTGAGAGAGTTATTATAAAGTGCCTTGCATAAAAAAAAAAAACATTCATATACTAATCTAAATGAAAATAATGTAAAATACATAACTTTCATACAGAAATTGGTACCACTGAAATCATTCATGCCATATCAAATGGAGACCATTCACAGTATAGATAGAGGGTATGCACTGACGTCACTTTCCCGCCGGAACATGCTCCCTCAGCTGGACTGAGTGCAGTGTTGCCAAGTCGGTTTTCCCGTGGAATTGGGCTACTTCTACACTGTTGCCGCGGGTCGTTTTTCATGTCCACGGGTTGAAGCGACCCCACATTACATGATATTTAGCCTCTGGAATGCGAATTTTACTAGGGGAACCCTGCCAAAACGTGGATTTTCCCCCGGAATGCAATTTTTATCTGGGGAGCCCCCCCGAAATGGGATTGGGCTAGTTTTGAGTAGCAATTGGGCGGGTTTTGTGAAAACCTGGCAACCTTGACTGAGTGGCAAAAACGCCTGCTGCATAACTGGATATAATAGGGGAAACTGAAAACGCGAGTAAAACAAAAGATTACACTAAAGATTGGGCCGATAGTGTTTCTTACAACTTGTCAAAGAAACTTAATCCATGGATACTGACATGACGCCAGGGAAATACAAAGCAAATCTTCCTGTGAACGCTTTATATAAATACAATATAGGTAGGTCTAAATCCGAGTGATCACTTAAATCAATGTTTTATATATATCGTCATATCGTCCAGCCCTAAAACTAGTTTCTGTGAATTGCAGCGATCCATTTGCCACTCAGTCTTTTTGCCACTCAGTGGGCGTAACTGCAGTCATAACGGCCGACGGTGACGTGACGTGCATACCTTCTATTGAGTGAGTATTTTTAAGTTTTACAAATCAGATTTGGTGATTTGTAAATATATACACTTTTTTTTATAATGTACGATTAAATCGGAGATTTTTATTTGGTAAAAAAAAAAAAAACACTTTGTCGCTTTGGTGGACTAACGGCTTTAGGACCCTGCAGAGCACCGCTATAAAACACGTGGAGATTCAAGCAGCACTCTTCCAAAGAATCAACACTTCACCAAAGCATGAGACCAAACCATTTCTCTTCGTATCTGTACGTGTGCTCCTTGCTTTTGTTTACACTCTGCACGTGTGACACTGAACCAGTATGAATACAGTCGAGCACAAGATTTCAGCACTATTGTCTTTGTAAAGTTTTTCTGACAGCTCTATCGCGGGTCTGCGACCACCCTCCCCTCGCTCCCCTGTGGATTTAATCGTATTGCAGGAAGTCCCTCACATCCTCTCCTCCTGCGCTCTGTGTGTGTGTTTTCTGTGTCAGTATATTATGAAGATCTCATCATAAGGAGCCGGGCATCATGAGGATCTACCGGCGTATGGAGAACTGGTGCCTCATGAGCGGACTGCGCGCTTTTGTGCTGCTGATAGTGGGACTGACAGCTGGCATCTCCACTCATCACTCACCCGATGGTAGGAGACACAGTTCATATTAGTGCTTGTCTTACTACTCTATGTTTACATTGAGTAAAACTAATATAAAATGCAAGTATTGTAAGTTCATTGTTATTACATGCGCTCACTGGGGCAGTAGAATTTATCCACCCCTAAAGGGTGCATATTAGTATCTTATGAAGCTTTTAAGGATGCACCTTTTGAGGGTATTATTGCCCCAGTGACAAGCTGGTGTACCCCTACTATTATTTTGCTATTTTTGAACACTTTTGCAAGTTCAAGTGCAAATGATTACAGCAACGTGAAATATATGAAAATGGACACTGAAGTGTCTATTTGAAGTGTCCAATTAAACACATAAAGATGAAAATAATAATAATAATTATTATTATAATGACAGGTTATATCCCAAATATTGTATGTTAAAAGCATGTACGAGTTTAAGTCAGTTTACAAACAGATTACAGGAGAGATGCTGGATGAGATAAATAGGAAACCTTGTGTGTATGAGAATGAACAACAATAGCAGGAAAGAGCAGAGATGCACATTTACGTGTGGCTTTAGGAGATCCATTCAGTAGTGTCCATTTAAACACTGTGATGTCTGGATGTCCTGTCTTTGTATATAAATAAGATTAAGGGCGTTTAGAAATGGCTTGTGTTGACGTACACAAAGATGTACATTTGAGATACTTTGCAGCTGTTGAACATCTAAAGATACAATGAAATGTAAATAACATAATATTTAAATATTTAAGTAATATAGTGTATATTAAATAATGCAAAAATAAATAGTCTTGTGAAGAGATGACGCCAACCTCTGCGAGGACTTCAGATGACGCCAACTCTGAATCAACATGCACAACACTGCCAAATTTTCTATATATTGTAATCATTATGATCGCAAGTTGTAATAACTGCTTTAATGAGATCATTATTTCTGCTTAAATAAATACATTTCTGGACATGGACATTATTTGGACACAGTCACCTCTGATAACAAATTACTCTAAATCGTAATGAAGAAACATGCATTTTCTGTCAAGCTGCTTTGAAACAGTATGTATTGTGAAATGCGCTATACAAATAACCGTTAATTGAACTGAATTGAAATAAAAGCCACTAGGTTAAAATAACTGTACAACACTGAATGCATCCTATTTCTTAATTACTTCTCTTATATCTCTTATATATTACTATGAGAACACATGTAAAGGCTCTGACAGTTATTCACTTTATAGTCATAGATATTGGTGGTGAAAATCAGCTATATATGGGTCATTGACGAATAAAGTTTTTAAAAGTGTAAAAAAACATAATGGAGATATAATTGATTTTGAAGTTTTATTCAGTGTTAACAATAATATCATGTGGTTTTTATAATCAGTTAACACTGCTTTTGTCATTTTTTTACAAGATAAACAAAATTTGTCACCAAAAAAGTCATTCGGTTTAACCAAAATTTCGGTTTTACCGAATGACACATTTGGTTATACCAAATGACAATATTTAAACAATGCTAACATGCTGATATCTAGCTTGCTAGCTAGCTAGCAAAAGGACAATCAAACCTTTTATATTTATTACAAGTTTTTAAAATATTACAACATTTTCCATGTTTTATAACGGTTGTACCAAATGACCTGATGTTTCGGGACATGCGTATGAGCAAGTGAAAACATGAGTTTTTCAAATAGTTAAGAGAGAGTTAGTTACTTTGCTTCACGACCATGTGGTCCTTTGCAGGTGTCTGAATGATGTCACATCCTGTCACATGATACTGACCATATGACTTGATCCTTTATATTGATTACTCTGAATGACATCAGTGAAATTCACTTTACCGGACATTATTTCTCATAACAAAGCAACGACTTCTACACATAATTTTAATACAATTTTGCACTATGTTGATATATGATGTTATAAAATCATGCTAGAATAAAAATATATATACATTTATTACATTTTAAGATATTTTAATCACAAATGAAATGGCTGTATTGGCCTTTGGACGGTTAATCCGAATGACCTTTTGACACTTCAAAACCTTTATAATTAATTATAAAAATTAGAGATACACCAATGTATCGGCTAACAATCGGTATCGGCCGATAAAAGCTATTATTATCACTATCGGCCATCGATGATCAGGGCCGATTATATCCTGTCAATCAAAAGGGTGCGGAAAGACGTGTTCAGACTGCAACTCATATATACTGTGTGTGAAGAAAATCACTCGTGTTGAATTTTAACGCATTAACAGTTTAAAAATAGTGAAAGCAGGCTCTTTTTGACCCTATGAATCACCCGTAGTTCAAGCCAGGGTTGCCAGGTCTGCGTTTTTTTCCTACATCAAATATTATTTGTAGCGCCACCCATCCAATAATCGCAAAAAGATTGGTGCTTTATTACTTCTGATAAGAATTAAAGTTTCAGTTTTTAAATTCTGCCCATTTTAAACAATAAATGCGAGACTTTTCTTCCTCTTCAATACAAGTTATATCTCGAAAAACATGAATGAACATCAAAGGTATGTTGAAATATATTGTACAACTTACCAGAATGTATCATGTCTCAAGTAATCACTTTATTTGTGTTTCAACCGTGGAAAGACGTCAATAAAACAGCTTGTGAACAATGTCACATCATGTCACATTTACCTCAGAAATGTTTTCCAATGTTCACAGTTCCTTAGCTATCTACATATAAAAAAAAAACACTAGAGAGGATATAATTTACTGTTAATGTGTTAATTATATGTTTGTGCAAATTTGCCATGAAGACAAGTGCTTATAAAAACTACCTTATGTAATACTAAGTTTCATACATTTCAGTTTTTATTTGAGTGTAATTATTATATCTGAAAATAAACAGCAGCTGAATATAATACCTCTGCTGTTAATTGTAACCTCTAATATTGTAGTGTACCAAATGAGAGGGTTGCCTGTATAGTTTGCAACATTATTTGGGAGATTTTTTTTTTTCCTTAAGAAAAACCAAACTATCGGTATCGGCCGATATTATTCTGAATAATCGGCTATCGGTATCGGCAGAGAAATTTAGTATCAGTGCATCTCTAATAAAAATATTATTAAGAACTTTTGGATTCAGTAAAAGAGAGCTAGTTGTACTACCTTACATACTTTGGATGTCATATCTTTGTTTTTTTTTATTATTATTAAGGCCTTTGGACAAAAAAAAAAAAAAAAAAAAGACCCGTCACGTCACTGACCCATAGATTAGATCCAGAAAACAAAATAGTCGTTGTTTGGATTTAAATAGGCAAATAGTCTATGATTGGATCATTATTGCTGTAATTATTATGTTTCTAGCATGTTATATGTTTGGCAACAGTTCTGGCCAAATTCCAGGATGACAATGCCAAGATTCATCAGGCTCAAATTGTGAAATAATGGTTGGGAGGGAACATGAAGAATCATTTTCACACATGAACTGGCGCCTTAAATTCATTAAAGGTCTTTGGGATGTGAGTAGACTTTAGAGAGTGCTCACCAACTCTTGCATTGTCAATACAAGATCTTGACCAAAAATGGATTTACCTCTTGATGGATATAAAATCACAACAATTATTTCCATCAAAAGGTGCATCAATTTTTGGTTGTTTAAGAAATGAAAAACTACACACTCCATCAATTAGAATGAGAAAAACTCTTGCCCAACATATAACATGCTAGAAACATAATAAACAATGCAATAATGATCCAGTCATAGACTCTTAAGCATTTGCCTATTTAAATCCAAACAGCGTCTCTCTTTTTTTTTTTTTTTTGGCCAGGCAGTGTATTTTGTGTTTAACAAATGTGCTTGTCAGTACTCCAGTTTTATTAGGTCAGTGGAATTACGTTTGAAATAGGCTTTGTACATGTGCTGCATTTAGTTCAGTGCTGCAGATGGTTGGTGTAAAAGGTGAGCATTTGTTAATCATTAGGTTACACAAGGTTGGGTTTTCTCACCTGTCAGTTTCACTATTTAATTCATCAGATCATATTGTTTCTACAACACATCTGTTCTACACTTCTCAGATTTTCTTTTCCTCTGCTCTCTCTTCCACTAGTTCATTCCTCTAAGCTGGTGATCAGAAAGATAGTAATTACAGCAAAGGCAGGATGATAATGTGTTTTAGAGCTTTGATTGCGGGGTACTCTTTAAACTCACAGTTTGATCACAGCAATTGAAACAGAATGCAAACAAAAAGAACCCCTGAAATGTCTTTCATATGTCTTTTAGTTACTTGATTAGCGGTGACTTTGTGTGTATAGATTGTGTGCAGGAAAATGTCTGAGGGGTGCTGTCTTGAAACACCTTTTGAGGGCAGTATTTTGGCTTTGCGCTTAATGGCAGACACCTGTGTGTATGTGAATGTGTGTGTGTGTGTGTCATATTTCCTCTTGTTAGCACCTCATTCCCAGCGCTGACAATCTCCTGAAGTTAGCAGGGCTGACATGGTTTCACAGTATCACACATGACAGCAAAAAGTACCTAGAGCCATTAAAATGCAATTTGAGACTATCCATCCATGGCTAATTTGTTTCTTGTGTTCTGAGACTGTTTGTGTGTGAGTGTATGTGTGATTATAATGTATTCATCCATGGCTGAAATCCTTATAATCTGGCAGAGTGGGTGGAATTGCTGATTCAGTATTCTGAAATTCTAATCGAAATCCCATATATTTGAATTCTGTATCTGATTTGAATGGCTACTAATCACTCAAAGTTGCTTTGCATGGCCAAACTCTTCAGGACAAATTAAGTAAACTTGTTGCATTTCACAAAACAAAAACAAACTTTGTAATAAGTGATGTTTGTGAACATTTTTGTATTGATCATGACAGCAGAATAAGTGATAAGTGATCTTAATCAGTGAGTCATTGATTCATTCATTCCAGAGATCTTAAAAAGTGAGTCGTTTATTCATTCATTCGAACAATTCATTCAAAATGGTTGGTTCAATCATAAACAAAGTGACTGTCCATTGTCCATTGGATGCACACTTCAGATTCTTGCTGGAAATGGTAGGTCATCTGGGTACTTGGCTTGTATGTTAGTAAAGCTTTTTTGCAAAAAACAAAACAAATATATGAGTAAAAATTATTATTTTCAATCTTCATTCTGACCCTCTGTCTGAAATGATCCATTTTTAAGGGGCAGCTCCTTTAAGGCTTGTCAGTAAACAGCCACTGTTAGGATTGGCTAACGTCAATGCATAGGAAACAGTATGAATGCCTAGTCGCTTTTGAAATCATTATATAAAACTGCCATTTACAGATTCATTATGAAATCATTTACTTGTGATGCAGCTGCTGTCAAATCCAGTACAGTTGGCTGCGTCATCTTTTAACAAAAGTTTCTTTGCAAACTCTCCATTACATTGTGCCTCGTTTACAAAACAAAATGCTCCGAACAAACAAGCGATCCAGGACGCCATTAAAATAAACCATTCACTTGTTTCTGAAGCTGGGATCCTTCTCAGTCTGTACAGAGATGCAAACAAGCTGTGTAAATTGGAAATGTTCTTTCACTCTTCCATTTGTCCTGTTTTCTCGGGTGCGTTGAACTGATGTATGTCAGAAACTGAACGTGCATCTGTATACTGTACCCAGTGTAAACAGTGTAAGTGATTATAATGAATTCTATTTGCTTTTGATGTGACACATCGCTCACATCCGGTGTAGGAAAACGTCAGCCGTTAAGTAAATGAATGCCAGTGGGCGGGGCTTATGGTGCGATGATGTAAAACTATTTGTTGATGTCTTGCTCTGGAGGCAGTCATATGCAAATGTACACTATATTGCCAAAAGTATTGGGACACCCCTCCAAATCATTGAATTCAGGTGTTCCAATCACTTCCATGGCCACAGGTGTATAAAATCAAGCACCTAGGCATGCAGACTGCTTCTACAAACATTTGTGAAAGAATGGGTCGCTTTCAGGAGCTCAGTGAATTCAAGCGTGGTACCGTGGTAGGTTGCCACCTGTGCAATAAGTCCATTCGTGAAATTTCCTCACTACTAAATATTCCACGGTCAACTGTATCATAACAAAGTGGAAGCAATTGGGAACAGCAGCAACTCCGCCACGAAGTGGTAGGCCACATAAAATCACAGAGCGGGGTCAACGCATGCTGAGGTGCACAGTGCACAGAAGTCGCCAACTTTCTGCAGAGTCAATAGCTACAGACCTCCAAACTTTGTGTGGCCTTCAGATTAGCTCAAGAACAGTGCGTCGAGAGCTTTATGGAATGGGTTTCCATGGCCGAGCAGCTGCATCCAAGCCTTACATCACCAAGTGCAATGCAAAGCGTCGGATGCAGTGGTGTAAAGTACGTCGCCACTGGACTCTAGAGCATGGAGACATGTTCTCTGGAGTGACGAATCATGCTTCTCTGTCTGGCAATCCGATGGATGAGTCTGGGTTTGGCGGTTGCCAGGGAACGGTACTTGCCTGACTGCATTGTGCCAAGTGTAAAGTTTGGTGGAGGGGGTATAATGGTGTGGGGTTGTTTTTCAGGGGTTGTACTTGGCCCCTTAGTTCCAGTGAAAGGAACTCTTAATGCTTCAGCATACCAAGACATTTTGGACAATTTCATGCAACTTTGTGGGAACAGTTTGGGGATGGCCGCTTCCTGTTTTAACATGACTGCACACCAGTGCACAAAGCAAGGTCCATAAAGACATGGATGAGCGAGTTTGGTGTGGAGGAACTTGACTGGCCTGCACAGAGTCCTGACCTCAACCCGATAGAACACCTTTGGGATGAATTAGAGTGGAGACTGAGAGCCAGGCCTTCTCACCAACATCACTGCCTGACCTCACAAATGCGCTTCTAGAAGAATGGTCAAAAATTCCCATAAACACACTCCTAAACCTTGTGGAAAGCCTTCCCAGAAGAGTTGAGGCTGTTATAGCTGCAAAGGGTGGGCCAACTCCATATTAAACCCTACGGATTAAGAATGGGATGCCATTAAAGTTCATGTGCAAGTAAAGGCAGGCATCCCAAAACCTTTGGCAATATAGTGTATATGCCTGTGTAACATCATGGATCCCACAATATCAACCCTGTTGAAAAAAAACAGCATATGCTGGTTAGGTATTTTTTCAAGCATGGCAGCTGGTTTGAGCTGGTTTATGCTGGTCCTTAGTTGGTCATGAGCTGGTTTAAGCTGGTCAAGTGCTGGTCCTAAACAACTAGCTCCAGTTCAGGACCAGCTTATAACCAGCTCAGGGCCATCTTAAACCAGCTCATGACCAACTAAGGACCAGCATAAATCATCTCAAACCAGCTGCCATGCTTCAAAACATACCTAAATAGCGCTTACAGTAGAACCAATCCACTTTCTCCAGGTTTTTGGGGGGTACGTTTCTTCTGTTTTGCATAATTGTGCATGATTTGCATTATGCCTTCAGTGAATCAGATATTAAAACATGACTGCATATGGAAACAAATGGTGTGGTCAGTAGGAACAACTTGTTCTTAAGCTGTGCTCACAATTTGAGCACACAAAATTTCTACGGACACTGCAGCGGCATACTGCAATGCTGCAATCCTGCAAAATTAAAGTTTGCATTCTTTTAATTCAACTAAGAGGTCACACCTTGAAGTATCAGTCTTTTATTGGTTATACATCATCAAGTGATAATTGGCAGGCCAGACTTCACCAGACTTGAAGTTTGGAGTACAGTGAAATTCGCATGAGCTTGGGTTTCTGTCTCCCACATTCACATATGTATGAATGGAAATCAATGGAAGCCTATTGTGACTGTCCCTGTAGTAAATTCTGACAGAGAAAGAGGAACACATTGATAAAATAGTGGTGAATTTGGTGGGAATTTCCGTTGAAATCTACAGTTCCCTTCCTGTGTATGTTAGTTTTTCATGTGAGAAAGAGATAGGTAGTGACACTTCTGGGAGTTTTTTGGATAATGCTTTGTGTTGGAGGGTGGGGTGATGTGATCACCAAATTTTGACACCGTTTTACTACACCCTCTTGATTCTGGACCATGTGTGTGTTTGTGTTTCTGTTTAAAAGGATTTAGGCTTGCAGTCATGTGGATCACTTCACAGTGGTCTTGGCCTCCATGACTCATTCATTCTGCATGGGAGGGGTCTGGTGTAACCTTCTGGAGAGTGACACTAACTAACACAAAAAAAAATGATTGAAAAGGACTTTGTATTGCAAAATCTCTTGATGGATTGATGCATCAATTCTTATGTTCATTGTAGCAAGGTTTGTGTACAGGGAAGGAGGAGGCAGGAACCAACAATCAACGTAACTTTAATAATAATAAACATAAACAAGGAAACTAAAGTAAAGTGGCAGCCCCTCACCGAAGACTGCTGCATAAACTAAAACAAAACAACAAAGTCCACGCCACCTCTCTCTCGTCCTTTACTGTCGTCACTCCTTTTATCCTTCCAGAGCTCCTCCATGGGACTCGAGACTGGTGTGGCGTGCAGGTGATGCTAATTAGCACTCCCGGTCTCGCTCTGTTCCCACGGCTCTCATCCCTGCCCTGCTTGCCACATACCTCCATCACCTTTCAGGGGGCTCCCACAAGACTGTGCTCTACGGCCTGGCGGTGGCACTGGATACCCCTCGTTGGATGGCCCTTTGACTCCTCTGACGCCTGGTGGACGACGATGGCTCAGACGGCTTTTTTGCACCCGGCAGTGAGTCCCCCGTTCCCTGCTCCTCCCCATTATGGCAGACGGCAGCATTCTCCAGCCTCAGGCAAACAGCAGTGACTCTTCTGTCCCCTCTCAGATGGCAGCTGCCCCTCTACAACCCAGACGGACGGCAGCGAATTCGTCTACCCCACCAGGCCTGGCCCTCTCTCGTCCTTCACTTTTGTCAGTCCTTTTATCCTTCCGAAGCTCCTCCGTGGGACTCAAGTCTGGCATGGTGCTCATTAACACTTGTGCCACCAGCCTTGCTCCTTTCCCACGGCTCTCGGCTTCGCCCTGCTTGCCACATTCATCTCAAAATTTTAAGTGTTATAGGATAAGACACTGTACTGAAAACACTTTCACTGTTTCTAAGTTTCTGAAATGGTTTTGACATGTTGAATGTACCCCTGTTGTTTTCTGCATTGATCCAGAGCTCAGTGCTCCCTAAAGACACACACAAACACACTCTCATTCACTGATAGGCAGAAAAGCCCAGTTATTGATTGTGGCTCAGACAATAGAGCTCAGTTTGTGCAGTCAGGTGGTACGGGTCTGAGCTCTTTGCACTCATTAGTCTTTCACTGTCATTGTGTGTATATGGTTTCTTCGTTTATTCGAAGTATAAGCACTAATTATATTCTAATAACTGAAACTCTGGAGCACGTAAAACACTAGGTTTAATGAGAATTAGGGACCTTGATTAGAGAATAATGTGCATTTATACAGGGTCAATGAATTAATGTATTTTTAATTATGAAATTAATCACTGGTTAAGTTAATAAGAATATTTTGTTGGCCTATAAGAACAGAAACCAGTAAAAATCCATCCATCCATCCACAATTTTGAGACCTTTTTTGATTATCTGAGATCAGTTTTCCTTCTTTTCCTTCATTTTTTAAATAAAAATAAAAAAATTAAATTCCAAGTATAAATGTTGCTATGAATCCAGTAGTATATTAAATGAATAAAATAGAAAACCTTCCCCAGGATAAGTATTATGTTTCTGAAAAGATAGATGCTCAGCAGGAGTCTTATCCATAAAGGTCCATTGTTTAAAGAGTCTAATACCATAAGATGCCACTCATAGTTAGCCTCAGCCATTTAAGCTGTCGATCTTCCAAACTCTCTCATTTCTTCCCTGCTTACAGAGCCTCAAAATCATAATCTGTAGCTACACATCAATACCAGTGAGCTCAGTGAGCGAGAGAATGACAGAGTGAGAGAGAGAGAGATTATTATAGCAAGGTCACAAAGTCTATAGATTCTCTCAGTCAGTAATCTCTCTTCATTCACACCATCACACCCGCATTAGCCATTTACCAACACACTCACTCTCTCGAACTGACACGCAGCCTCTTAATCTCCAGTTCTCTTCACTCACTATCGCACTTTCCTCTTTCAATCTCTCACCTCTCGTCCTGTTTCAGCAGCTGACTCTCAAAGTGCTGACGGTGCTTTTCCAGGCTGTTAGGAGAGAACTAATGTATTCATCTCATCCACTCAGAAACTTGAAGACGCTGCAAACAAGAAACTTATCATTAACTTGTCTGCCTAGTGGAAGAAAGTCCTCATTACTGATTCTGAATTTGAGATAAATTTTTAAGTTCCGTAAGATGGAAAACATTTCAGTATGACTGAACTGTGCTCGTTGATCGCTTTGTATTCTTTAAGAAATCTGGTAATTTGCAAACTTACGGTTTTACATCATTTAAACTTTATTTTTTTAAACTTTATTTCAAACTTATTTGCTCTTATTTGAATTTCAATAAATCAGTTGAACAGTTTCATAAATTTAATGATTCTTAATGTAATGATTCTTTCTGTGAATATGAATGTAACCGATTGCTGTATTTAATGGCTCACAGATACAATGATTCGGTCAGAGTGAGTCAAAATTTAACAGATCAGTTCTTTGGTCTAGTCTGACTCAAAATGACCCAAGAACTGTGCTGACTTCTAAAGGCAGGAACACACCAAGCCGGCGGTCGGGCAGGGCAGTTTTTGTTCATCAGCCGACTAAGTTTTCTCAGTGTGTTCTGCACCATCGGTTGAAGTTGGTCCTCGTCGGCTTTTGTTGAATTTTGAATCGGCGTCGGAGCTCGTCGGGCCATTTTATCATTCTGATCGGCTGTTCAGCTACTGCCACCTGCTGGTACGGAAAGGCATTTCATCTTACGCAGGTGCAAACGGACGTGCTACTTGGCCGTCGGCTGTCGAGCGTCGGTTTGGTGTGAGGGGAACTTTGGACCCAGATGCTGCCGACGTGAGCCAACCCCGCAGTCTGCTTTCGTCACCACTAGTTCGTCGGTGTTGGCTTGGTGTGTTCCTGCCTTTATGATTCATAATAATAAGACTGGGACATTAGACCCCTCTCTCTTTAAATATGTATTTTGAACTGGGGGACGGCATATGTCAAATAGGGGATGGATGGGTGGATGGATGGATGGATGGATGGATGGATGGGTGGGTGGATGGATGGATGGGTGGGTGGGTGGAAAAGTACAACTTATGTACTTCTACCCAAGTGGAAATATAAACATATACTGGGAAAAAAAATTTTACTTAAAAAAAGATTACTCTGTGATCAAAAACATGGATGTCAAATCTGACCAGAGCATGTGTGAATAATCATGCCTGTTGATTTCAGAGAATTACACAGAAAGCTTTTCAGACATAAACACAGTAAAAAGTCTCTCACATTGGATTACTTTACACCATTACAAACACGTGCAGTGGTTCCCACACATGTCATTAAATTCCCACAAAAAAGGTTCTGAACATCTTGGACTTTTCCTTTGTGGCAAAATCCCTTTAAGACAAGTCATTTCACTTGGCGCCAACTTTGAAATGGGCATACAAGTGCAGCTCCTATCTCTTTGAATGGGGAAACATCAAATTCTCAAAAACTGTTCACAAACCTTACAATTAAATTTCTTATTTGAAATCACCAATGAAATCTGACAACAACTGTCTCATGAATTTAGTTGCTAAACGCTCGAGATCATGACAAAAAAAATTTTTTAGGCTGGACCAAGCTAATGCGCATGCACTGTCCTAAGCGTGCATCTTCAAACACTAACTGTTATTATAGCAACCGGACCTTCTAACGGCAGCTACAGTGACGCAATGACTTTACCAATCAGCAAATTACTCTTTTACTTAGAAGGCGGGACTTATTCCGCCATATTGCATGTTGCACTTTCTCCCATTCATAGGAGTGCATCGTCTTTCTGTATATAAAGTCTTTGTTGGTGGTCTGTTTAAAACATAAATTGGGCTTTGTACCAATAAAGAGAATATATTAGATATTAGATAAATAATTACTGAGCAGCAGCATTTAATTTAAGCATTTATGGTGGGGGGTTTTTATTATTCAAATCTTTGCTTTATTTCCTCTCTCTGGCCCTAAACTGATTCATCAGAACATCTATAAAGCATCTAAGCTTCATTATATTGTGAACTGATGAATTGTTTGGCCTGCTGCTATCAGTGCTGTATTTAGTTAGAACGCTCAATTTCATTATGTTCAATAAAACACATCCTTATGCGCATGCGCATAAGCCCACACACATTCTCTGGGGCTTTCACGTTGACACTAGACTAATAAATCTGGTCAAGTCATCAGCCCTTGCTTCAAATAGCTTGAGCGTGATATGGGTGTGAAGGAAAAGAGAAAATAAAAGGTACACACAGCCACATTCTGAAGGAATGATGGTGGAGGCTTGTTACCAATGACATATTGTGAATTAATCAAGAGAAGCAGAAGTCGTTATCACGATTAAAATACGATTAAACGTGCAGCCCTACTGCTGGGTGTTGTGTAGCTACTTTCATGAATATTCTACTCAACTGACATACTTCTTTTTGCATACTAAGCAGCAGGGATGTAAGCATATAGAGCAAAACAATGACCGCCCACTTTTTCAGCAGCCTTGGTTCCGGAAGTATTTTTCCCATTCATTTCCTCCTTAGGGATTAAACAAAAAACAACATAAACCAAACTAACCAGCCCTGAGATGAATGAAGACATTACAAACTTTGTTTTAAAGCAAAAATGTATTTGAAAACTAAACGATGCTAAACAATGAACTATGCAGCCCATGATGCACTATAAATGATGTAATCAAATAGGTAGGATTAAGTGATGTAAAATGACTAACTATATTATCTATCTATGTGTATGTTTAGTTAGTTTCTTGTGGCATTAGGTAAAAATCATGACAGTGGCTTTCAATTTAATTTTATTAATCTTTTCCTGATTACACACAAATGCCAGTTTTATGCTAGTGCGTAAAGCTTCATCCTGAATTGAATCCTTGGACAAAAACAGCAAGAGGAGAGGGAAGCGTGAATGATAACGACAGACAGGAAATTGGGTTTGGGTAAAGGAAGTACGGGGGTTTGTGCATATGTGTGCCTGTGTGCTATGAATAATATCCAGAATGACAGGATGTGCACATGAACACATATTGAAACGTGAGTGATAGCTTCCCAGTGGGGGGGGAAAGACATTTCCAGAGTGCTGTGCCACTTCCTGTCTCCTTCAGAATGCTGAATCGTGGGTAATAATGGGTGTCTGAGAAACCAGCAGCAGAGAGCTTTGAGCCCAGTGTGCCCTGCAGACTGAATATAGTTTCTCATTGAGTACATATGTTCTCTATTTATACTAGTGCACTAAGTATGTGTATTTAGCTGTTTGGTTCCTATAGTGTGCCACTGCAATTATTTGGTGATCATTTTGTTGTAGGATTTGAGTATCTTTGTTCTGACTTTTACCAAAAGTACTGTGGCATAGTTGTGGTGCTGAATGGTAAGGCTGGGTATTGAGTTGACGCAAATTTCACAATTTGATTCAATTTTGATTTTGATTCACAAGCTTGCGATCTTGATTTAAGTTGATTTAATATCTACTGTGCAAAAGTCTTAGGTCATCACCAGCTTTGTTGTTTTAGGAAAGTTTTAATGACCATCCATATATATATATTTTTTTGTCTTTTTGTCTTTTCTCAAAGAAGAAAATCTGAGAAACTTCTCATCAGATTTTGAAAGTTTTCTTGGCCTTCCAGTCCTTTTCCATTCCATTTAGGTTTAAGAGAGCCAGGTTCCTGCTATTGCTCAGATGTAAGGGGAGGTCACTAAATATTTACCACTTTAGCCTATAGAAGAAAAAAAATACCATGGGAGTCTATGGGGACCATCAACTGTTTGGTTACCGACATCATCTTTTGTGTTCAGCAGAAGAAACACTCTCGTATGTATCTGTGTAAGCAAAGATGTCTATTACAACATGTTCTTGAAGTGTTGATCATTGTAGCCAATCACAGACCTATCTGTTGAGCGCATGAACACAGTGGCCAATCAGAGGTGTTTAAGAATCCACTCAACAGTGCTCAAAATTGTCAAATTCACATTTTCTGTCTGATTAATTAAAAAAATAACAATTATAAAAATATATATTTTAAAGGGTTAGTTCATCCAAAAATGAAAATTCTGTCATTACTCACCCTCATGTCATTCCACACCTGTAAGACCTTCAGTCATCTTTGGAACACAAATTAAGATATTTTTGATAAAATCTGATGGCTCAGTAAGGCCTCCATTACTAGCAAGATAATTAACACTTTCAATGCCCAGAAAGCTACTAAAGACATATTTAAAGGGTTAGTTCACCCAAAAATGAAAATAATGTAATTTATTACTCACCCTCATGCCATTCCACACCCGTAAGACCCGTAATCTTAGGAACACAAATTAAGATATTTTTGATGAAATCCAATGGCTCAGTGAGGCCTCCATAGCCAGCAATGACATTTCCTCTCTCAGGATCCATTAATGTACTAAAAACATATTTAAATCAGTTCATGTGAGTACAGTGGTTCAATATTAATATTATACAGCGACGAGAATATTTTTGGTGTGCCAAAAAAAACAAAATAACGACTTATTTAGTGATTGCCGAATTTCAAAACACTGCTTCAGGAAGCTTCGGAGCATAATGAATCAGCGTATTGAATCATGATTCGGATCGCGTGTCAAACCACCAAACTGCTGAAATCACGTGACTTTGGTGCTCCGATCCGCTGATTCTACACGTTGATTCATTATGCTCCGAAGCTTAATGAAGCAGTGTTTTGAAATCGGCCATCACTATACAAGTCGTTATTTTGTTTTGTTTTTTGGTGCACCAAAAATATTCTCGTCGCTTTATAATATTAATATTGAACCACTGTACTCACATGAACTGATTTAAATATGTTTTTAGTACCTTTATGGATCTTGAGAGAGGAAATGTCATTGCTCCCTATGCAGGCCTCACAGAGCCATCGGATTTCAACAAAAATATCTCAATTTGCATTCCGAAGATTAACGAAGGTCTTACGGGTGTGGAACGGCATGAGGGTGAGTAAAAAATGACAGAATTTTCATTTTTGGGAGAACTAACCCTTTAAAACAGTTCATGTGACCACAGTGGTTCAACCTTAATGTTATGAAGTGACGTGAATACTTTTTGTGCGCCAAAAAAACAAAATAACGACTTTATTCAACAATATCTAGTGATGGGCGATTTCAAAACACTGCTTCATGAGGCTTCGAAACTTTACAAATCTAATTTGTTTTTTTGGCACACAAGAAGTATTCTCGTCGCTTCATTAACCAAGGTTGAACCACTGTAGTCACCTGAACTGTTTTAAATATGTCTTTAGTAGCTTTCTGGGCATTTGACAGTGTTAATTATATTGCTGGCAATGCAGGCCTCACTGAGCCATCGTGTTTTATGAAAAATATCTTAATTTGTGTTCCGAAGATGAACGAAGGTCTTACGGGTGTGGAACGAAATGAGGGTGAGTAATTAATGACACTTGCATCTTTTTTTGAAAAAGACAATTTGAGTGAAATAATTTTCTTTCAGAATGCACATGATAGGTATGTGTATGTGTTTGTATGTAATTCAGTGAGGGAGAGAAAGAAAGAAGGGAGGGTTTCGGCCCTCAGAGAGATGAGAGAAAAAACATGTTGTGCTGTCACTCCGCTGCTTCTGCCGCTCCTAAGGCTGCACTTCTCTACACTGCTCTATTGTGCACCTCTGTGTCTGTCTTACACCCCCTCTCAGTTTCTTGCTCTCTCACTTCATGTCTGTCGCCCTCATTCATAATGTATGGCATAGTGTTGAGGTTCAGCTGAGGATGGAACGCTTTGGCCCTGTGGGGGCACAACGCTTTCGCTGAGGGGAAGGAAGAGAGAAGCCTTTTGATTTAGACTGATGACGCAACTACACTCACGAAACACATAAGCAAGTCAAGTTTATCATTCTTCTCATGCTAGTGTGAGGAAAATGAAATTTTGTATTAAAAAATAAGCATTTTTATCAGTGGCCTCAAAACTTTTGACATCATTGTACTTTCTCCAGTTCATACAAATACTGACGTCAAATTATGACATGCTCTCAACATATTCATTCACTTCATTTTTTATAGACCCAACCTGGAATGCTAATTCATCAAGTATTCTTTTGATTCATCATTGTATACACTTAAAAGTGAATGTATTTCATCAGCCGACGTGTACATCTCTCAGGGTGCCACCATGTTCACTTTACATCATTCGTAACTATCAGAGTTTCCTTATGAGATTATAAATTGAAATTCTAACATCAGTGCAGCTCTGTTGCACATTTCCAAGTACAACATTGAAAATTCAGACTTTATGAGTTGAATGGAACACAGAAGACAACTCATATCCTTGTTCTTTCAGTTCTTGAATACATGGGCTTCTATTAAGGGGTTAGTTCACCCAAAAATTAAAATTCTGTCATTAATTGACCGTTCGAAAAGACCTTTAGTTAGTGTTGCTATGTCCGACAAGCCATGCCGCTCTCATGCCACACATCATGTTCTCACACAGTGAAATACACCACGGAGCAAAGAGGAAATTGACCGCGTCAACAGACAAGACAGAGCAGGTTACTTTTGATATGAAACAAAGTCTCAAATTTTGTCATTTTTAATGAAATTTAAACAAATACAGATACAATACTTTAATGCATCGTGACAGATTGCTATAGCGCCTCGTTCCGATCATCTCTTCCTACTAGTTAATTTATAGCATCAAATAAACATAAGGAATGTTGTTTCAACCGTGAAAAGACATCAATACACGCCATTATTCAAGTCCACCAACGTTAATCTACTAACTCCGCTGACTGCTTTGTCGGACAAAACGGTGGATTCAGCGTTATGATTGGTTAGATCGCCTGTCAATCAGCGATTGGCGAAGGGTTACCTCATGTCTTTCCAAACATGTAAGACTTTCGTCCATCTTCAGAAAACAAATGAAGATCTGTTCATCATATAAAGCAATTGAGTCTCTTCAGAAAATTTGTACTAATCCGCTCATAATTTGGATTAGTTTTACAATCTCTTTATGAACTTTTTGAAGTGTCAAAATTTCAGTTTCGTAGCTGTCTATGGAGGGACAGAAAGATCTCAGATTTCATCAAAAAGATCTTCGTTTATGTTCTGAAGGTTACAAGTTTGGAATGACATGAGGGTGGGTAATGACAGAATTGTAATTTTTGGGCGAACTAACCCTTTAATATTTGAAAATAGCGGCAACAATACCTTAAACAATAAATATATATCTACTGGTTGTTAATCAATAAGCCTTCAGCTACTCAATATACTACATTAAAGCAAACTACTATGCTGTAATTACTGGTTGTAATTATTTGTGAAATTTACTAGCAATTTCTGAGTGAAAATTGTTTCAAAGTAAATCATACACCAAATTTCTGGACATTTTTCACAAGGCCACCAAATCTGACCAACCACTCAAAATATAAATCATTATTGTAGGCTTACCATATTGTGGTGAAGCAACAATAGAATGAAAATTTTGTTTCCATAGTGCACCTTATTTTACTCATTGACAACTGCCATCCTTAAAAATAACATTAGAAATCCTGAGGGAACCCATGACTTGAATACAAAATTTCTTCCAGGTTTTAGGACTACACATTCTATTGAGTTAATAGTCTTTATCTCAGCATGTGTTTTTGCTGGTCCTAATTTACCGCAGCGCTGCTTACTTACTGCTGTCTTCAGCTTAATGCATCGTGACAGATTGCTATAGCGCCTCGTTCCGATCATCTCTTCCTACTAGTTAATTTATAGCATCAAATAAACATAAGGAATGTTGTTTCAACCGCGAAAAGACATCAATACACGCCATTATTCAAGTCCACCAACGTTAATCTACTAACTCCGCTGACTGCTTTGTCGGACAAAACGGTAGATTCAGCGTTATGATTGGTTAGATCGCCTGTCAATCAGCGATTGGCGAAGGGTTACCTCATGTCTTTCCAAACATGTAAGACTTTCGTCCATCTTCAGAAAACAAATGAAGATCTGTTCATCATATAAAGCAATTGAGTCTCTTCAGAAAATTTGTACTAATCCGCTCATAATTTGGATTAGTTTTACAATCTCTTTATGAACTTTTTGAAGTGTCAAAATTTCAGTTTCGTAGCTGTCTATGGAGGGACAGAAAGATCTCAGATTCATCAAAAAGATCTTCGTTTATGTTCTGAAGGTTACAAGTTTGGAATGACATGAGGGTGGGTAATGACAGAATTGTAATTTTTGGGCGAACTAACCCTTTAATATTTGAAAATAGCGGCAACAATACCTTAAACAATAAATATATATCTACTGGTTGTTAATCAATAAGCCTTCAGCTACTCAATATACTACATTAAAGCAAACTACTATGCTGTAATTACTGGTTGTAATTATTTGTGAAATTTACTAGCAATTTCTGAGTGAAAATTGTTTCAAAGTAAATCATACACCAAATTTCTGGACATTTTTCACAAGGCCACCAAATCCGACCAACCACTCAAAATATAAATCATTATTGTAGGCTTACCATATTGTGGTGAAGCAACAATAGAATGAAAATTTTGTTTCCATAGTGCACCTTATTTTACTCATTGACAACTGCCATCCTTAAAAATAACATTAGAAATCCTGAGGGAACCCATGACTTGAATACAAAATTTCTTCCAGGTTTTAGGACTACACATTCTATTGAGTTAATGGTCTTTATCTCAGCATGTGTTTTTGCTGGTCCTAATTTACCGCAGCGCTGCTTACTTACTGCTGTCTTCAGCTTACAATTCCACTTTTAACTGTTGGTCATTCGAAATGTTTTGCCTCCATTACACACACCGAGCTCAGCTCAGCAGCACTACATATTGTGTCTCTGGCATCCACTGCAACACTAATGGGAGTTTTTTTGTCACTTGTGGCAGGGAGGCAACTAAACAGTGTGTTCGACAAACTGGAACAATACCACACCATGGTACCGCTACTGCTGGAAGGAACAGAGCAGCGCCCAATCAGCTGGCTCCGCTCCAGGGTAAGAAAGAGCACTGTATATTGTTGCTGCACCATTTTTCACATTTTTCCCTAAACCTCTAGAAAGTCATTTGCACTTCCATCATGATGTCTCGTTGCTGGTGTTTATTTATATTTTTATATGAGTTTTTGATTTGGAATAGGACTGGGTTGCATACACTCTTTTTAAATGAATAATATATTGAGTCCAGTGCAAGTTCACTTCAGTTCGAAATGGTATAACATTAGACTACGGTACAAATTAGTTCACAATGTATGACTCCCATAGTCAGTATCATTATTGAGCCACAGCCTTTTAGCTCTAAAAGGGTCATTTTTGAAAATGAGTGAAAGGCCTGACTGCCAAACGGCACCAGAGGCACAAAGGCTGAGTGATGAGGTGATGAATCTTGAAAACTGTTTTGGAGTACATTAGATTAGATTAACTGCCTGAAGCCGTGGCGACATTGTCGCAAAAAGTCACATGGCCTCCGTCATTAAGGCTTAATTGATTCCAGTCTCCGCACTGAGTTACTCGAGCTCCAGTGAATATTACAGTCAAACGTAGCTCAGAGCAATGTTTGATTCTGGCACATGGCACTTAGAGGCCATTTCACCGCCCATTTTGCAGTGAATTCACTTGTGCTCGGAGGCTTAGGCATCGGAAACTCGACACACAGAGCTTTTCATAACTGTCTGAAATGCTGGGAAGGTCTTTAATGCATTGTTAGGAAAAAGTTTTGTATGTCATGAAAATGCAGCGCTAGCGAACGGTTGGCTTTGCTTTGCTTTCTGAGGTGATTGCGATTAAACATTTGCAGGTGGAGATTGGGGTTGCATTGAGGGTAGCGTATTTCAGGCAGGAAATTCCGCTCAGAATAAAGGACCTGTCGGTCTGCGCCACGAGTGGCCAGACTGATGGCCCAAAGCCATATCAGTCCAGCTGGAGTAATAAAGGAAGATATGCTCTCTCAGCTGTTTAGTAAGAAAAGAAAAGTTATTCGGAAATATTTCAGGATCTGAGTGCACACATGCATGATTCTGTTTTGCTCATGCAGCACTAAAATCAACTTGCAGAATAGAATACAGAAGACAAGAATACACATGTACTGTAAAAACATGGAATTACCATAGGGCCATGTCCAAAAAAAACAAATACACTACCAGTCAAAACTTTGGACACGGTAAGATTTTTAATGTTTTTAAAAGAAGTTTCGTCTGCTCACCAAGGCTGCATTTATTTAATTAAAAATACAGTAAAAACAGTAATATTGTGAAATATTATTACAATTTAAAATAACTGTTTTCTGTTTGAATATATTTTATAAAGTAATTTATTCCTGTGATCAAAGCTGAATTTTCAGCATCATTACTCCAGTCTTCAGTGTCACATGATCCTTCAGAAATCATTCTAATATGCTGATTTGCTGCTCAAGAAACATTTATTGTGTACAACTGTACAAAATATTTGTGTACAATATTTTTTTTTTTCAGGATTCTTTGATGAATAGAAAGTTCAAAAGAACAGCATTTATTTGAAATATAATCTTTTGTAACATTATAAATGTCTTTACTGTCACTTTTGATCAATTTAATGCATCCTTGCTGAATAAAAGTATTAATTTTCTTTTCAAAAAAATAAAAATAAAAATTCTTACTGACCCCAAACTTTTAAATGGTAGTGTATAATGTTACAAAAGCTTTGTATTTCAGATAAATGCTGTTCTTTTGAACTTTCTATTCATCAAGGAATCCTGAAAAAAAAAAAAGTACACAACTGTTTTCAACATTGATAATAATCATAAATGTTTCCTGAGCAGCAAATCAGCATATTAGAATGATTTCTGAAGGATCATGTGACACTGAAGACTGGAGTAATGATGCTGAAAATTCAGCTTTGATCACATGAATAAATTACTTTATAAAATATATTCAAACAGAAAACAGTTATTTTAAATTGTATTAATATTTCACAATATTACTGTTTTCACTGTATTTTTAATTAAATAAATGCAGCCTTGGTGAGCAGACGAAACTTCTTTTAAAAACATTAAAAATCTTACCGATTCCAAACTTTTGACTGGTAGTGTATATTGTCTCATATAGGCTAAGAAAAGGTCCACCCCGATTTACCAAGGCCATGTTTACACCTGGTATTAAGATGCATTTTGGTCAATCGAATCACAAGTGGACAACGCTAAATACAGGTGTAAATGGGGTGTAAAACATTTTGAGCTTGTCCACTTTCGACCACTTCCAAGGGTAGTCGAAAAAACGCATTTGACTGGACTGCTTTCATAGTGTAAACGCTCATGTAGTTGATTGCGTTAGAACAGCCACAAAAGACCGCCTACTCTCTGCCTACTGAACTAACTCGTAAACATTATGGGATTTAAACTTTGTTGGCTGAAGACCCAAGTTTGGTTTGAAGACGAAAAATGTACCAAGCACAATGTTCTCTGACCATTCCTGATTTCTAACATGCACTCATAGCGTTCGGTGTGGTTTTGCGGCTGTCAGAGCAGAAACGAAAGTATGACGTAAAAACATACTCTCCATACTCTCCGTATGTTTTTCCGTCATCTCCGTGCGCGTTCATATGTGAATTGCTCAAGCTTATTTTGTCCATTAGATCGAAAGATTTGAACAAACCCTTACATTTACCTGCCCATAGACCCTCCCCTCAGAGAAATCAGGACAGAAGTGGACAAAAGAGACAGATTGGTGATTAAAACAAAATCAGGAATGGTGAGAGAACATTGTGCTTGGTACATTTTTCGTCAAACCAAACTGGGGTCTTCAGCAGACAAAGTTTAAATCCCCTCTGGCTAGTGTGCTTCCCATAATGTTTATGCATTAGGTCGGTAGACGGAGAGTAGGTGTTAAAGCTTTTGTGGCTGTTCGAACATATTCAACCACATGAGCGTCTACACTACGAAAGCAATCTGGTCAAATGCATATTTGACTCCCTCTGGAAGTGGTTGAAAGTGGACAAGCTCAATGTTTTAGACACCATTTGCGTTTACACCTTTATTTAGCATCATCCATTTGATCCGATAGATAAAAACGCATCTTAATACCAGGTGTAAACAGATCCACTCACTTGAACATTTCTGGCCATACTGCTGACTTGTTTATCATCATTTATCAAGAACTGGTTCATGTTTAAATGGTATTTGTGTGTACAACTCAGTTCTTATTCCTCATGTTTTTGAATGAGTCGAGTGAATGAAGATGCAGTGGCTGTACATGAACACACAAGCCTTGGCCCTGTGCAGTCCTTGACACATTATTATGTGCAAAATAACATTTCGGAGGCTTTCTTTTGGCTCTGTGGGTCTGTCTGGTGCACTGGATCAAATCCTGAGTCTGCTAGTTGTGTGTGTGTGTGTGTGTGTGTGTGTGTGTGTGTGTGTGTTTGTGTGTTTCAATAGGGAAGGTGCAGGGTTTAGAGTAAATTGGTTGAAACAGGAAAACAGGACATGAAGTGATTTGTTTTGTTTTTCATTTATTTAGACACCTCCTGCTTCACTGCGCATCCTAATCCTAGCAGAAGGACAACAGCTGATTTTATCTGTGGAGAAGAACCAGTAAGTCTACCTCACAACACTCCTGACTCAAATTGCCATACACATGATCAGACACAGTGTTTTTATAAAACCACATGCTCTGAACGCTGAACGCTTCCAAATTCTGATCCTGTCTGAGGTCTCAACAAAACAAAATACATAAACTCCTCCAAAAAAATGAAAATTCTGTCATTAATTGACCCTTCGCAAAGATCCGTCCCCCTTAGTTACTGTTGCTTTGTCCGACAAGCTATGGCGCGGACAGACATCAATACACACCATTTTTCAAGTTCAAGTTCACCAAGGTTAATCTTCTAACTCCTGACTGCTTTGTCGGACAAAATGGCGGATTCGGCGTTATGATTGGTTAGATCGCTTGTCAATCAAACTCCCGCCGAAGGGTCAATTACTCACCCTCATGTCTTTCCAAACCTGTAAGACCTTAGTTCATCTTTGGAACACAAATTAAGATATTTTTGATGAAATCCGAGAGCTCTCTGACTCCTCCATAGACAGCAATTTAATTACCACTGTCAAGGTCCAGAAAGGTACTAAAGACATCATTTAAATAGCCCATGTGACTACAGTGCTTTAACATTAATTTCTCAATTTCAAGTTCTACCTTAACCTAACATAGTTGGTAATGTCTTAAGTGAACATAGTTTGAGAAATAAAACGCTTGTGTAAAAGTATATTGAATCCGTGCATTCGGTCTTAAAGGGACAGCAGCCTAATAAACCTGCTGCTGTGTCTTTAATGTTGATCAAACAACAAAGGACAAAGAAATCACTCACTGCTCTTGACTAAATGACTTTTGTAGCTTTAATAAAAATTCATCTATATTTATTTTATACAGTGAAGACTATGCACTGTTATTTTACATTTGATTACTTTATCTATTGAGCCCTGTTGAAGCATCTCTAAATGTGCCCTGTGCTATTAAATGAAAGATCAAATATGATAGATCAATAGAATGAACAGGCAAGTGGCAAGTACCAAAAATGAAAGTATCGGTATCGGCCTCATTCTAGAAAAAGTGGTATCAGTGCATCCCTACTTTCAATGTGCTTTTGTGTCCTTTGTAAAGCTTAAACTGTATGGAAAAGAATGATCAGCACGGTTTATTTCAGCATTACTGACCAACACACACAAAGTAATGCCACCATGATGTAAGACTTTCTTATTTAATATTGAAATACATTTTGCAAAAGAAATAAATAAATAAATAAATAAATAAAATAAATGTTGGGCTAATGCAGTAAGAGGCACTCAAGCAGTGTGAAATTCTATAGTTTGAAACATTAAGCAGCAGAAACCTTAAAAAGCTCCATATATGTCTATGTTTTCCCCTCTCTCTCTCTCTCTTTCCCTACCTCTGTCTCTTTTACCAAGGTTGTACACAATTCAGAACTGAACTGAAAAATACTAAATTTCACACGTAAATTTGAACTGATGTAGCAAACAGGATGTAGAATTATGTTTTGGCATTGCTAGGTTCTTGAATGGATCTGACAGTATGTGGTGTGTACGAATTAGCCCATATGCAAATGTATTAAATGTATTGTGTTGCGTTCTTTAATGGTCTGCTTGGAAACAAATGTCTGGACACCAAACCCCCTCGTAGAAGAATGCCGTCATGTTTACAACTGTGACAATGAGCGCTTATCGGGATCAAATAAACGCTGGATTTTCAAAAGTATGTGAAGTTCGCGGCTCCATTGTTGCAGTAAACTTGCACAACATTCTTGAATGAATAATTTATAGATGCAGGCTGTTATTGTAGGGACACTGACTTTCATTTTCACACCCCTAAACATGACGTGGAACAAAACGAACACTGATTGGTTGCTTTACATGTCAGTCAGCAATCCTCTTGGGTGGTCCTTAGCCAATGAAAGCTGCGATAGAGTCCAGACTTTCTGCCGTCAGTCTGAAGGTCTGGCCAGAGTTTGTATATTATAGGGAAATGAGAGGGTCTGTATCTCTTACCATTGGAGAAAGCGTAACGACTAACTTAATCACGTGCGGCACCTCTCAGCCTATTGTGTAATGGCAGTGACATCAGTGCCCACCGTTCAAAACTCCTTTCCTGCATACCGCCTATGCGTACCTCCCGTATCGCCAGAGCCGGAGCGTTAGCATTAGCTGTTACGCTTTTTTGGCAAAAGGTTGCAGGCTTGCCTTCCAGTGGCTTTGGTCTGGCTATGCGAGACTATATATATATATATATTGGCCAGTACCGATATTTGTCACTTCCTGTGTTTTGAAATGTTGTCATCAAAACAGATAGTATTTTGATCATGTTTTAAATCAGTTCAAAAAACACCTGCATTAAATTATACTAGCAGGTTTATTGCTGCATCATCAAATAATTTCTATTGAACATCGATTGGATACATTTAACATTCAGCAGGCCAACATAAATACAACTGAACAAAGATACATATTAAATAACAGTAATTTTTAGGTAGGTTTAATAGTTTTCAGGTATAGTAAGTAAAGGTATACATTAAATACATATTAATGCTTTATTGTAACAGACTTTATTATGATTAATCTTCTATTTTGTTTTTGTATACATTTTAATATTTTTGTAAGTTTAAATATGTATGAGGGACTCTTATTTTGACGGGTGTTCTAGTCTACGGAGCTATATGGGTTATATATATATATTTCTTTTTCAGGATTCTTTGATGAATAGAAAGTTCAAAAGAACAGCATTTATCTGAAATACAAAGCTTCTGTAACATTATACACTACCGTTCAAAAGTTTGGGGTCAGTAAGAATTTTTATTTTTATTTTTTTTAAAGAAATTAAAGAAATTAATTATTATTTTCAGCAAGGATGCATTAAATCGATCAAAAGTGACAGTAAAGACATTATAATGTTACAAAAGATTATATTTCAAATAAATGCTGTTCTTTTGAACTTTCTATTCATCAAAGAATCCTAAAAAAGAAATATTGTACACAAATATTTTGTACAATTGTACACAATAAATGTTTCTTGAGCATCAAATCATCATATTAGAATGATTTCTGAAGGATCATGTGACACTGAAGACTGGAGAAATGATCCTGAAAATTCAGCTTTGGCAACACAAGAATAAATTACATTTTAAAATATTTTCAAATAGAACACAGTTATTTTAAATTGAAATAATATTTCACAATATTACTGTTTTTACTGTATTTTTAATAAAATAAATGCAGCCTTGGTGAGCAGACGAAACATTAAAAATCTTACCGATTCCAAGCTTTTGACTGGTAGTGTGTGTGTGTGTGTGTGTGTGTGTGTGTGTATATATATATATATATATATATATATATATATATATATATATACACTGTATGTCATATATTACATTTCCTTATGCGAAGAACAGAGCAATAGATAAGACAGTCAGACTGAATGAACCAACAAAGAAACTCCAGGGACTGGTGTCCAGGGACGTCTGATACATGCTGACCTTCTCTGTACATTAAGCTGAGTTCAACTCTTTCCCACAGCAAAAACACAAAACAAATGACATCGCTCATCCAGACAACAGCACAACCCAGAGGAATGATTTCTCTGGAAGCACCATAAAGCTTTCTGTGCACATTATCACAGTAATCATAACCATCAAGATACCACCATACAAAACATATTTGGATGGTTTTTGAAATCCGATGCAATTCCACTGTTTTAAATTAGCCTTTTTACAAAGAAGTGTCATTTCTTGAAAGCTTTCTTACACATGCAAAGTGATTCACTGAATATTAATGGCAGATGAACAAGTGGCGACACCTCAACAAATAAAACAGTCTGTGTGGATCTTTTCAAGATCCGAAGATCTCATTTATTCACTCGGCTGCATTTGATAAAAGAGCTTTGATAACCTAACCTCCTCCTGAACTCATTTCTGATTCATTCATTTGATAATCATTGTTGTTTTACCCTATGGATTTAATTTCTCCTCCCTGTATTCAGATCAGCAATTCAACACAGACTAAACAACAGCCTTGAACTCTGTTTAACTCACAGTGAAATAGAAAACAATGCTGACTTTGATTGCTCATCCAAAGGATTTCCAAAATGAATGGCTTAGGACTATGTGCGGTGGCGATTGAGGCTTCATAGCTGACTGTCAGAGACTCGATTTGAAGCAAACACTGTAACGCCAAAATACTCTAATCAGCAGCTGCCCAGTGAAGTTGTAGCTTTGCTCCACTTAATTTGCCGAATTCTCTTAAGGGCCACGGTCCTCTCAAGACTGAGTGAAAACACTTACCATAAATTAAGAAAAAGCCAGTCACAGTGAGAGCATGTGTACAGTGTGTTAGGCATCTTAACGCCAAATAATATAGCATTGTTGTGAAGTTAACTTGAAACTAGCTTGCCAACATACAAGTTACTCATAATTTTAAGTAGTTAGAGCTCTTCTTTTGAAAAATAGCCCCATGAGTCAAGTTACTACCATGACAAAAATGCAAAGTACATGACATTGAAAAAAAAAAAAAAATTTAAAGAAAAAGGGAAAAGCATATTTTTTTTTAATCAAAAATACAGTAAAAACGGTATTATTGTAAAATATTAATACAATTTAAAATAAATGTTTTCTATTTTAATATATTTAAAAATGTAATTTATTCCTGTGATGCAAAACTGAATTTTCAGCATCATTACTCCAGTCTTCTGTGTCACATGATCCTTCAGAAATCATTCTACTATGAGGACAGCTGTGCTGCTTAATATTTTGGTGGAAACCATATATACATTTTTTCAGAATTTTTTGAAAAATAGAAAGTTCAAGAGAACAGAATTTATTTGAAATCTTTTGTGTCTTTAATGTCACTTTAATTAATAATATGCAGTTTTTGATGAATAAAAGTATTAATTTCTTTAAAATGTAATTGACAAAATATCAAAATTATGATTTTTTTTTTAGGATTTATTATGATTCATTTTGATGATTTTCTTCTCAAATTATGATGTTTTCTTCTTCTAAGCAAATTACTCGATCACATTAAGTGTGTTTCCAAGCATTCCAACCTAAGTTCCTTTCATTGAAAGTCTCTCGGCAGCAGGCCTGGCGCCTCAGTTTCAATTTGTATCCCCTTCACCCCCGATTTTAACCCTTTAACGCATACGATCACACCGGTGTGATTAGAACGTTGAGTGTGTCACTGCTAAATTCAAACCTGCTTTCGCGCTGCTGGCGCTGAGCCAGAGATGGACGCGCTCAGTGCTTTTCATATTTCACAACTATTCAGTGTTTTCAACCACATAATGTTTATTTGAGGTTTCAGACATTTAAATAGACATTTAAATGAAGTCCTAGGCTATATAAAAAAGACATTTATAGTTTGTTAAATGCAAATTCCATACACTGATATGGAAGCTGCAATAGCCTAATCCTTTTAATTATAATTTTACAAAGTATTTTATTCATATCAGATACATTGCGTATGAAACAATAAAGTTTACCCTCTTCTCCCAGTTCACCAGCCACTTGCGTTTATGTAGTTCGGGAAAAATGGATGAATTTACAGTATGTGATGTAAATCCGACAGATCCTCAACTAACATGATCATTATAAATGTGTTTAAACAAAAAAACACATTCACTTCCACATATTTGACAATCGGAATACTACATTATATAATTCATGATATATTTAACAAGTTTTTGAATATTTTGAATAAACAAGGAAGAACAAAATAAACGTGATACCTGTCATAGTGTGGCTGCATGACGCGTCGTCCAAAGGGCCATTCTAAAACGCTTAACTTGAAAAATGCTTAATGTGGCTTAATGTGGCTTAATGTACTAAGACAGTAAACAGACCATATTCAAACATCATACTAATAAAGTATACTATGTACAGAAAAGCAGTTGAGTCCAGAATTTTAACGCAACACGTTTAATTTCACGTTAAGCATTTTCCTCACATAGAAAACCGTTATAAAGAAAATGTTTAACATCGCTTATTGTAGCCTATAAGTGATATTAAAAGATCAAATTCTGCACAAACCAATTTTTCTGTATAGTATGCTTTATTAGTATGTTGTTTACTAAGTTTGGTTTAATAACACTGTCTTAGTAAATTAAGCCACGTTAAGCTTTTTCACATTAAGCTTTTTTACGTTAAGCGCTTTAGAATGTCCCGTCGCGGGGGAATTTAAAATAATGCTCTAAAATAACGGTCACCTTAATATAGTATATAATATAGAGGCCCCGTTGGCCCCCTCCAGCATTATGAATGCCACCTCAGTTCGTGTGTCCTGGCGCCGGCTCTGCTCGGCAGCCAAATTTGCAACGCCTCCAGGCAGCTATTTCGGGCATCCAAGACCAAGTCCTATCTATTTGAATGGGGGAATCCTGAAATCTCAAAAACTGCTGGGAGAACTCACACTTAAATAACATATTTCAAATCAGCAACAAAATCTGACATGAATTGTCCCATAAACGTTGTTTCTTATGCTCAAATAGCATAAAAAAGCTTATATTTCAGCCTAGACTAGCCAATGCCCATGTGCAGTCCTAAGCGCAAGTCTCAAGTTTCAGTGGAAACCGGAGCTTCTAACAGCAGCTGCGGTGAGGCAATGACTTTATCAATCAGTGATTGGCTCTTTTACTAAGGGGGGGGGGTGTATTCTGCCATATTGCGTGTTGCAGTTTCTCCTATTCATAACTAAGTGAACCTCTTTCTATAGGCTATCTAGTCTTTGATTCCAACGCACTACATTTTGGAAATTTTCTGTACATCTTGGTGTTTCCATTCAGCATTTTGGATTGATAAAAACTCAGCTAGTGAAGGCTTGAACATGAATTTACACTAAATCCGACTAATAAACTATTACTGTATGTGACAGAAGGATGAATTCATTTCTGGAGCCGGTTCATTGAAATGCACCATCCGAAACAAACTAATTCACCAAAATTAATTGGATTTCCCAGTGGTACTTGAGCGAGAGAGAGACATTCTGAAAGAGTGCGTTTGATTATTTTCCGCTGCTCTCTCGGTTGTTAGGCTGCATGAGCAATATGTGACATAAAAAACAACAATGTAGTGCTTGTAAAAATAGCTTGTTACTGGAAAAGCTGCACTATTTTGATGAGCTCTACTGTCACGCTACTGAAAATATTAGCTTGTAGCATCCCTACATTTAGTTAGCTGTCAGTCACTTTTTTTCATTTGTTGGTTTTCTGTCTCTTTTAGACTGTAAGTCTTGATAATGACGTTAGACACTGAATTGATCAAGGTCCACAGGTCTTTGAATGAAGGAAGATTTAGAGCTTATTTTGGTTGACACAAACAGCTGTTACTGAGGAAGAGACAGAGCGTGTGCCATACTTTTATTCAGCCAAACAGGAAAGAGCATAGCCAAGCACACAAAACATGTCATTACTGTGACGACTGCAAACATTACCATAGAAACTTGGACTCAGTGTCCATGAATGGACAGGGAAGAGGGTTCTTGTTTTTGTAAGAATGGCATCATTGACTCTCTGCTCTGATGTCAGGCTGAAGCAAAACTAATGAACTGAGAAACCAGAGAAAGAGAAAGACACTATTACCAGAGGACTATTAGAGTGGCCCTGTGATTCTGGTAGCAAAGTGAGGATAATGAGGAGGGAGTCCTTCAACAACTGACACAATCACACAAAAATACACACCTGGCCTGTTACATAACTAGTCTTATAAGTAAGTCATCTAATTTTTTTCTTCAAGATGGGTCTTTTTTTTTTTTTAAGTCTGAAAAGTAACACTGATTAGCCCTAACTATTGCTTATTAGTTAGACTGTGTCTTATAAGATTAGTCCACTTTCAAATAAAAATGTTCTGATAATTTACTCATCCCCATCTCATCTAAGATGTCCATGTCCTTCTTTCTTCAGTCGAAAAGAAATTAAGGTTTTTGATGAAAACATTCCAGTTTTATTCTCCTTTTAGTATACTTCAGTTGGCCCCAAACGGTTGAAGGTCAAAATTACAGTTTCAGTGCAGCTTCAAAGGGCTAAGGGTCTTATCTAGTGAAACGATCGATCATTTTCAAAAAAAAATTTTTAAAAATTATATACGTTTTAACCATAGACGCTCATCTTGAACTAGCTCTCTTCTTCTTCTCTATTAGAATTCCGGCAGTGTAGACGCTGCTAAGTGTATTACTGCCCTCCACAGGTCAAAGTTTGAAATAAATTGTCATAAATAAAAGAATGAAAATTATGTCATCATTTACCCTTATGTTGTTCCAAACCTGTATGTATAGAAGTATAGAAGATAATTTGAAGAATGATGTTAACCAGACAGTTGATGGTAGCCATTGACTTCCATAGTATTTTTTTTCCTACTATGGAAATCAATGACTACCATCAACTGTTTTAATACCAGCGTTCTTCAAAATACCTTCTTTTGTGATCAGCAGAAGAAAAAAAACTCTTACAGGTTTTGAACAACATAAGGGTGAGTAAATTATGATATAATTTTTGGGTGAACTATCCCTTTAACTTAGCGGTTATGGTTATTTATGCTACTGGCCTCTGTAGTGACCTTTAAACATGTACTGTAGGCCATTTAAATGAATGTTAAAAACACTCTTCCACTGAGATCGGCCATCTGACCATTCTAAGGTGTCATGTGTATTGTTAGGTAATGCTAGATATTTAATATATTCCATCATATTTTAGATGTGATGATAGGTCGCAGATGATACCTGTAATTGGCAATGCTGCAAACACTGGTGGAGGGAAAAAACAATATGAAAATCAGTCAAAATTTATTTTTTGGTTGAGTCCACTGCAGACTTCTTGTATCTTCTTTTATTCAATTGGCCGTAAAAATGATAATAATAATAAAAATTAATATATATAAATAAAACCAGATGTATTTATTTATTTTAAATATTATTATTAATATTATTATCATCCAATTTTTTTTTTGTTTGTTGCTTTATAGAATATGTAAACGATACACAAGGATAGAAAGACTGAGAGAGAGCAAACAATGGATCATATTTTTATTATACCAAAATTAAGTTGTCAAACAAACAAAAGAAACAAGCTTTTTATCTTATATATAAAGCAAGAACCACTGTTATTATTGCTTATAATTATTGTTCATGAATTGAACACATCCCTAACCGTTAATATTAAACTTCAGCATGTAACTTATGGCTCTTGTAGTTCATTGAGCAGAGGTGAACTTTTACTTTTCTAAGTGACCAAAATTACAATATTTATTATATCTGGTGGACATTTAAAACAACCACCTGTAGAAAAAAACTAGGTACCACCCATAACACAGAGCGCTGCTTTAACGACTACTAACTGCTTTAAGAACACCCTAACAACTGCATAGAGTGTGCTGAAAGTCACTTAAAACATTTTAGCAACCACATAGCAACACCCTGGCAACCACACCAGTAGCAACACACCAGCAAACCACCTAGAACAACACAGCAATGTTCTAACAATCAACCAGAACACCCTAGCAGCTGCAAAGAAACATCCTAGCAACCACCTAGCAGTGTGTTAAAAGTCACATAGAACACCTTAACACTCGCATACAGCAGCAACACACTGGCAACAGCCTAGAACACCTTAGTAATTACCTAGCAATGCCATAACAACCAACAAGAACACCCCCAAAACAGTGTAGCAACACCCTGGAAACCATCCGGAACACCCTTACAACCTCCTAACAGTGTACTAAAAGTCACATAGAGCAGCTGTTCAGTTACATGCAGTAGCAACACCCCGGCAACCACCTAGAACATCTTAGTAATGACATAGCAATGCCCTAACAACCAACCAGAACACCCTAGCAACTGCATAGCAGCACTCTGGCAACCTCCTATCACTTCACTAAAAGTTACACAGAAGACCTTAGCAGTAACATACACTAGCAACCACATAGCAATGCCCTAACTCCCAACCAGAACACCCTAGCAACTCCATAGAAACACCCTGGAAATCACCTAAAACACACTACTAACCACCTAGCAACACCCTGGCAACCACCTAGCAGTGTGTTAAGTCACATAGAACACCTTAACACTTGCATACAGCAGCAATACGCTGGCAACCACCTAGAACACCTTAGTAATGACCTAGCAATGCCCTAACGACCAACCAGAACACCCCACAAAAACAGCATAGCAACACCCTGGAAACCACCCTCCTAGAAGTGTATTAAAAGTCACATAGGACACCTTAGCAGTCGCATACAGTATCAGCACCCTGGAAATCACCTAAAACACACCACTAACCACCTAGCAACACCCTGGCAACCACCTAACAGCGCACTAAAAGTCATATAGAACACCCTAGCAATCGCATACAGTAACAGCACCCCTGCAACCACCCAACATTGCCCTAACAACCAACCAGAACATCTGAGCAATTGTATAGCAACACCCTGACAACCAACCACAACACCTTGGTATCATGGCAATGAATTGCTAATGGCACCTGCTGTTTTTGGAGGCAGTTACCATGTTGACTCCAGAATCCCTCTTCTGCCCTGGATACTCCCTAATTACTTGCAAAAGTTTGTTTGTATGTTTTGTTTTCCCCCATTCTTCATAAATAAATGTTATGTAATTTACCTGCAAGATATGTTAGACAAGAACAGCCTGAACTTTGTCACTTTTGACCTCTGTGAATTGGGTCAGCTAGAAGCGCGGAATCACAAGCAGAAAGAGTGATGAAAAGCTTACATCAGTGTTTTTTTGTTTGTCAGTGTGTGTGCTATAGCACATTATCCACAGTTGGTGGCAAGGAATAAAACAGAAAGAGAGAAACAGAGGGCGAGTTATGCTAATGTAATTTGGTTCTAACCATCCCTCAATGAAGCAAGCGCAGCTCGTTTGAAACGCTGTATGGATTGGTTTGTCATCAGCAAGCTGCTTAGATGAAAAAAAGAATAGAGAACATAAGGGTGAAATAGAGCGTTGCCAAGTATATGGTAAATTATGCCTTTCTGGATTATTTTTCATATGGGCTTTATGAAGTGTATTGTTCAGAAGAGTCCTTGGCATATTTATCTAAGTCAGCCGATTCACAGAAGTCATTTAAACTTTTAAAAGCGAGGAACTGCAAGTTTGTGAGATTTTTCCAGAAGATATATTTTTAATAACCCGGGTCCATGTTCTGTGTATGCACTTATTGTTCTGTATTCTTTCTCCTCACTATGTCTTGGCTCCCAGTTTGTGTACCTCTGTGGTATAGCGTAGTATATATATTGGGCATCACAACTTATCAGTTAATTTTATTATTATTTCTAAAATATACATTTTTACATGTAAGTGTTGTTCATTATTTGTACTCACACATGAAAGTTTGGGTTCTGTAAGTTTTTGTCTGTTTTTGAAAATCTTGTATGCTCGCCAAGACTGTGTTTATTTCATAAAAACAAAGTAAAATAGTAATATTGTGAAATATTGTTTTCTGTCATTTATTTCTATGATGGCAAAGCTGAATTTTCACATGATCCTTCAGAAATCATTCTAATAGCTGATTTGCTGCTCAAGAAACATTTCTCATTATTATTAATTTTGAAAACAGTTGTGCTGCATAATATTTTTTTGGAAACATGATACATTTTATTTCAGGATTCTTTGATGAATAGAAAGTTCAAAAAAGAGCATGTATTTGAATTAAAAATCTGTTGTAACAATGTAAGTCTTTCCTTTTACATTTATAAACATAAATATATAAAAAAAAATACTTAGGTTTACCCATCCTAGCTTGATATGTGGAGACAAATATTAGTTTTTTTTATAGCGAGGCATTTTCAGCATTTAAAAACATTCAGAGCCAATTTACAGGATTAATGTTAGATTTTGAGCATACAGCTCATTCTTATTGAAATCCTAGCTTGAGTTTCTCTGCTCACTGAGCACTGAAGCTTTAAAGGTCTCAGTCTTCACAGCCATCCAGCCTCACTATGTTTTCCCATGAGTCTTTAGCAGCTGACCGCTCCATGATCTCATCACTGAAGGTCAACAGTCAAACCAGGAAGTGATTCTTTTATATCGACCGGTTGCGGTAACAGCAAAAATAGAGGAAACGCTCCAGTGAAAAACAAGGGGGTTTTCAGAAAGGGAGAGAGGGAGCTGACAAACAATGATCTGAGTATTGTATCTAAAGGGAAGTTATTCATGGGAAGCTGATAGGACCTGCTGAGTGCTACAGTACTTTTTGAGTGAGGTTTGTTGCTGCTTTGAGAACTTGCACCTCAAAATTAAAGAGTTAGTTCACCCAAAAATGAAATTTCTGTCATTAATTACTCACCCTCATTTCGTCCCAAACCCGTAAGACCTTTGATTGTCTTCGAAACATAAATGAAGATATTTTTGATGAAATCCGAGGGTATCTGATCCACACTGGCAGCAACGACATTGCACCTTTTGAGGTCAAGAAAGGTACTAAAGACATTGTTAAAAACGTCGATGTGACTACAGTGGTTCAACCTTAATATTATGAAGCGATGAGAATATTTTTTTGTGCGCAAAAACAAAACAAAAATAACGACGCATGCGTGTGATGTTGACACAGGAGCTGGCCAATACTGAGCCCGCGTTCAGACATAAACGCTGAAGCTCTACAATGAAAAAAGCGTTGCAGTATGACAGGGGACAGACGAATTTGAGCTTGCCGCGCCCCTACATTTGAAATAAATATGCGAACAGCCCCTTTAGCAGCTTAAAGGACAGCGGATTTTAAACGTTGGAAACGTTGAAAAGTGGGCAAAAACACTTACGGTGGCTGTGGCTTTGCCCATCATCCAGAATAGCCCCTAAATGTTTCCTCTTCAGATGTTCATGCATCGAGCTTGTACTGCTGTGGTATGCCAACGAAACCAAAGTGTACAAACCACCTTTTTAATATCAGCTAATCTGAAGTACTCCCATATTTTCAACCCCTTTGGCCTTTGAAAACTTTTGCTAACAAACTCGTTTGACATCGCACATCGCATTCACCCGCCATCCTTGGGAACTTTGACTTGATGCGCGTAACATTAGCTCACACTAGTGGTGTGGAGGAAACGGTTGTTATTTTAGTCAAAGCGTGAAAACGAAATTTAAAGGGTAAAATAATATAAAATGATCAGTTGATTAAAAATATTGACGTCGACTAATTATCAGTGTCGACGCAGTCGATTATATCGACCAATCACGACAGGCCTACTGTACACTTCTGATCAGATCTTTTGAGATGAATGTTGCTGCCCAGTTCTGAAAGAGTAGAGAATCTTTGGATCAAAACACAGGCAAAAAAGGAGCAGAAACGCATTACACATTGTAGTCTTTGGGGAAAAAAAAAAACAATGTTCTCAGCTTTTTGTTCAAAATGTTGTTTTTTTTTATGAACCTTACTTACATTTAATTGTTGATAAAAAAAAAAGAATGCATGAAGCAAGAATAAAACTTTTTAAAATATTTAAAAAATGTTTGTCTTGGTTATGCAAACATTAGAAAAAAGTCAAATATTTATAATTTTGCAAACGTTATGGGAATGTTATTAATGTCCAAATAACTTTGGATGAATGTTCTATTAACGTTACTGAAAGAATGTACGTTCATGACTCTGAGAGATATCCTTGCCAGAGCGTTCCAAAGTTCTGAGAATGTTCGCTGGGTATCAGGTATAAACAGGCTTTTTTTGCTTTCTCTTGAAGTTTCCATTCTCATTTTTCATGTTCTGCCTTTATCATCTGTCTTTGTTGCTTTTGCTCGACACTAGCTAACAGCAAGCTGACCAAACAAAAGCTTCGCTAGCTGTTTTTCCTGCTAGGCATCTGGATAAGTTAATGAAGAATGCACACTTCTACTGCATTACCCACAGATGTTTTAAAGCCTCACAATCATCACACACACTGCTCTTAGGCTTACTGCTGGTGGAGAATTTGATTTTTTTACATTGTGACAAAAAAGCAGTAGAATGTCATCCTTTGACCTCCGATGCACTCTTTCGGTCTGACTAATCGTACACAGATCAGATGTACCATCATAAATAAGATAGAACAGAAGATGCCAGAAGGTTGGTCAGATCTGTGTAATGAGCCAACGAGGAGACTATTAAACTAGTACAGAAGCATCAGTGAGTCTTTAGGGAGACCTAGAGAGAGAAAAAATAGACTGAGAAAGCAGTTAATGACGTGGAAACCGACACAGAGAAATGGCACATATTTACAAGAGCCAAGAGCCGAAATCTGCTAAATTGTATTCAAGGGTGAACGCCCTTTTCTCCCCAACTAGTAAAGTTGGAGATCTGTAGAAGTTCTTAATGATCATGAAAGCCACAGTTTCACCCCTCCTGCTGAGAACAAAGTTGCTGGGCTGTCATTTGTTATTTATCATCAAGTGAGTCACAGATTTCTTACTAAGGATCACTCAACATCTGTACAGTTCAGTGATCTGCTTTGGCTGCCTCTGACAGTAACACAACAAGAAACGTTAAGTATAAACTTCCAGACTCGCAGTGCTTTGTCTGTAACGGATGGGTAGTCAGACAGCGCAGAACTGTTGCCGTTATGTGGTCCTCAGAGTTCAGATTAGACACGGACCAGGACAGGCAGTGGAGCAAATATTGTGGAAATATAATGAATGAAAGAGAATGAGCGGGGGAAAAGGAGAAATAAAAGTGAAGTGCTGAGAATGGGATTAAAATGGTCTATTGTTGATACAGATGAAGCGTACTGTTTTTATTGTCTTAATTTTGTTCTGCTTTGTATCAATTAAGTTTATAGAGGAAGAACTATAACTCCTGTTTATGATATTCCCGCAGGTTACATATCCTAGCAGGTGGTGGCAAGTCTTTGTTTTTTTTTTTCACTCAACCCAATTTGTTCAGAATGCTGATTAATTCAGTAACGAAAAAAGTGAGCCATTGAATCCATTAAACAGATTTATTCAAAACACTGATTCAGAGTCAAACAAGTGAGTCATTGAATCATTCGCTTAACAGATTTGTTCAAAACATTGATTCATTTAACAACGGAACACCTCTAGTCTCTTGTGAATCGCTCAGAGAGTTACTGAGTATTAAATTTTTGTTTACTGAACTGTTGTACAATAAACAAAATGGATTGTAGGAAAATTCTGTCAGTGGCAGGAAGCTTTGTGTCATAAATGATGGAAAATTCCATCAATGGTGGGGAAAGATTTAACAGAAATACTGTTGTTGTGGATTGATTTACTCTGTCACTTTTTATGTTTGAGTTTTTTGGCATCTTTGACATCACATTCTTTTGGCATCATATAGCAACTGTTGTAGATACACTGATTATCACTTGCAAAATGAAAGTTAGCACTAAAGATAGGATTTGAAAACCAAATTTGCAGTATGTTGTCTGAAGACATACACTCATACACATGCTTCATGGATGACATGGTGTGTTCTTTAGGGACAACTGCACCATACTGGTTTATTTTTGAATTCATTTTCCACAGAAACACCCTAGAGCTTGAAAACAAACAAAAGGAGCTGGCCTTTCCTGAGATCTTTACACATACAGTGTTACACACATGACAGACGTCACGCCACTGAGGGAAGTTCACTAAAGAAAATACAAATTAGAAAAGTTCTTAATTAGTATTTTTGCTGTGTTTTATAGTGTTAAATATACAACAGGATATGATTGTTTAGAGACTATATCTTTAATTAAGTTATCCCATTGACTTTTTTTTTCTTGTTTTCTGCATAAGCATAATTAAATTTGATTATATTTGTGCTTAAAACGAAAAAAAAAAACATTCTCTGAAAAGGCTGTTTAGATTTCTTTTTACTGGGAAAAAAGGCAGAAACTGATTAAGAAAGTGATTTTTTTTTCTTTTTTTTTTTTTTTTCTGCAGTGTAGGGAGGTTAAGAGATTTGTTTGATAAGGATGATGATGATGGCACACAGGGCTTGTTTTAGGTATTGAACATAGTGCCTTAATGACAAATGACTTTAGTTTTGTTAAATGTCCTGTCTAGGTTTGATTTATAAATAAATTACCCATAAAAGAGTCTTTCTCCATCATTTACTGTAACTGTTATATTGTCAAATTGAATAAATGTATTAATGCTGTTTAAAAATAACATTAAACATATATAAACATATAAACAAAGGTTTAATTACTTGCATCCTTTAACACAATAACTTTAAAAAGTCGTATACATCATGTCCTTCTGTTACATCTGTGTGTGTTTGTGTTAAATATAAGCTGGTGTTTAAGGACATAGCCTTGACATTTCTTACTGCACCCATACAGTGAGAATATAGAAAAATATCTCTTTAGCCTGGAGGATTTCATCTTGTCCTTTATCCTCAACCGTCCCCCATCTCATCCCATTATGTGAATCTAAGGTTGTGAATCTGCGTGGAAAGTTAAATCAATTGGAGACACAGCAATGTATGGAAATACAATTACACCTTCAGACCAGCCGTGTGTGTGTGTGTGTGTGAGAGAGAGAGAGAGAGAGAGAGAGAGAGATGGTTTAGTTTCTTCAATGTTTGCTTTGGTAACATGCTTCAACCCAATGAGAGAATGGGAGAGAGAGAGAGTGAGAGAGAGAGAGAGAAACTAAACAAGAAAATAAATAAGATTACCACCTCAAAATGGCGAGATGGAGAGAAAAAGCAAAAGAGAACTAGGTCTCGCTACTTTTTCAGCATCTTACACCACATGCGTCATGTTTTTTTCAAAAATGCCACATCAAGTCAAAAATAGTGCTTTAAAAAAATTTGTCTTCATTTACACTATTTCAGTCTCTGCTGTCACTTATGTGTCCATTTTAGAGCCTGTTAGTGTCAGAAAGCGTCATAATGGGCACTTTTAATTTCCAGTAGAGCAATGAACTATCTAATTAAAAGGGCCAAATGATGTTCAAGACCTCTTGCACTTTCTCTCTCCTCCAGCGAGACTTCACGCTTCGCCTTAAACGTTTTAGAGCTGATTTTTCCCCCTGGCTGTTAAAACCATATTAGTCTGATATGGAGTCAATTAACAGCCAAACAGAATAGATGGGTTAAAGAGTATGAGGTCTGAGCTTCACTAATAAAAAAAGGACCAAAAATACTGTGAATTTTGGACAATTTCTATGTTTTTTTTTGAATATGTGCCATTGTATCTTTGTACCACGGGGATATTCCATGGCAATTTGTAAAATGTAATGTGATTAGTAATATCAAAGTCCTATAGTATTACATGTCACAGTCATGTTCTGTTTCACTGTCTTGTTTTGTTTCTAGTCTGAGAGGTCGTTTACACGACACGTTTTCAACTAAAAACGGAAAACTTTTTATGTGTTATGGCCATACATAAGAGAACGTTGTTTTGGCGGCCTGAAAATGCAAGCTTTTGAAATCAGGTTTCGTCAACGGTGACGTCACACGCATGCGTATTACATGTTCATTCTATAGGCACGTAGTGTTTCTTTACAAAGTGGCATCGCCAACTACCGGCCTGGCATGAATAATGCAGCGTTTTTAGTCGTTTTTGCAGATCCTTGTGAATGGGGATCGTTTTGATAAAGTTCTCGTCTGTACATGAAAAAGCAAAGGAAAAACATTCCCGTTTTTAATTAGTACATCATTTTCGTGTAAACATACCCTCAGTTTTCATTGTCACCATTTGTCTGAATTCTAGTCATTCATTTGTTTTCATGGTTTCTAATTAGTCCACACCTGTTCCCTGTTCTGTTAATCATCATCCTCTGTGTATTCAAGCCTTTAGTCTTCCTCCGTTCATTGTCTTGTGTTAAAGTTACGTTCCTGTGTGTAATGCTTTCTGGTTCCTGTTTATTAAAAAGTCTTATAATCGTTCATTTTGTGTCGTGCATCATCCTTGGTTTTCAGTATACATGCAACTCCTGACATTACCATTCGGTATCATCTCTGTATTGTGCTATTTACATGACACAGATTGTGGCAAAATATGACAGAACCATTGTGTATTACAGCTAATAAATTGGCACAGGCCTGGTTCTTAACTGTTTTTACTTCAGGACCCTTATTTTACATCCATCTTTTGTCACTGTTCTGCTGTCACAAAAAAGCCTGTGGTCTTTTCTCTATCAAAGGTCACTGTAACCTGGTGAGAAAAGGAAGACAGAGTGATTCATCTTTCTTTACAGTGTCTAATGAACAAGTGCATTTATCACTATTAACCTGAGTCTGTGAACAACCCTGTAATTAAATTGTTATCTACATATAATGGAAGTCAGCAGGCTGTGAAATTTCAGGGATCGGTGGTTATTGATTTCTGTTAAAATGGGCAATGTTGTTTAATATACAGACTAATTATACATGGACACATTTTATATTACTCTTCATTTATTTACTTTCCTCAGAATGAATTGGCTTCTAAAATAAAGCCTCCTGAGGTGGTCTTATAATGAGTGTTTGATGTATCTAAACTCTGAGGAATTAAATAAACATGCTGTGTATGCAAGAGTTGGTCAGTACAGTAATTGTACCCATTATAAATCTGTAGCAGAATGTGATATATGTAAGGGATAATGTACATCCAGCCGGTTGTTATCTCAGAATGAACCCCGACAGGGTGATCAGGGGCCTCATTTATAAAACTTTCCGTAGATTTCATCCTAAAAGTGTATGTATGCTCAAAAGCTAGATTCTGCGTATGCACAAAAGTTTTCAGATTTATTAAACCATGCGTACGCCAGAACCTGCGCAAAAATCCTTTTATAAATCCCAGTCAGCGGAAGATTGTGCTTGTGAAAGCTGGTTAAGCGATACAAGGTCCAAAATGTATTTGTTTACAAATCGTGCACTTTGGTAAAAGCGTTTTGAGATCATAACATAATATTGTGCAAGGAGATGTGAAAACAAGTCTTTATTAATCCATAATCTGACCCAGTAATCATAACTGTGTTTGAAAACGATTTAAAGTGCTTGCTATTTTACTGCCTCTAGTGTTCATTTCTGTTGGAAACTGCAGTGATATATACGTATTGGTATTTATTGGTATGGATAATTAAATAACTGTACATAAAATATTGATTTGACTGAGTTTTAATATTTTATTAGCTCAAACGCAAAACTTTGAAGAAAAAACGTTCCTAGCAAGCATATAGCACTGCAGACTTCAGTAACCCGGATGAGTAACCCGGATAACCGTTATAGATCCTTTTCACATTTCCGGGTTTCTCAGAAGCGGAAGTCGTCATAGTTGGGTAAAATTCTATAGTGGTAAATGAGAGAAAACATTAAATATTTCTAATATTTCTATAATATATTAAATGAACTTGAACTTGAATGAACTATATATATATGTACTACTGTTTTTTTTTTAAAAAAAATTGTGCTCACCAAGGCTGTTTATTTGATCAAAAATGCAGTAATATTATGAAATATTACAATTTAAAACTAACTATGGACACTATGTACACTTACACATGTAATTTATTCCTGTGATGTTAAAGCTGAATTTTCAGCATCATTACTTCAGACTTTAATGTCACATGATCCTTCAGAAATCATTCTGATATACAGATTTGGCGTTCAAAAAGAATTCATTATTATCAATGTTAAAAACAGTTGTACTGCTTAATATTTTTGTGGAAGCTGTGATACATTTTATTAGGATTTATTTGATGTATAGAAAGTTCAGCATTTATTTAACTGCTGGTCCCACACATTTAAATGGTATATGTGTGTGCGTGTGTGTGTGTATATAAACTGTAAGCTACAAAATCATTTAACTTAGTGGAGCAAGGTACTGTAAGTCTTTTTTCAATTTTTTTTCAATTTCACCTCTTCACCCATCCTCTGTATGTTCTGGACCGGGATTTCAAGGAGATTGAGTAGAGGATTAGAGAAGCTCAGTGTTTCATATCTCAAGACACTAAATCAAGATCAACTTCACACACACGCACACGCAAAGCTTTCTGGCCTTTTTAGAAGTTGCACTTGTCTGCAGGTTTGTTAGTGGATGTCTTTATAAGTACTGAAGTGCTTACGATGCCGTCTGTGAGAAAGTTCATTTGCCCTCCATCAAAGACCCTTTGTGGGTCACTGTGCCTGTGCTTACTGAGGAATCTTGTAGTCAGAGTTAATGGGACGACAGCCATTACCTACTTTAAGACATCAAAATGGTTCACAACATCAAATATTAAAATAGTAACTGTAAAAGTTAATAGCGGGGAACTATCCTGTATGTTTTTATATTCCTTATTAACTCGCCACACTTCAAATGCATTACAACATGAATGTCTTCAGGCAAAACGGACAACTTAAACAGAAGTGTGGTGCATGAAGTTTATTATGGAAGCCTGTTTATACTACAGTGTAAAAAAAAAAAAAAAGGTTGACTTTATATCTTCCAGTATTACTTTATATCTCACAAAGCGACTTTATTGCAATTGCAACTTTGCTTTTCGGAATTGCAACTTTATATCTTATAATGTGACTTTATATCTCACAAAGCGACTTTACCGTATATCACAATTGCAACTTTATTTCTAGCAGTGTGACTCTTACAATGTGACTATATCTCTCAAAGTCTCAACTTTATCACAATTGCAGCTTTATATCATGCAATGTGACTATGTCGTGTAATGTGATTATATGTCTCTAAACAACTTTATATATCAATTGCAACTTTGTTTCTTGTAATTGTGATGTAAAAAATGTACAAAAAAATATGTATCAGAAAGAGGAAACACTATTAATGATAAAATAGAATACAGAAAAGTCAAGTGAAGGCTTATTTCTTACAGTGTGACTGTATTTCTTATTTTAAACTACACTGTAAAAAAAAATGGTCGGTTTGACTTAAAAAAGTAAGTTACCTGGTTGCCTTAAAATTGTGAGTTCATTGAAATTTAAAAAATTGAGTTGATACAATGAAGGCGATTGGTTTAATCAACAGAAACTCAAAATATTAAGTTATCTGAACCACATTAATTTTTGAAGTTGATTTGACAAAAGACAAAATGTTGTGATAACAAATCCTGAAAATTATTATTTACAGTGTAGAGCTATACAGTTTCACACGCAATATTTTTATCACACACACAAACTCTATTTTTCCCTAAATTGTGCAGCCCTTTTTTAAACCTCATCTCACAATTACCTTTGACTTTTTCTCTAAGGCGTAAACGAGCTTCCATGTGGAATTCTGCATGTACAACATCTTTTTTCATGTACATTTTTTAGTTTTCGGTGGCCTTTTACAAGGCCTACAACTTCCGAACATGGTGTAGATCGCTCGAGGCCAGTTTCACACTCGAGCCCTTAGTGGACTTTTTCTTTTGTAACCACCCTAATTGGCATATTACACCATGTTCAGCGATCCTTTTATGATTCACACTTCCCTGTGGACGAACTCCCACATTCCCTTGCTCATCGCTCTGTGGCACTGAGGGAGTCACGCCACGTTTGGGATTCGGATTCGGATGGCTGTCACACCAGTTCATCCCTGAGAACATCAAAGCCTTTCGAATAGAGGCTTTGAAGTTCCTTCCAAAACAACGAACTGTTCCTCCACTGGCATGTGGATCAAATCGAGGAGAATGGGAATTGGACTGGAGTGCTGTCATTACTGAAGGATGGCCTAATGACATTAAACCAAAAATGGCTCTCACAGCGACCATGGAGGCAGTACTTGAGGGAGCTGAGCTGGTGTGTTTCACTAATACGTTAGCCCAAGGTCTAAACTAGGCAGGTTCATGAGGCGAATCCAAAATGATGTTTTGCCCTGAGAACACAAACAATGGATCTATTTTCATATCCTGATGTTCATTTGATGAATGTGTATGTATACAAGGGTATAATTATGCCGTACATAACCCCAAAGGAGAAATATGAGGAGTTTGAGGTCTGTCAAGGTGTGTGTGTGTGTGTGTGTGTGTGTTTAATAAAAATAATATGCTTCTGTAACATTTCCTCACAGTTAGAAACAGTGCTTTAAAATAAAAACAATGCCCAATTATTATTTTTTTTTTTAGGTTTTAGTCAGCTGAATTGTTATTAACTTGATTTTTAAAAAGTAAAACATGCTGAAAACACTTAAATTGGGCTTAAAATAAATTGGGCTACAAATAATGTTTTTAAAAAAAAAAAAAAAAAAAATACTATTTTTTTATTTTTGCCTGTGCTGCTAGTGCTTTTTTGTATATAATTTAAAGTAGGATAGGTTATTAAATTTAGCTTACATTTAGAACAAAACACTAAAAAGATTTCAGAATATGGAACATTGTAGACACACACACACACACACACACACAGGTTTGTTTTGCTATCCTAGTGAAGACATTCCATAGACATAATGGTTTTTATACTGTACAAATTATATACCCCTAAACCTACTTATCACAGAAAACTGTCTGCATTTTAATAACATTGTTTAGTATGTTTTTAAAGCTATTTTAAATATGAGGACTCATGAAATGTCCTCATATTTCATGTTTACGTTGTAATACCAGTGTAATACCCATGTCATTATACAAATTTGTGTCCTCATAAATCACAAAAATGCACGCACACACACACGCGCACACACGCACGCACACACACATGCACATATACTGGCCCTTTAAGAGCTTCTGCTTATGTTGTTGAGGTGATTACATTTGGATTTCATCATGTCAGCATCATGTCACATATCACTCTAGTCTCTTTCAACAATGTCTGAGCTGAGTTTGACATGCCACATACCAAACACACACAAACACACACACACACACACACACATACTGGGTTCCATGTTTTATGGGGACTTAGTCACACACACAGACATAATGATTGCACACTCATGCACACTCTTTGTACAGATTGTCAGATGTGCTATCTACTGGTTTGCATAAAACTGTCTGAAAAATGTAAATGATAGCATTTTGTTTTCTTACACTTTTGGATCCCATTGTATTTATGGCCATATGTTTAGGTGGGTCATCATTTGATCTGGTGGGTCTGTTGATCATTTCCAGTAATCACAACACATACGGTGCCCCACTTTTGCATCTCCAAAAAGCAAGTTTACTCTCCCCTTACTGTCTGACACACTTCCATAATCTGCTCTGCAAATTTGGGGCGTTAAACAAGATGAATTTGGTTAGCATGTGGTAGTGAAATGTAATAGTGCTTTAAAATGTCTAAAATGGCTTTTAGATATCATGTTTCAGAATTTCATTTCATTTACTCTGTTACAAAAAATAAGTTTATTCAAGTGTGCTATTATTATCTAAGTATTTGACCTATACTTGTACTCAATGTTTTGATCGAGACATACTTGAAAGTATAATTAAGTATTCTAAGTATACTTGGCTTGTAGTTGTGTTTACTCTTTTGATTGAGTAGCCTATTAAATACTTTTTTCGTATAGTTTATATACTGTCTTATAAACTTACATTGTTTGAAAATATTGATTTATAAAGAAAACAGATATGTTCCTAATTCTAAGTATCTACATTTTTGTGTAGATTACTTCAAATCTACTTTACTCTTTCCCTACCATTTACTGAATTATTGGTATTTTCCAGCTATCCATGTTTTCACTGATATATGGTAGAGGGCGCTATTGCGCATCTTCTGAAAGAGTACAGAATCTTCGGATCAAAACACAGTTAAAGAAGAAGCAAAAACAGAAGATTGCTTATACGCAAATGTAAAATAATGTGATCATCAAACATTAAACAGCATATACTGCAAGTTCAAAACGTTACCGAATGAAATGTCGACCCAGGAAGGGTTAATGACTGTGAAGCTTTGGGGTGTTGATTGACTCCGTTTACTCCATCTGTGTTTTGATCATAACTCTGAATCCCATCCGGACGTGTCTTTGACAAAAATGTGATTTTTCTCAGCTTTTTGTTTAAAATATTGCTTTTTAAAACGAAAATTACCCACATTCAAGTGTTGATAAAAAAGGATGCATGAAGCTAAAATAAAATGGAAAGAGTTAAAGGTATATTTCAAGAATAGAAAATTAACTAGTAGTTTGCTAAGAGTATACTTCAAAGTGTACTTTAATAAACTAAAAAATGTACTACAAAGTATTTAACTAGTAAACTATCATAATTCACTTGTAGTATAGTTGCAGTACAAATGAAAAACTTAGTTGTAAACTAGTAGTGTACTCAAAGTTAACTACTATTACACTTAAAGTATACTTAAAAGTAGTATACAGTAGTATACAGTCCCAAGTAGTACTGAAACAGTAGACTTACAAGTATACTTCTAGTACATTGATATTAGTATACTTACTACATAAATTCTACTTAAAAATATACTTGAACTTAAGTATACTTAATAAAATTAACTTGAAGTATACTTATTTTTGTAAGGGCTATTGAAAAACAAACTTGATATAAATTTTCTCTTTAAAAATAGTGGCTTTTTGGGAGAAGAAGAGGCTAATGCAATGCTGAATAGTTTTTGTGTGTGTGTTTTCTCTTCTAGCGGCCTGTTCGCCAGCCATTATACTGAGACACATTACAGGGAAGATGGACAAACTGTTTCCAGCACTCACAACTCTACGGTACGTCAAACAGTCTCACACACATTTATCTTTTGGCACACACACACACCCCAGGAAGATATTGGACTGGCTCTTAATTGTTGGCCCGTTTCAAGAGGAAATCAAACCATCTACTTTTCTGGGTTAGTTCACCCAAAAATGAAAATTCTTTCTTTCTTCTGGAGAGCAAAAAGACAAACGTTCAGTCAAAAGTCCAAACTGTTCTTTTCTATACACTGATAGTGGATGGGGACCAAGGTCATCACAGACAATAAAGTATTGAAAAAGTATCACAAAAGTGGTCCATAATGCTTAAGCACTATCTAAGTCTTCTGAGAAGGAAGCTTTATGAGAGGAACAGACTGAAATTGAAAAAAAGGAAGAGACTGAAAAAGTAGGCTAATTTTTACTGAAAATTTTGAAAACCTTACTTGATAGCTATAGTCACCGTTACTTACGGAAAAAACAGCTTGAACATTCAACTATAACACTCATTTTGGGTTACAAGGAAGGAAGAAAGTTGTGCAAGTTTATGAAAGACATGAGGATGTAGATCATTTTGGGTGAACTATTCCTATATTGTTGTGAAATATAATGCTTAAAAATCTTCAAAAGTTAAACTGCACTGGCTAGTGCACTAGCATTCTCTGACTGGCCGTCTTGCCAGAAAGCTGATTAATCTTGCTGTGATGTGATGTTGACACAAGGATAGCGTGTTGACATTATTGTCAGGCCTGATTTAAATTGTCTGCTGGTTCTTTTGTACTTTTATAATTAGACTAGTGCTAAGAACCATAACTGACAGCTTTGACAACATGTTTCCAGCCCCCTCTTCCCAATCACACATGTGTAGGCTTGACTATATTATTCCTGCTGGGCATATTTAGCTCTTATTTATAATCGTTTAAGCCTGTCCAAATAACCATGAACAATCTTTTGTCTTCAAAGCTGAGGAGGTCTATAAAAAAAAAAAAATCAAGCTTTTCCAAAAAATTAGTTCATCAAAAATAGGTAAAAGCCGTTTGACAAGGCTTTGGTGCAAGATACCTGACTGACAATCTTATTTTTTAAATGGAAAATCATATCCAAATAAATAGAAGCCAAGGACTGTGGGGGGAAATTAAGAATAATGAGAAACTGCTTTAGTCAGAATGAATGCTTTGAATCAGAAAGTGGCATATTATAAAATTATTTGGGTTGAAGAACTGTTGTATGAAAATTAAGATTTTATCAACTTTTTTCCACTAAAACAGTCTAAAAAGTTAATTTCTCTGCATATACCTACATATGTGAACTGTCATCCAAGGCAGACACCTAGAAAAGCAGTTTAGTATTTTCTCTTTATCCATCCTTAAAAATCAGGACATTATGAAAGAAAAATGACCTTCTTTTACTAATATAAGTCTCAGACTTCACTTTGCTGGCCTAGTGTATTATTCAACAGGGCCATTAGCTAGTGAGTCATCATTTTTAGCTCTAGCTGTTTAGATGTCCTCCATCTAAGGCTGTTTCTGGTACATTCTCTGCTATTCTTGGTCTGGTAAAGCTTAAAGATGTGGAAATGGTAGCCACAAGAATGTTTTGATGTGAAGGATTTGTGCCATCAAGCGTTGATTGCTTTTGACAGAGTGGTGTGTTTTTGAACGGTTTAGTGTGTGTGAACATTTGTGTGAGTGATGGCAGTTAGCCGGTCCAGCCTGTGGCTACCAATTGGTATTTCCACATGAAAGGTCTTTGGGGGCTTGTGCCAGCCATAACAGGGGAGAATAGTTTCCCTATAAAATAGAGCAGCAGACGCTGCTCTTACTGGCACCGCATTGTGTGATTTTCTTCGGCAGACAGCTGCTTAAATATGACTTTTGCTACGTGGCGCTATGGTACATGATCTCATTGGACCAACATTAACTGCATCCCAATTCAGAGGATGCATCCTTCGAAGGCCGATTGTGCCACAGCGGCGCGAGGAAGGCTGTCCCAACTCGAAGGCTCCTCCAAAGAGTTTTGTCAAATGTACGGTAGCAAGTCAGTACTGTATTTTTAAAAGCATTTCCCCCTAGCATTTTGAGCTCTGTTGAGAGGATTCTTAAACACCTCTGATTGGCCGTTGTGTTCATGCGCTCAACAGATATGTCTGTGATTGGCTACAATGATCAACACTTCAAAAACATAAAAAAAATTGCCGAATTACACTTTTAAATGTAAGTATTGGGTTTCAACTTAATCAAATATCTAATGATACAAATGAACAAATAAAAAAATACCTTCAAAGTGGTTCAAATGTTGATTTATATCTTACTAAGATGCGATTGTATATAGTTTATATTCTTTATTATATACTGAAATGGACCATGGTGAACATATTTAGACAGTTTGTAAACCCTGTTTTGTTTTCATACAGTTTAATATAACTTTCTAAAAAGTCTAGTACAAACATTACTGTCGCTCATCAACGCTGTCACAGTTGCTAGGTGACTAGAACAATCCTCTGTTGACTAGACCATCCCATTTAATTAACAACGCTCAGTCGGACCTTCATGGCCTTTGAAGGCGTGGCCTTTGAAGTCAGCATCCTTCGAAGGATGCAGCCTCTGAATTGGGACGCAGCTATTATCTTGCACCTGAATGGGATCTCAGTTCCAGTAAGTCAATGATCCTATTTTATTTCTAGCTGATTTCGGAAATAACCTCACTTTCAAGTTTTCGAGTTAAACATCTAGCTTTTGGGTCAGTGCTCAAGATTTATTTATTATGTGGATTCATTTACTCAGAAATGCAAAGAAAATGCAGTTCACACATAGAGTGACTTCTATGTTGAACACAATTTCTGAATTCAAATTTATTTTGATATTTTTTGGGCATGAAATATGTCAGGGTTATACAATTGTCCCATATCATAATGATGAAAAAGCCAAGACCAACATGCAGAAAGATGCAGAATATAAAACAGGAAATTACATCATAGAGAAGACCCCTGCAGACCCTCATGACTGTGTGTCAAGGTCAATGAATAATTTGACCTTTTTATGACAAGACAAGGTTATTTCATTGTAAAATGCCATGTAGTGTGATTTCTAAAAAAAAAAAAAATAAGATTTTAAATGCATCTTTACTTGATTGTCGCACCACATGATATTTTAGCCATTACATTAATCCTTTTCATGAAATGAATAAAAAGTTTACCAAAATTCATGAAATGAATAAAAAGTTTACCAAAACCATATGAAACCAACATGAAGACAAAGAGCAAGAACTTTACACATGTTTTAAACTGGATTTTCCTTTTCCTTAATGCAGATGAATTGCTATTACCATGGTGAAGTCCAAGGATATGCTCACTCCGATGTCAGCCTTAGTACATGCTCTGGTATCAGGTAAGCACAGTATCACCACCATATAATGCCTGTATCCCATTATGTACTATAAGCAGTAATTTCAAGCATATTAAGTTCTAATTTTCAAAGTCATTAGAACTCCTTAAACAACTAGTTTAAAGCACGTGTGCTTCAGTGTGGAAAGCTATTATGAACCCTAAGTTGTCAAACATTGATTGCCTTGATATTGTTTCCAGTGAACTTCACAACTCTTCCTATCTGAAGGTTCATTTAGAGACTTTAAAACTGTGAGATTAAACATCAATAAAAGCTTTAGTATCATCCCATGCTTCATTGTCCTGAAGATAAGCACACAAAGTAACTGAAAGCATTTAATATGTCATGAAAAACTTCAGCTATGCCGTTAAATGTAATTAGAAGGAGCATTTGGCTGTAGTAAATTTCTCAGAGATGCACAGCTTTTACGACAGAATAGGTAAAGATGAACTCAGTGCTTTGATTGAAGCAAACCGAAGTTCCCAAGGTCTCCAGTTTGTAATTACCAAACAATTCTTCTGAAAGTCTTTACTTTATCTCCATGATTACAAGCCTGGAGACCTTCAGGTAGGCAGATATCAAGGCCATATCTGAACACAGAAGGTTACTGTGAATCAAGGCCAAGGTAAATATGACTGCGGCTGGTGTGGGGGTGTGAGATGGAAATTTTTTACATCTGAAAATGTTGAAATATGCAGTACTGTAGATCAGATTGCAATCCTGTTGAATTGTCTCTGCTCAGTACTTTCAGGTTTCATATTAGCAGCTTGGTTATAAGTTGCAAGGAGGGTATCATCAGATATAATTCAAATTATCATTCCTTCTGCAAGCACTGTTTTGAACTATCAGTATGGCTCCAGATTTTCATCTGTTATATCTTGTTATTATATTGCAAAGTGAAAACTCACTCTTCATCTCGCAACCCAATTCTGCAGCATTGTGGATCTTATATATACTCCCTTCATATTCAATTATCTCTCGATGATATCTTTCAAAATTTCTTTTTTTTTCCCACCCATGGCCATATTATTAAAGATATCAGTTTTGTCACAAATGTAAATTCACACATTTGTTGAGTAATGGGTTATTGGTTATAGAACGGGGTGGCGAAATACACATTTTATACAACCCAGTGTCATTCTGCAGAAAAATCCATATCCACCCATTTCCCAGTGGAACAAAGACAAACAATTGAATTTATTAGAATCGGATTTATTGACTGTAGATCTTATTAGATGTTGGAGGGTCATCTGCTTTTAATTTTACTAAGATATTGTATTGATAAAAATATAATTATATTAGAATTAAATTATCTGATCTTAATCGGGAGTTCATATTATTCATATTACTTCAGCACTTAATGAGTGACGTGACGTGTGATGTGTAGCCAAGTATGGTGTCCTATACTTGGAATTTGTGCTCTGCATTTCACCCATCCAAGTGCACACACACAGCAGTGGGTATTGAACACACACACACACACACCCAGAGCAGTGGGTGGCCATTTTTGCTGTGGTGCCCGTGGAGCAATTGGGGGATTGCTCAAGGGCACCTCAGTTGTGGGTAATGAGAGTGTACCCCCCGGTACTGAGACTCGAACCTGCGACCTTCGGGTTACAACTGCAAACATTAGGCCACAACTGCCCTAAATAGACTTCATTATTTCTCACTTTTACTTAATCTTTTTTGTTTTACCATACATACTTAGAGAATAAAGTGTCCTAACCTCAAGAAAATTGTTCAGATTAATTGCATTTTTTTTCATAAGAAATCTAAGTGATGCTTGTCCAACAACACAATGCTATGCCGTTATGGCTGGTTAGTAGGAGATTGCTACTGCATGCTGTTTCTATGGTGTTCTGGTTACAAGGGCATTGCTAAATGGTTGCTTGTTGACCCAGGTCAAATGAGCCCACTGCTAAATCTCTATGATATTGGTCCCTCAATATGGATCAGGCTGCAGTTTTTTTTTGTTTTGTTTTTTTTCCTTGCTGCAGACTCACACAATGTAGGTCTGGAATCTGGGTCTATATAAAAGGTGTTTGTTGTGTTTGAACTGTTTTTAAGGATGACACATTTGGCATCGCTCGAGGATCTTGCTGCACGTTCATGCTCTTAGGTGTAAGCGTCCTTTATGTTTGCTAAGAGCACTGAAAGGTTGCGTATAACGTAGGGGTGTAAAGGTACATGTATCCCTCCCGAACTGTCATGGTACGGACGTCACGGTTCGGTGCATACAGTCAGATGACGAATACAGTCAGTCACAGGCCAGAAGGGGGGCGTGTGGGGTAATGCAATGCTGTTTGCTAACCGTCACAACAGGAAAAAGCACAGAAGAAGAACAGACGATCTATGCATAGATATGTTTACGTGTAATCTCAACCACTATCTGAACCGTGGAAAACATCAATGTAACAGCTTGAGAATAATATCTCACTTAGCATTACATTTACCTCAGGCAAGTCATTTAGCATCCACAGCATGATAGTTCATGTCTGTATCACAGGTTACGCACCAACTTTTGACTAAACAAAACACTTCACTACTAAGTTTGAGCAATAGTAATAGTGATGCTTGTCTTAGGAAGTACCACAAAATAAGTTGCCTATTAGATTGCCAGTATGTTTTTGTATGTTTTGCTTATTTAAAATTGTTCAAATCTTTGTTCAATCCACAGAGGGTTTATCTTACTTGAAAATAAAACACTGATGGTGGAGCCAGCTTTTGAGCCAGCAAATGACACCCATGTGATTTATGAAGGACATCACCTACACTTCCCCTCCGGAACCTGTGGACACGGACACAACATATCGACTGTCAGCCATACAAGCGCTGGAGGACTGCCACAATCATTCAGGACGAGGGTATGAATGCAATCCGTCAGCAACTGTCAATGTATAGCAACTATTATGACGATGTTTTTTTAGAGAGTGTCACTTTTTGTCTTGAGGATGAATTAACATGCATCATTCAGCATGTGATGTCTTTGTTAATGCAGATGAGGGGATTGTGGTTGCTCTCACTTCCCATGCATGCTAATACAAGATTAGAGAGCTGGGCGAGACATCAAAGGTTAACAAAAGATCTTTACATAACAGTCTTGACATTGAAGATGTTCTTATCACAACAGAGCTATCTAAATAAGATGTTCAGACGTCATTGTATTGATTCAAGAGTATAGCAGCACATAGAAGATGCTGTTATAATTCAACATAATGGCAAACTGATGATATCCATATAATAAGTGATTACGGTTAGGATCTGTATCGGTGCAGGCGCTGATGTTTGCAGACACATCTAAAGATTATAAACTCTTTCATCATCCTTTGGATGAGAACAAATCAAAAGGAGATGAAGACTCTTGATATTGTCACTATGGACTTACTGAACGGCTAGTCAAAGTTATAAACAACCGAAAGTGTTACAGTGAGGTTAAAGGGGCATTTCAGAGGTGTCACTTGCTGGTTCAGACATCAGCTATTTTTGGTGGTCGTGTTTTTTTTTTTTTTGTTGTTGTTTGTTTTGTTTTTGTTTTTTTGGTGAACAGATTCATGAATCCAAATCCCAGTCACTACACTCTGGTGGACTCTCTGGTGTATTTAGTTTGTAATGAAGGGTTGATTAGATGGTAAGATGTGTTGATGTGCTCTTTTCTGTTTGGCAGCATAAACGGGATGTTCAGAAGACCACCAAATACGTGGAGCTCATCATTGTAGCAGACAACAGAGAGGTAGGACAACAAATAAACACAACAGGTTTGACAGATATTGTGGTGCAAGTTAAACAGTTGTTTTTTGTGTAGTGTCAGTCAGATATCACAATACCTTGTGTTCATACATGCTCAACCAAGTTCTAATCTATCAGACGTTAAGAAAGAAAAATCAAGGGAAATGTGCAGTCATACCCAATTGTATTTGGTTAAGTACTGTGCAGTATTTGGGTTACGGCAAAGTTTTGGTTCTTTGTTTTACCTTAGTAGGCCAATCCAAAAGCAGGTCACAAAGGGTGGGACCTGACAGGAAGTAGGGCAATGCTCCCAAATGATCAGACAGGAAACAGGAAGTGTTGTGTATGAAGTGAACATTGGATGTGGGAAAAGGAAACTGGGCAAGAAGAAAGCTATCAAGCTATCAGCACAGCTGTCTGTATATTAAAGTGTGTGTGTGTGTGTGTGTGTGTGTGTGTGTGTGTGTGAGAGAGAGAAAGAGAGAGAGAGAGATTGTGGTGTTACATTGAGTAACCCAAGACGTTTTTCATTCTCTCCCTGCTAATTCAATTCTCGTGCAAAACTATTTAAATAAAAAGGCTTTTTATCCCTTCTATTAATTTAGTTTATCTGATAGGGGACGCGATGCTGGACCAAAAATTGCTACCTGTCACACCTGTCTCCAAGTTTTTTTTTTTTTTTTCTTTGATTGCTATTGTTCAGTGCCTCCACCCTAATGATCACTTTTGAGTGCTCTTAAGAATGTGCCACACTTCTGATTATGTCCTTACAAATGACAGTTGAAGATATTGTCAATCAGGGGTCCTGTATTGTTTAAAAATCCATCTAGACTACCATCTTATACTTGTTTCAGTATATCACTCATCTCACCTTTGTCTTTTCTTTCCCTCTTCAGTTCCAGAAACAAGGAAAAGATGTGGAGAAGGTTAAGCAAAGGCTTGCTGAGATCGCCAATTATGTGGACAAGGTATTAAATGCCATTCTTCGCTCGAATGAACAGGAACACTTGATTAGAAGTCTAAAATAGAGGCCTGATTGTCAGAGATGAATGTAGGACTGCTGAGGTAAAGCAAGAGCTTTTAAATGAGACCCCTTTTGAAAAAAAGCTGAGAATTTTTAGGTTATAAGTTGATTGATGTCCAGACAGACATTATGATGGATTGATGTATCATTGTCAGCAGATGTATGGGGTCAAGTTTATGAAGAAGTAGAGGGTTTGATGTTATGAGTTCTCTCAGTTTTACAGAGTACTGAACATTCGTGTAGCTCTGGTGGGACTGGAGGTGTGGAGTGATGCTGATAAGTGTGCAGTTACCCAAGACCCCTTCACAACCCTGCATGAGTTTTTGGACTGGAGAAAACTTAAACTGCTGCCACAGCGTCCACATGATAACGCCCAACTTATTAGGTAAAACACCCATATTACTCACATTATCACATACACACACTTTGGCAACCAGTGTTGGGGGTAACGCATTACAACTTGAGTTACGCAATCAGATTACTTTTTTAAGTAACCAGTAAAGTAACGCATTACTTTTAAATTTACAACAAAATATCTGAGTTACTTTTTCAAATAAGTAACTCAAGTTACTTTTTCACATTTATTGACTGACAGCTCTCCTGTCCCCAAGTTGAGAGAAATAAAGTGCAGAGACGTTGTGTGCACTGTGTGAACATGATGGTTATTGTAGTTCGAGACTAAATGTGATCATGCATTTACTCATCTCACTTGCACGAAAACATTCAGTATTACTCAAAATGAATAAAAACAGTGAAATTCAATCTCAGAATTTTATGCAAACCTGTATTAAATTACACAAATATACTTTATGTATTTAATCTCACTTTATTAACCAATGTCTTTCAATTCAATGATCTAATTCAACCATACTAATAAGCAAAAATTACTTTAGATTAGATTTAGAAATAAGAGTGTTGAACTTCCTTCTCCTGTATCCTATTCTTCTTTAATCCAGAATGGCAGCACAGCTGAAAGGTTTGTTTGAGCTGCGCCCTCTACTGTACAGGCGTAAATATGCATTTCCTTCAGCCTGAGGCTTATTCATTTCACTTTTGGTATGAAAGGGCCTGTTGTTATTAAAAAACAAACAAGCAAGCCCAGGTGAGAAAAAGTAACGCAAAAGTAATGTAACGCATTACTTTTCATTAAAAGTAACTAAGTAATGCAATTAGTTACTATTTTAGAGAGTAACGCAATATTGTAATGCATTACTTTTAAAAGTAACTTTCCCCAACTATATCTGATTTCTTACCAACTTGTGCTCTAGCAACACGGATTAAATTATATGTACTGTGCTGTAAATACAATACCATTCAAAAGTTTAGGTTCCATATGATTTTTTTTTTTTAAGAAATTAATAAGGATACAATAAATTGATCAAAAAAGATAGTAAAGATGTACATTTAAATATATTTCTATTTCAAATATATTCCTTTCTATTCATCGTTCAGAATCCTGAAAAAACTGCATACCAAAATCAGGTTATAGGGGAAGCAATGCATAACCAAGTCAGACTGTTATCTAAAAAAGGAAAGCATTATCATACTACATTTGTTAAAAGACCTCTGCATGTTTAATTCAGCAGGTGTCATGGTAGAATGTTATTCTTAACATAGCCTATGTATTAGTCTTAGTCTTATTATTTGGCTGTACCAGTTTTTTTTTTTTTTTTTTTCATTTTTCTTTTCTTTTTTCATAAATTTAACCACATTTTCATTCTCTTATGGCAGTGGGGTGTACTTCCAGGGCACCACAATAGGCATGGCTCCCATCATGAGTATGTGTACCGCTGAGCAGTCAGGAGGCATTGTCATGGTGAGAAATCAATCATTGCACACTCTGTGTCCCATAATTAGCACATTCACACTGAGCTGCACAACCATCCAGCTGTTTTAAACTTTCATGATTTAAAACCATTGAAATTTGAAAGGAGTGTTAACCCCAAAATTAAAATTCTATCATTATTTATCACCCCCATGCCGTTCCCAACCTGGTACATACTTTTTTCCATGGGGACAAAACCCTGTTCAAACCAAGGATGATAACTGTAATGATAACGCTAAAGATTTAGTTTGAAAAATCGTTCTAATTTAAAAGAATAGCACCACACCATAACTATAATAAGAAACGATATCATTGGAATCACTTTCAGAACAATTTTTGCAGCTGATGAACTATAAAAACATTGAAAGCCAATCAGAATCCAGCCTGCCTTAAAGAGCTCGAGCATTAAAAGTGCTATACGACATAACTGCAGTGCACGCTAAGAATAAACAGAATGATATTGTCCGCTGGTGTGGACACTAATAGTCATCATTATAGTGATCTTTATAGTTATCGTTCTCGGTGTGAATGGGAATTTGTTTATATGATTTATGAGGACACAAATTTGTATCATGATGTGTATTACACTGGTATTACAACGTAAATGTGGTTTATGAGGAAACTCCTGAGTCCTCATAATTAAAATGCTTAAAAAACATACTAAACAACGTTTATTAAAAATGTAAAAATGCAGACAGTTTTCTGTGATGGGTAGGTTTAGGGGTAGGGTTAGTGTAGGAGGATGGGATGTATAGTTTGTGCAGTATAAAAACCATTACGCCTATGGAATGTACTCATAATGATAGGTGCACCAATGTGTGTGTGTGTTCCAGAAAAAAAAAGTCATATGTGTTTAGATCGGCACACGGGTAAAAAAAAATAATAATAATAATAATAACAATGAAAGCTTTTCATTCTAGGGTGAACTATTCCTTTATGGTATAGGTTGTATCCCACACAGCCCGTATTAAATCTGATTTTGTTTGTTTTTAATTTCAGAATTTTTCAGCTGATCAATAGACACTGATCTTGGTTGTTTGCCCTGCACCCACCAGTCATCAGTACTACTGCTTTCACCACCATGCTCCTTTTTTCAGTTTTTTTTAGCTTCAGTCATTCACATTTTCATGGCTTTTGTCTTGGCAGGTTAGACTGTGTGATATATAGAAGAAGCAAAGGTGTAGTGACCCAAAGACTACTAAATCCTACTAAATTGGTTTATTCATGATTTCCTTAAAAGACCCTCCACTCCTTTAACCCATTGCTGTTCTTTAGGTGTGTTTTTGGTGTGTTTCCGTGCAGTGATGTTCTGAAATAAGGAGGCAAACAATGACCTCAGTTTTTTATTTATTTTTAATTTTTAATTTTTTTATAAATTGAATGTAAATTCATGTCTGTTACTTTTAACGCTGTCACATTTTCCTCGTTAAATGAACATTACTTTACATTACGTCAAAAAAGAAAAAAGAAACCAAATACAATTCTATTTTGTATTTTTACATTAACAATGTAATTAATGTTCTATTTATTAAAACAAAGTCAGTCTCATCAAGTTAGTGTTTTAAGCATTTTTACGTATTCCAAAATAATAACTAAAGGCAGTGACAATTTAATACACAATTTTATTTGTGTATTGATTTTCAGCTGTTCTTTTTAATAGTCAACTTATTTCGGATCATCAGTCATGCTCGGTAAACACTCTGTCACAGACACGAAGATGTATCTTTAATTTGACCAAGCTGATTGCTCACTAAAACCCCCGCAGTCATCATGTTTTCAGGTTTTTCACATTTGATTTTGACATAAAGCGGTGATATCTAAGTGGGTGAGCTGTTTATTTACTTTTTAATTAGTCTTCCTATTGACACCATCACTTTGTTCATTCAGACTGACGCACGGAATGCACACGTAAACAAGAGGTGGGATTTATCGCATAAATATCCAATCATAACCGATCACATCCAATCATAGCGTGATGGAGGCACTGCCTCCTCTCACGACTTTCCCCCATTCATTCTCTATTACCCCACACAAAACCCACTGCTTTAGGAGCTCTGTTTATTCTCTATGAGCTCAACGGAGGCACGAGAGACGCGGACTCCCGCTGTAACTTTACCTATGGGTGTCGCTGTTGTACAGCTGATCTAGAGAATACCCATAATGCACTGTGAGAGTCGCGCTGCGCACAAAATGAATTCCCACGTCTGACCAGAAGATGGCGCCCGCAGCTGAATCATCCATCCATCCACTTCCCAATGTGGCTACAGCGTAATATCATAGAGGTTTAAATTCATTTTTACTTGATTATTAAATTGTTTAATTAAGGTTTATACATGCTAGTTTTCATGGCGGAGTTCAAGATAAATCTTTTCATTACTACTGGAGCTGCCAGTTTGCTAAGTTTAAAATTATTATTTAATAGCAAGCATAAACTATGCAAAAGCGGCAGCCCTTCCAGCGCACTCAGTATCTGAATTCACTCACTCATTTTCATTCACTCCTTCAAGTGGACTGTATTAGTGGACTAATGTAGGGAATAGTGAATGAGGTTATAGGGGTCTATTTCGAACACAGCACTAGTTTCCTAGTGTGTGCCAGTTTGTACCCTTGATTAATTATCCCATTCACCTGTTGTCCTATTAATTTACTCATTTAGTCTGTCTAAATATATTCCGTTTTGTTCAGTTCTTTGGCCGGTCTCCTCTAAGGTCTCGTCTGAGTTAAGTGGTTGTGAATTCCTGTGGATTAAAAATTTGTATGTTATTCCCCTGCGTCGTTTGATATTTTTAGCATCCACACGTGATACACATATATATTATATAAATTATATTTATTGTAATGCTTCTAGTAGTAGTAGTAATGCTTCAATGTTGTATGACTCCAGTGCAGTGCAGCTGCAGAGAGGCTGGTAATGTTCTTGTAGTCCATGATCTTGTAGCACATCATACCTTTAATATGAAAATGAGTTTCATTAATCCACATGAATTTCAGCTCTATAAGGTCATGCAGGTTTAGTCTACTTTCTCTTAACCACCCAGAGGCTGCTTGTCAGTCAATGCAGCAGTACCTATTCAGCCATTTATTGCTGCTTTGCTGCTGTATGACTAAATAACACACATTTACATTTTTATTAGACTAGATCTATCATCCATGCCACTGTAACAAACTTTCCCTTCTAAACAGGGCCTCACAGAGATGAAGTCATTAGCCATAGGTCTGAATTACAAACTATTATGGTGCTGTATGATAAATGGTTTCCATTAAGATCTTAAAGGAATAGTTCAAACAAAAATGAAAATGCTGTCATCAATTACTCACCCTCCGTTGCTGTTTGGTTTCTTCTACCAAATACAGTAAAGCACCATGCATATGTAACACAAACGGAACTATTTCTGTAGTTCTGTTGGTTATTTTCACACAATTTACTTCATTTATATGGAAAACAATTGCATGAAAATTGCCAATTTTCATTTTTTGGGAAGAGTATTTCTTTAAGTTACTTCATAAAATCAACAGATCCATTGAAGAGAGAAAGGAGAGAGACAGAAGGGACATGAAAAAGAAGAAGAAAAGAGGTTTGATTTAGGAAAAGACACACTGTACACTGACTGATGTATTTCTGTATTGGCTGCTGTGGTTTCAGAGTCTTGTTTTCATATGTGCGTCTCTCCCTTATGCACTAACATATGGCAAACAGACTGAAAATGAATTCTGTACTATAAGACTGATCAGCTTAAAAGGTCTAAGATCAAATTGTCTAAGAAGATTTGAATGCAACAATATGACCTTTGTGCAAACGAATTTGGACAAACCATAATGGGCACATCTTACATGATTATAGGAATCCAAAAGTTGGGAATTTCTTTGTTAGGAGATACCCTATAAAATCTGGAACTAACTTGACTGAAAACACAAGAGCACTTAAATATGGCTGTTACCACTAAAAAGGCACCATGTTTCAATGTGGCAGCTTGGTAGTGGCTTCTTGGAATAGTAAAGTCTGGATTTCCCATGGCATTAACCACTGTATTAGTCTGCAATTATGCTCAGAGAGGGGCAAGTCAGTCATACTCAGAATATACGGTCATCAGTGGCACCCTATAGATCTTGAATAAATGAAATGAAGTAGAGAAATATCACCCGTTGGCACTGAAAGCTTAGATGAGCCTGTCATATTCCTTGCCCTGTAATCAAAGCAGGAAATGGCATTTTGATGTACAGTGAAATGAAATAAAAGCAGTCAGGCTGTAGTTGTGTGAAAAGATGGCAGCTAAACTAACGGGGGAAAAAAATGTGTTTCTGGGTTAAAGGAGGTGGTTCGCTGGTAACCAGGTCACGTTCGTGAGGCAGCAGGGAGGTTTTCTTCACCTCAGCTGAAATGGATAATGCTGAAGCTCTGCTTTGTTCTCTGTGAACACATGATGAAGAGAGCAGATAGAGGAAGGAGAATAAGAGAAGTGGTGCTTGTATGTGTGTTTTATGGCAAGGTTGAAAGAGATTTTAAAAGAGTGAGTTTGAAAGAGAAAGGATAAAAATTCATAGGAGCATCTACAGCCCTTCAAGACATTTAATAACAGCTGTCTGCTGGTCCTTTCACGTTTCATACAATATTGATCAGCTATTACATTTTTTTTTTTAGTCTTATATGAAGAAAGCCCCTACATGAAGATTATTTGAACATTGTGGTACACACGCATTGTGCAAACATTAAAACTTTGGCACTGTTCTTTTTTCTAGCACATTTGTATTTTATAAAAGTTATAATTTATTTTATTTAAAATATTTTGCAAGAAAATGTGAGTGTTACCATGCAGTTGCTAAAATGTTCTAAATAGTGTCTAAAGTGTTCCGTGTTGTTCTAGGGTGTTCCGTATGGCCCATATTCTGGTCCCTAGATATGGCTTCAATCCCTCCTTCAGTATAAAAGTGCGGTCACATTTACTTTTGTTTGGCAAATTTTTATGAGCGAAATCCAAGCAGTTTAATAGAAATCCATGCAATATGGAATTTTACGTGAGAGTGAAAGATTTCGCAATGGTTTCAAGTTGGTCAAGCGAATTTGCCCCATTGAACCAACAGAAAACTGCTTGGTTTGAAAATGATGTGCTTCATGCATTGCTACACTATTGATAATGGCCATTTAACCTTTGTTGCTTGTGAAATTTCACACCTTAAAGGATTAGTTCACTTTCAAATGAAAATTGCCCCATTTACTCACCCTCAAGCCATCCTAGGTGTATATGACTTTCTTTTTTCTGATGAACACAATCAGAGATATATTAATAAATATCCTGACGCATCCGAGCTTTATAATGGTAGTGAGCGATACCAATGAGTATGAGCTGAAGAAACTGCATCCATCCACATCCATCCACACTGCTCCGGGGGGTTAATAAAGGCCTTCTGAAGCGAAGCGATGCGTTTGTATAAAAAAAATCCATATTTAACAAGTTATGAAGTAAAATATCTAGCTTCCGCCAGACCTATATACACCTAGGGTGGCTTGAGGGTGAGTAAAGCTTGGGGTAATTTTCATTTGAAAGTGAACTAATCCTTTAAGTTTTTGTTTTTTGTTTTACAAAGAAACATCCATCAGATTAGTCAACCATTATTTAGATCCCCCCCCCCCCCCCCCCCGACTCCCCTGGACTGATATCTCTTTTAGTGGCAGTTTACAATGCTCAAACTAATATACATCAAGAAAATACACAGATAAATACAAAACAAACTAGTTTGAGACATGATATGACATTGTGTGGTTTCCTAGGATCACTCGGACAATCCTCTGGGAGCTGCTGTGACTCTGGCCCATGAGTTGGGCCATAACTTTGGAATGAACCACGACACACCAGAGCGAGGATGCGGCTGTAGGATGACTGTAGATCGTGGCGGCTGCATCATGACCCCCTCTACAGGGTGAGTATGTGCTAAAGAAACTTGCTGATTACAGAATGATTACTCACCAGGTTTTGCCACTTGCCAAACCTTTGTCAGTAAATAGGAATGTTTGAACGTTGCTGGATAGTAACTAAATACATGCAATCTGTATTATGTAATCAGATTCCAAAAATGAAGTACTTGTTATTAGATTATATTACCTTTTAAAATACTTGTAATCAGACTACAGTTACTTTTCTATTAATTACATGATTACATGTTATTCTCACAGTAAGAGTAAATTATTCATAATTCATTGATTCTACTTTTTTGCTATATTTTAAATGTTCCTTTCTATAAAAGTCTGCTGCTTACATACATTCAGGTCTTCCAGTTTTGTGGAACTGCACACACAGACCAGCCACTAGTCATGTGACTAAATATAATGTAATATTTAATGCGCCTCATGCTGTTGATAATAACAAAGAATGGAATATATTTTCTTTCTCTTTGTATTTTTATATCAATATGGTACAAGATTATCCTATTCAAATCAATGTGATAAACGAGTTAGGTCAAAAGTAATCTAAAAAGTAATCAGAATACATTAATAACGAGTAATGTATTACATTACTAACTACATGGAATCAGTAACTGACTACAGTTTGTAAGTAATTTACCCAGCACTGTGTTTGAGCAGATCAAGATCTAACTAGTCTTTGATAACCTCCTCTTGTTCTCCTGAGTGGAGTAACCTGTCTGGATTTGATGTATAAATGCACTGCAGACGCATCACTCAATTAGTCTCCAACGAGCCTCATTATCTGGGGAACGGGCAAATCAAGCTCTCATCATTCATGTACGCAAGAGAATAATCAGCCGTTTACCTGCATCTTATTGACCGGGGGTTAATTAGCCATCTCTCAGTGATGAATTTGCACTACATACTCATACGTCATCGCTGACGTGAGGCTGGTCTCGGATTGAAACTCAAAAACTTGTAGATAGGTGGAAGGCTTGCTTTGTCCACTCTGAAATTTGGATTTCAGACATTCGGATGTCGTCTGGCTTCTGGTGATAACACGCTTGACGGTAATGGTTTTCAGCATGTGACTGGTCTCGAACATGGGTAAACACCAGGTTGATAAGGTGAGGCTGGCTCATAATGGGAAATTTCTCTCCTTACACTTATGCCAGTTTGCCTTATCAGACGATGAACCAGAGAGCCAGGCTTTTAGATGTATCGGTGGAGTATTGGAATGGACTGAGTGTGAAATCTGCCTTCCTTGGGTGCTCAGTTTGGCCAGGTTGTTTTGAGCCAATCACTTGAGACATAAATGTCATGTGACTAATCACTCTGGAATGGCAATGACAGCAGGATAACACTGACTGGCAATCAGTGAGAAGTCCATTTCACACTTTTTTAAGAGTCCAAAATGAGCAGGAACTGCTCAAATTTTACCTGTAATGAAATATTTGAGATTTATATTTATATCTACTGTACCAGAAAGGGGGACCATACTAACCAGCAAAACCTTGACTCCTTGGTATAATTAAACCGGCTCATACTCAACTCATATGCATTTTTACACTATGTACACTACCGTTCAAAAATTTGCGGTCTTGTCTATGTTTTAATGTTTTTGAATAGTCTCTTATGCTCACCAGTTTATATGCTGCATTTATTTTTGTCACAAATACTGTAAAAACAGTAAAAATATTTAAAGTAACTGTTTCTGATTTTATTATATTTTAAAATGTAATTTATTCCTGTGATGCGAAGCTGAATTTTCAGCGTCATTACTCCAGTCTTCAGTGTCACATGATCCTTCAGAAATCATTCTAATATGCTGATCTGGTGCTCAAGAAGCATTTCTGATTATTATCAATGTTGAAAACAAATAATAAAACAGAAACCAAGATAAAAAATTTTAGGATTCTTTGATGAATAGAAAGTTTAATAGAACAGCATTTGTTTTAAATAAAAATATTTTGTAACATTATAATTCTCCTTACTGTCACTTTTAATGCCTTCATTTTATATAATATTTTAAAAAAATAATAATATAAATTTAACAGTAGTGTATACTCTGGGGGATTTTTTTTTTTTTTTTTTTTCCCAGTTTCTGTTTAAAAATACACAATCATTACATTTTTAAAACTATTTTTTAACATTTTCAGCCCTGCAACGTTCTTGGTGTGTGAGACACACATTACCTTCTAGTGTTTTTGAGATATTCCAGGATCAGACTTGTGGCTTTTTCAGCATTCGGTCTATAAAGTAAGGCTGCAGTTTCTGAAGTATTGCATGTCATTCACTAGTAATCATCTGTCCGCTCTCAGCTGTGACCGGTTTTCAATCTCTCTGCTGTGGCTGTCTTATCTCATAGTGGGGATATTTTTGTTGGACCGCAGCTCGACCCTGGATCACGGCCATAACAAACAGCACAACCCTATTCTCTCATTATGTGTTCATATGGCAACAAGACAACATGCTGGGAAGAAGCCTCTCTGGGCTTTTTAAAGCCACCCCCTGGGTATTGTCACAAGAGGTGTTTTTGTCGTCTATTTTAGCCACAGGTACAGAAGAGAGTTTGACATAATTTTTACTTTTTTGTCCTTTAAATATTCATAGCTCCAAATTTTTCTGCAGCGGAATGGATGAATACTTAAAAGGACATGGCACTTCTCTAAAAAGAAGGTGCTTTTAAAAGAAAGCTGGAGTGCCAAAGCTTGTCCCCACCTTTCAAAATAACCCCTCACACATCGCTCAGTGCAGAGTCATTCAAGGTTTTTGAGTTTAGTGTCTACTTCTGGTTCATGTAGGGATTGTAAGTCAAAGCGTTTGTTTTGTATTGTTTTACTGGCAGTGCACATGAATTTGTTGTATCAGAGGAGCTGTGTACTATTGCAGAGTCAGGAAAATGCTGGCCTATTTTTCACTTCCCATGGGAAAAGCACAGGCTTCCTTAGTTTATTCAACCCTAAAGGCCGAAACTCACGGACACACGCGGTCTCAAAGACACAAAAAACACATGCATAGATAGACTAAAAAACATCATTTTCTTAGTCTTAGTTTTTGTCTTATTTTAAGGATTTTCAGATATTTTTACTAAAGAACAAGATCGATTTCCACAAAACAACAGCACAGTTTTCAACATTGATAATAATAAGAATGTTTTTAGCACCAAATCAGCATATCAGAATGATTTCTGAAGGATCAGCCTGGAGTAATGATGCTGAAAATCCAGCTTTGCCATCACAGGAATAAATTACATTTTTAAAATAGAAAACAGTTGTTTTAATACTTTAATATAATTCATTGTAATAATATTTCACAATATTACTGTTTTTACTGTATATTTGATTAAATAAATGCAGCTTTAACTGCTTTTGGGATTTTACTAAACCGAAAACCAGTCATACAACTTATGAAAGGAAATCTACTGCAATAAAAATAGTTCATTTAACAAAGCATAAATCATAAATCAGACTCTCATTGAATCCAAAATATTGGATTGGATTGTTTATATCTACATTAGTGATACCCGTTGGTATATGTAAACTGGTGAGCATAAGAAACATATTTTTTAAGATATAATAATCTTACTGATTTTATCTTGTTTAATTAAGTTTATATATTTTATCCCATTAGCAATGTTTTTTTTTTTCTTAATTGTTTTTTTTTCCTTTAATTCTCACAGCATAAATGCATGATTGTAAATTTCATTTATGCTTAAAAAGACTTATTTTACATTGCTAAACTAAAAAACTATTTATTCAAATAAAACTTTAAGATATATTATGTAGAAACAAATATGCTGAAATGACTATTTTAAGGTTTAGATAAATTTCAGAGATAAATACTATTTATCAGTTAAAAACCATGAAACACCAATTCACATATAAAAAAAAAAAAACACTTTCTCAGTTTTAATTTTCTCCATGTGTTTGATCCTTTGTCTCTGTGCTGTTTTCTCTGGCTAAATAAACCTTCTGTAAGTTGGCCTTAACAAAGCACACATTCTGCCTCTGATTTATTCAGTTCCTCCAAACCCTTTTCCTGCAGTTGCTGGATGTGTTGCGCTGTTCTTACTCTGCAAGGATCTATTTTAAAGTTCAAACATGAGAAATTCATGATCTTGCATGCAGTGTTTTTCTCCCTCTCTCGTTTTGACAGCTCTCAGCCCCAGTGTCCTATCTGCAGATTCGAACGAACAATAACATACAGTCTGGGAGATTCAGAACTGGAAACTCAGCAGAAAGACAATTGCAAATAAGACTGAAAAAGATGGTCTGACAGACAGGACAAACAGACAAAACAAAGAAAGATGGAGGGACAAAAATAAAAATTAAAAACTACCGTAGATCTGCTTCAATTCAGCCTGAAGCATAAACAGGAAGTTATTGTCGGCTTCTTAATGTTTTTCAGCCAAATACAATAGCCAGCATACATGCCAAAAACTGTATAAGGAAGAAATAAGGCACTTGTTTGAAAATGAATGGAGGAAATTGCATTGCTGAACATGGTGGCTGTAAGAAATGGAAGTCAAGCCTTTTAGTTTAAAGAGCTAATCGCCGCCTTTGATTATTTCCATGTATAAATTCCTATGGAGTCAACCTTTTGTTATTGTGTTTCCCCATTCAGTTAAACAGGTACAGTACAAGCAAAACTGGAAATCACTGTCAGGGTGGCCGCAAGTTGGACTAACTTACTCTACAAAGGCACCAAAGAACAAACACATCTTAGCTTGAGGTATGAGGCTATCAGCAGGGTGTTAAACATTGTGATTTGACTTCTTTAGACAGTGCTTACCTCACACAATCTTGGCCTGTATCTTCACTACAGAGCAAATGAGGGAAGAACGTTTGCCCGTAAGATCCAGCATGTCAGATGGCCTTTTGGAAAGAGCACATCAGATGCTATCGCTTAATGGGTATCGCTTGCACCTTTTATTGTGGTGCCGGCACACCGAATCTCAAACGGCGGTGTTATCTTCTAAATGACAGGCAGCACAATAGAGCCCGACTTCGAATCAGTTTGCATCGCCGGAGGAGGCTCATTAAACAGACATTAATTTCCTCATTCTGCACCTATCGCTGATAACATAACAGCTCTAATAGGTCAAACTCAGAATGGGGATTTGAAAATGTCTAGATGCAAATGACTTCTTTTTTCTACTGTCCGGGCAGGTTAATGCAGATGACTACTAGGCTATGTGTGTGTGTGTATACATTATGTGTGCAAAAAGAATGAGAATGTGTTTAAATATGATTTAAAAGTAATGGATTCAATGCAGGCTAATTGGAAAAACTTACCTGTGGCGTCACTGATGTTAACAAAAGGTAAACGTGAGATAAAAAAGCATTTGCTGAAGCAACCATGCCATTTTACCTCTTTGAGCTATTTTATTGTGACTCGCGTCAAAGTCATTTCACTCAGCGGCCATATTTGAAACATCTCTTGGGCAGCTATTCATAGTTTTAACATGACGTCACATATATATAGGAAAGCCCACCTGGAGGGCAGTGTTGTCATGTCCGCGGTTTTCCCGTGGAATTGGGCTACTTTTAAGTTGTTGCTGCGGGTAAAAATGTTTTCCGCAGGTTGATTTCCACCCCCATACATATGATTTCAGCGCTCCAACACCCCCCAGACGTACAAATTGAGTGGAGAATTTGAACGCCCGATGGAGAAAATCGCTTCGGGCTATTTTTGGGCTACTTTTGTTGCACAGACCTGGCAACCCTGGGCAAAACAAGGCTTTCCTCCATTGCCGCCAGTGATTTTTACCAGGTTTGTACAAAGTACTTATAATTTAAGACAGTAATATTAAAAGACCAAATTCAATATACACCTTATTGATGATGTTCAGGGAAGCAGATGAACCCAGAATATAAATAGAACACATAGTTTCTCTTTAAGAGATTTTCCATAGAAAACCATTATAAAGAAAACACAACCATTTAACACATTGCGTCAATATTCTGGGCTCATCTCGCCTGTATATCATCATCAGTAAGGTGTATACTTTATATTTGGTCTTTTAATATCACTGTTTTAGTACATTAAGGCACTTTAAGTATTTTTCACGTTAAGCGTTTTAGAATGCCTCACTGTTTTTAGTGATTGAAACACTGCAACAGGTGCTGGATATGGATCACAGGTGCCCAAAACTTGCATTTTATTGGCATATTTTTATTTTTCTTCTTTTGAGGTGGAAAATTGACAGGCCTGTTATGCAGTTCTATGGATGTTTTGCCCGCCCGGTCTCCATGCCAATCACATGAATGAAAACTATTAATTTCAATCATGCAAGTGCAGCTCCTATCTCTTTGAATGGGGAGAACGTCTCAGGTTACGTATGTAACCATGGTTCCCTGAGAACAGGGAACGAGACTCTGCGTTCGAGACGCATATGGGGAACGTCACTCGTGACCCGGTGTTCGAAACCACTATCAAAAAACTCCAATCCTATTGGCCGGCGACAGCCTATGACGTCATATGGCGCGACCCGGAAGTATAAAGGGAAGCAGTCAGTATCTTTCGTCTTTCCAGGACTGTTTGTGTTTCTGCCACTATCGTGCCACCTCGTCTTCTTACAAGGTATTTATCATGTCTGAGGACAAGACTAAACGTTTTAGGAAGTGTGCTGATCCGTGTCCGAGATTCTTGACACCGGAAGATACACACAACCTTTGCGTTCACTGTTTGGGAGAAGAACATGCGCGGACAGTGCTTGAGGGCGCTGTCTGTGTGAATTGTGAGCGTTTTCCTATGAAAACGCTCCGTTCCCCGCCTCGCCCTCTTCTCGAGGGAAGGGGTGTCGGCATCTGTGCCCGGTGGATCTGGCCCTGCTTCGAACACCGGGTCACGAGTGACGTTCCCCATATGCGTCTCGAACGCAGAGTTGAAGTTCCCTTTCGAAAGGGAAATAAAATTCTCCAAAGCTGTTCAATCCAAACTTACGATTAAATTTCATATTTGAAATCACCAATGAAATCTGACAACAACTGTATCATAAATGTGGTTTCTTATGCTCAAATAGCATTATATAAAAGCTTATTTTTCAGGCTAGAGCAGCTAACGGAATTAACCGATAGGCGATTGGCTCTTTTATTTAGGAGGCGGGACTTATTTCACCATATTGGGCGTTGCACTTTTTCCCATTAATATGAGTGCATCGTCTTTCTATATATAAAGTCTTTGCTCACGTTTCACGGGACTCGTACCTGAGACCTCTGCACCGTGAGTGTAATGCTATAGCGCCATGCCAGGTATGAAAGGGTTGTGAGGGATAAACTTACAGTGTTTTCAATGGCATCCTCTGTAAAAAGATGTATAAAGCTCCTAGATCACTTATAATTTTCATGTTGTCTGGATTTTTTTTGTCTACTGAAATTTCTTAGAGATATTTTTGCAGTGTTTTGTCAGCAGAATAATCCAAAAACACATAAAAAAAAAAAAAAAAACAGTACAAGCCAAGCCACTGAATCCCTCACAGCCTCACTTTCATTCCTGTTTGATACATTAGAAAAGCCATGCATATGAAGCTGGTTATGTGATGCAAATGTCGAAATGTTTTAGTTTACAAATCATGCGCTATGGTAAAACTGTTTTGTGGTCATAATTATTTCTGTGCCAGGAACAGTTTTTAATCAATAATCCACCCCCTTTAATCATATTTGTGTGAACAAGAATAATAGTTGGCGTTTTACTGCCACTAGTGTTCATTTCAGCTGGAAACTAGTAAATTGTATGTTTAGGTAAGTTTCTGGAGCTTTGCAAAAATGTAGGTAGAGGTTTTTCCAACAAGTGTTTTCTTTTAACAAATTGTTCGGCATGGGTGTGTGTATTATGATATCAGATGTCATCATGGTTTGACCGAGAACTAGGCTGTGCTGACATCTCCCAAAGAGAAATTTGAACAAATTTGGAATTCTGTGACGTACTGTAGAGAGGTTTACGCTAACAGTGACCAGAGGAACGCTTAGGAAACATGAATAATTGGGTAACATGCAAGCTCAGCTGAAACAATACCAGTTATCAGGGTGTGTTTCTGTGTGTGTGAACACCCTCTATGAAAATACAACAAGTGAGACACATGTATCTCGTGCCTAGATGGACTCAGTTGCACCTCAAGTACAAAGCCAGGTTTAATATTTTAAGTTGGTCACCAGTATGTTGTGTGTTGGTATCCTCAAAATGTTCACCATCTTGTCATTCCAAACACATATGACTTTCTTTCTTCAGCAGAACACAGTAGGAACAAGAACTAAGGTGGATGTCAAATACATTTTGGCCCTTTCCTATTGTATGGCTTCAGAAGACTTGTATGTAGTGAAGAATACAGCATCAAGACTACTTTTGTGATACTACTGTGGACTGGGTATTTTGAAACTTGAAAGCCTCAGTTTAAAGCAATTTACTGTAATTGCATGGAAACGGAACTATATTCTTGAGAACTCCTCCTTTTGTGTTCCATGAAAGAAAGAAGGTCATACAGATTTGAAGCGACATGAGGGTGAGTAAATGATCCCTTTAAATACATCAAGTTTCATCAGCTAGACTAGCTCTAAATCAGGTCTGACCAGCATAAATCAGCCTTTTTAATTTCATCTTTATTGACTTTTTTAACAATGCAGTGTTGTAGCTGGCTTGCATTGGGTCTTATCTCATTCCTGCCCTGTAATTTAAAGATCTCCAAAACACAGCAGGTGCACTGGCATCAGATCAGAGGTGTCAACAGCACAAGCGAGATTGATTAGAGCTATTGATTTTATGCAAACACTCAACATTGCACTGTTTCATAAATATATCAAAATGTTTAAGCACACTCGTTTTGGAGAGGACAGCAGGCGTGTAATTTCAGAATAATTTACTCTGTAATCAGCATCTGGGTTCATTGTTGTGTCTTGGAAAAGATGTGGAATTATGAAGCAGATGCTTAATGATAGCAGTTAAAGTTTTCAGATGCACGCAGATCTTTGAGTTGAGAAAAGAGGCTTTGACAGGGTAGACTGCAGGAGTTCTCAGTGGATTTTTGTGCGTCTGCGGCTGTGATTTACTGGGGTAAAGAAGTAAAGAGAAGTTCAAGCAGAAAGGATTTGTTGTTTGCTCGAATTTGAATTCATAAGGAGGGCTTTAGGGCTTGAACAGATGCTAGGAACGGAGCGAATCATTTGGCAATCACCGAAGTTGAGTGAAGAGAATAATTATGTGAAGGTTTAAGATTTACTCGCACACTTGACTCTGTAAATAATTATGTACATGTGTTTTTATCTTTGGCAGTATCTTATCCCATAACCCCCAACAGCACTTTTTAAAAGTGGACTGGCACACAAATCTCAGACTCATGCTCATATATGCCTCAAACCATCTTTGCGTGCCAGGCCATACAAACCAATCTGGCTTTTGCCAGCACAATTTTTCACCACGCCAAGTCTGCTTAACCCACTTGACCTGATGCCAACCTCTGCCAGCTTACCCACTGCCATTCAAAGCAATCCATCCCTGGTGGCAATCCCTTTTTAGACCAAAGTCCTTTTCTTTGTCACATTACTATTCTAGCCCTCGCTGCTGCAAACGGCTCATTGCACAAACTACAGCGCTGCTTAAATGTCATTTTTGGATCATTAGCTTTTTTTTAGGGTGTTTAAGATACAGTATGTGTCGCTTCCATTTGCAAATGTCATGACTTTTACTTCCAGACGCCCCTACTGATTGGTCTCTTTCAACTGTAATCCCTTTAAAGGCGGCATTAAAACTCACACACGCTTGATTGTGCCCTAGCTTACTGCCACACTGCTGGCATCTGGGAGATTTGCAGAAGACCATGGGCTCGTTGCAAATCAGTGTTTGCTTGTTTCTGTTTTATTGTCGCTAAGCTGACGGCATTGATTTGTCTGTTTGAAAACGCTCTGAAGAGTCTGTTTCTTTTGTGGCTGAATTGTGTGTTTGCGTGTGTTTGTCCTAGGTAAGAAAAGTCAAAATGTGATCTCTAAATATCTTGATTGTTTGTCCTTGTTTTCAAACTGGGTTCCAAGTACAGCCAAGGGTCTGAAGGGGCTTAACGTTAACTTGTTATCGATTACATATGTTCACTAGTCATTATTAGGACATTTACTAAATTTGATATTATTAGTGTTTCATCTTTCATTATGGTTTCTTTGAAAAGTCATGTGATTAATAATATAATATTCATATATTATTTTAAAATAGTTGAGACATACTAAGGACATATAAGATGGAGAAAATCTGGAGAATTAATCAATAAATGAATAAATAACATTATAAATACATAAATAAATAAGAACAAATAAGGTAATATATATTTATTCTCCTGCAGATCTTTTTTATTAAATTTAAACAAGAATGACCTAGATAGTAAAGTTCAATGGGACAAACTTTGATGTTGGCTTGACAAAGCCTTGTCTGAAAATTTAAAAAATTGCTAGCATGAATTAACACGTTATTAACGTTTTAACACATGATTTAGTGTGTTGCTAGCAATTTTAGTACACTGCTATCATTAATTAATGCTCTGCCAACATGAATTAACATGTTGCTAGCATGAATTAGCACATTGCTAACATGATTCTAGCATTTTTAGCATGTTGCTAACATGATTTAGCATTCTGCTAGAATGTTTAAGCACCCTGCTAGCATTAACGCATTACCAACTTGAATTAACATGTTGCTAGCATGAATTAGCACATTGCTAACATGTTTTAACACATTGCTAACATGAATTAGCATGTTTTAACACATTGTTGGCATTAAAAAGCATGTTGCTAGCATGATTTAACACATTGTTAGCTTAAATTAGCACATTTTTGCATTATTTAGCAATTTCCTAACATGTTTAACCACATTGTTAACATGAACCCTGCTAGCATTAACGCATTCCCAACATGAATTAACATGTTGCTAGCATGATTTAGCCAGTGTTACCATGAATTAACATGTTTTAGCACATTGCTAGCATGATTTATAGTGTTGCTAGCATGAATTAGCATGTTGCTAACATGTTTTAGCATGTTGCTTACATGAATTAGCATGTTGTCAAGCCAACATAATGACTGGAATGAATGAATGAATATCATTTAATTCTCCTGCAGATTATACAAACATCATACATCATATATCATACAGTATTATACATACATAAATATATATCATATATTTAATTATAAGGGAAAGAAAGAAACAATCAATCAGATTTGACAAGATACCAAAGTATGTTTTCAGATTAAATATGAATTCAAACATTTTCACATGTTCTTAGCTAATCTATCCCCATTCATTTTATGTCATCAGTTGTCTCATTTGTGTCTACTTAAGGACATGTATAAGAAACATTTGAGACTAAGCAAATCCTTAAATAAAACTCTAGAGCTTTGAAAGAACCTCTGAGCAATACATTTTAGTCTGGGGTGTTGTGTTATTGGGCAGGGTGCATTGAGGACACAGGGTGAAGTATGAGGACAGACCCAGAAAACCCCTTGCAGGAGTCCGGCCGGTTGTCCGCCCTACCTCCATGTGCTTGGCTCCCACCACAAACCCCAAACAAGCGGTCACTTACCCCCAGGGAGCACAGATGTTCCTGGCAAAGATTTTCTCCTCCCCACACCTCCCTCCATCCTTTCCTCCCATTTTCCTCTCTTTCATCTGCAGAGTTTATTTTGCTTTATTGGCACAGATGACAGAATCGCTTCTTGTCTGAGTCATGGATGTTTGATTCAGGCCTGTGTTCCTGTGTTTGCTCGCTAAAGGTGAGCGCTGAGGTTGTCTTTGATGAGCACGGGTGGCTGGGAAACAATCAGTCCCGGTGGACAGAGGACGGGCGGGGAAAACAGAGGTGTTAAAAGTTCATCAGCAAGCTCTTCAAAGGCTCTCAGTCAAAGGTGCATGAAAGTGAGATGGATGTGACATGCGTGTGGCTGCATATGTCTGTTTTGCAACCGTTATGATGTGTATGAAAGATTGTGGCTTTAGCCTGGAAATATTATTCATCACTGAACAGCTTGGTAAGGATGAGTAATTGCTCAGCTATAACAAACTGCTAATTGCTATAACAGTAGGAGTACTTTGGAGTACAGTATGTTATGTTTTGGATGCTGTGTCGGAGTCCCTATAGCCTCATTCAGACTGTCAGTCCAAATCCGATTTTTGTGCATATCCGATTGAAATCCGATCAGATTTAGCAAGTCTGAACGGCCAAAAACCACATGAAACGTTTCGAGCTACATTCATATGTGGTTTGGAATCCTATTCAAATCGCATTTCTGTAAATCCATTTCAGTTTGACTGCTCTGATCGGATTTCACATGGTTTATGTGACTTTCTTACACAACATAAACGTCAGACGTTGTTATAGGAAACATGCTGAAAGTCGCTGCAGAAACGAGGCTGTGTTGTTGCAAAGTGCCGGACAAGCAGAAATTAGCAGTAATTACATCTGCTTTGCATGTTGCGGTTGTTGTTGTTGTTGTTTTTGGCGTATGCCTACGAACGCAATGTCATTGCCATAGAAACCAATGCAGATATTCCAGAAAACGAAAAAGTGCCATGGAGACACAAATCGGATCTGAACACTTGCGAAACACAGTGTAGACATTAAAATTTTTAGATCAGATTCCTATCGGATACACAAATAATCAGATTTGGACTGACAGTCTGAACGAGGCTTATAAGACTGCCTAAATAGCTTAACCAACAAGAAAGCCTTGGCCAACTAGCTTCACCTTCAAGATCATGCTTTATCTGTTAAGTTTTACTGGTCCAACAGCACCAAACCAGCATAAACTACTCTTGACCAGCATGCAAATTCAGGTCTTTTCAGCAAAGCAAGAAACCTTAAGTTAAAAGTACAGCTCAAATCGAAGTTGTTAGTGGTTCATTTGAAGAGTTCAGATGCAAAAGCCGCTAAACACCACCTCAGTCAAAAATGAGATAATGATATTGAGCGAATGCTCTCCGCACATAGTATTTGTTCATCAAATACTTTAAAATCCGCTAAATCCCAGTGTCAGCCCATTCAGTAGTACCGGTTCGTTCGCAGAAACTGCTAAACGCCACTTCCCTTTGTCAGCAAAAGCCTTTAAGTCCAAAGAACCAATCGGAAGTTGTGAATCGAATCATATGATTTCAAGATGAATGACGGTGTGTGTGAGCCGCTTTCAATTGCCGAGCTGCAAGTTTTTTATCATGTTTTGTCTATTGTTACAGTGGCAATGACAGGATTTCGCAAATAGCAAGTAAACACAACATTGTTCCTTTTACTGCTGTAAAACTGACAGAAACTGACATTTTACTCTGTCTTGTTGTCCAAAAAGTTGGATTGAGAGGTTTTTGCATAAAAAGCACACATGGACATAGCTGGTTTTGCAGCAAAAGACAGTCAAATTTGTTAAATACCAATGAATTGACTAAAGTGACATTTTTGAAAATAAGGCATTTCAATAACTGACAAATATCCTTTTCATTGCCATTAAAGTGAAATGACTGAACCTAAGCATAGTAGCCTGGTGTAAAATGCTGATTTAAAAGAAAATATATCAGACGGACTTAGTGGTTTTTGCATCAGAACTCTTCAATTCTTCTTCCTACTACAGGTGGGCCAAAAGATGACCAAAATGACATATTTGAATGTTTTTTTTTCCTGTGAAAAAATGTTTTCATGCCTTAAAAAAGCTTAAATGTAACTCTATACCCTTGCTTCTTTTGAATATGCAAATTAGCCCCGCCTCCACTCACTTGCACCAGCTCAGAGATCCACTTGGTCAACTTTACTGTTATGTAGTAAAAGCTGCACAATGGCAAGTGGAAATACTGGTTTAATTCAGTCATATATGTTTGAACCAGAAACTGATTCAGAAGTGGAAGAGTGAATTGTACAGGGTTGTCTACAAGTCGATGTATCAGAATGGTAATGTGTTTTATGTATCGCTCTCTACAACATCGGATACATAACGGTAATTAATATGATTAGCCTTTTGCTTGACTACGTTATAAAAAACAGCTAATAATGTGTTGCTAATGTTACACAAACCATGTTTCCGTTCATGAGTCGCTATGCTAAAGCCCGCCTGCATGTTGACTGAATGACTGATTGTTTTATTTACAGTTATAAACTGGACATTTTGCACATTTTAAAAATCTAATTTATTTAGTATAATTTTAGTTCATTTAGTTCAAAACATATGCTACATGCCACGCTGTAATTACTGATTGTAACCTTGTGCTATAATTTTTCAGCAGAGGAGTGTTACACCCATTAACCTTATTATTATTAATGTTTTAATCTCTTCTTCACATGCATGCATACACTATTAATCTGCAGGAAGAGTCACTTTCACTTTTCGAAAACACACAAATTCAAGGACATCCATTTATTTAGCGTTTCACATATTTATGAGTGCATAGCAAATGCGCACTTTGTTGTTCTGCTTGTTTGTTGGGGTGAGTCAGTAAACTGAAGATACCGGCAACAGACCATGAAGGATCTTCTGCAGTACTCTCCAGCGAGCAGAGCCCAGACCCAAATGAGCTTCATTTGCTCTCCTCTCAGATATTTCGCCTCGTCTTGTTTCCTGCCTGAGGCAGCCTCCCTAGACCGAGGCTGTCATATGATCGTCCGCTGCTCTTCTGAACTGAAAGAGCCCAGTCTTTGTGTCCATGGCCGCTACAGTGACTGCGGTCAGGCTGAGGTCAGGCCCGACGCTGTGTTGTTTATAATCATGTATCGGTAGTGCTGAATTAACATGAAAAGTACCATATGGGTTTATGCTCAGCTGGCTTAGTGTTCTATCACGTAGAGGACTCGGGCGTGAATGCCACAGTGGAAGGTCATATGCTAATTCGCTTTGTTTTGTTGTCATTTTTTTTGCTTGTAAAAAATAATGCCATTAATGACTTTGGGAATTTGAATACTTGCAAATTTATATGCTTGGCTGGGTCATCGAGATTATGTACCGTTACTCGGTTTATTTGGTCTTTTTTCTCTCTCGTTACTCATTACTTTAAAAGTGGCTATTTGCTTAGAAAGCTTTTTCAAATTACTGCTTAAAAGAGTCCGTTCACACCAAGGATGATAATTATAAAGATAATGATAAAGATATAGTTCTAAAAATCTTTCTCAATATTAGAGAATAGCAGAGTTCATATCACAACTGTAATGATAACGGCAAAGAGAAATTATATCGTTGGAATCACTTTCAGAACGATTTTATCCAGCTGATGAATGATAAAAACATTGACAGCCAATTAGAATTCATACTGCTGTAACAAGCTTGAGCATTTAAAGTGAAGGACAAGCACGCACAATTAGTTATAGTTATTTTCGTTATCTTTATAGTTATCGTTCTTGGTGTGAACGGGCCTTAACAATAACGATAAAGATATAGTGGAATGATATCGTTGGGATCGCTTTCAGAACGATTTTTTCCAGCTGTTGAACACTAAAACACTGACAGCCAATCAGAATCCATTCAAATTTAAGGACTCGCACATTGCAGGGAAGTTAAACACCAAGGTCCAGAAAAATCCACCACTGTTTGACAAGTCAAACCCCCTTTTCAAGGATACTTTAAAGAGATAGATTATAAATTTATACTCTCAGAATAAATCTTGAGAACTATTAACGGAGATCATTATGCCAGGCTAGCAAACAGTGCAACATAAAATTACCTCAGGTATCCAGCGCTAGTTTCAACGACATTGTCTTGCTTCCTTTGAAGTTGCAGTGAAAATAAAAAAATAAAAAATAAAAAAACAATACAATTAAATTCTATATAAAATGTTTAATTAATTTTATCTTTCCTTTCCCATCTCTCTTTGTGGACAGGTACCCATTCCCCACAGTGTTCAGTACGTGTAGTAAGAAGGATCTGGTGGCTAGTCTGGAGAAGGGAGTGGGCATGTGTTTGTATAATATGCCTGAAGTCAAAATGCTCTACGGGGGACAGAAATGTGGCAACGGATACATTGAGGAAGGAGAGGAGTGTGACTGTGGAGAGCTGGAGGTATGAAAGACTAATACACATCAAAGACCTTTGTGCGTCACTACAAAGCAGACCGCTCTTCTAGCTGTTAGGATTAACAGATCTGAACTAGCTCCATATCTAGTCTTTGGTTTTGTTTGGGATTTGATTTGGTCAGTTTAATATTCACAGGCCAATAGCTTTCACTCTGACTTGTTCTCAAAAACTGTTCCTGAATTGACAAATATTCAGAAACAACACATTCTCACATGTGGAGAGACATGCTAAATTGTTTCTAAATATAAAATAGGATACATATATCATTATGCACTATACTTACTGAACATACAAATGGTAAAAAGGAGAAAAAAATCTCAAACAAAGTACAAAAGTGACTGCCATGTTGCTAATCGTATTACAGTTACTGCAGGGTGTCTTTGAAATGATTCATAGAGTGAAATTCCATTTACTTTTGGACCATTACTGCTCTAAAAAATGAAAACTGTTCTACAGTTTATCATGATATGATATCATTATATCAACACAAATCTGGTCTAGTCAAATAAATGTTGTTCCTATCTGAGTCTTGGTGCAGTGGGTTACTGATGTGTTTGGCCCTGTTTCCACTTGGTATTAAGATGCGTTTTGGTTGCTCGGATCACAAGTGGACGAGGGAGACACATTCCCATTTACACCTGGTGTTTTAATCCGTCTCTTTTGTCCACTTTCAAGCACTTCTGTTTTCTTTGAGGACAGATTTGGCGGGTAAATGTATGGGTTTGTTCAGATCTTTTGATCTAATGGTCAGAATAAGCTCATGCAATTTACATATGAACGTGTCTGGAGATGAGGGAAAAACAGATCAGCAGCTTTCATTTCGGCTCTTACAGCCAGAAGACCACGCCGAAAGCTCTGAGTCTGTGTTAGAAATCAGGAATGGTGAGAGAACATTGTGCTTGGTACGTTTTTTGTCTTCAAACCAAACTTGGGTCTTCAGCCGTTCTTTAAATCCTCTCTTGCTAGCACGCTTCCCATAATGTTTAATGTTTAATTAGGTCAGAAGGCGGAATGTAGGCGGTCTTTTGTGGCTGTTCGAACACATGAGTGTTTACACTACGAAAGCAATCCGGTTGAATGTGTTTTCGACTGCCTCTGGGAGTGGTGGAAAGTGGACAGTTTCAAAACGTTTTACATCCCGTTTACACCTGTATTAAACGTCATCCACTTTTGATCAGATCGACCAAAACGCATCTTAATACCAGGTGTAAACACGGCCCGTGTGACATAAAAGAGCTGTTAGAGCCCAGGTTTGAGTCCAGACTGCGTCATCTGTGCAGCCTGATCCCTTTCCTCCTCTCTCTCCCCTTCCTGTCTGTCTCCACTGTCCTATAAATAAATGCTAAAATGCCCCCTAAATATCATGTAGTAATGGAACTGGAGACTTCAGAAATGATGTATGTAATTTAGATGTCATGGAGACATATTATATCAGTGTAGACCTATGGAAAAAAAGCCTGGCCTGAACTTTAAAGTCTAGGATCTTATGGGGAAAAGTTTGTTTGAGAATGGCACCCGTGAGCTAGGGTGATCTCACCAGGGGGAATGAGGGAGGAAGTGGGTAAAGAGCAGAGAGGAAGCCTAGCTGCAGGTCTTGAGTGTTGGGTTGAAGGATGAGAGAAGCCCAACCCCCCATCATTTCACACTGGCTGACGATAGTTTAGAGAAAACAACAGGTCTGTAAAGAGATTTTTGTGCCTCTGAGGAGCAGTTACAGCCAGCGGACTGACCTAACCCAACCCAGCCCTTCAGCACCTCTCCCAGTCCACACCAGGACTTTGTTAAAGAGAGAAAGAGGAGAGAGAGGAATAAAAAGTAGTTTTTGAAAGACATTTCTGTATGAAATAAAATTTTAGTGCTTGAGGTCTTATTAAGCTTCTTGTGTAGTTTTAGAGAAGAACAAAGTACTTCTGCTTCACTACAACAACAAAACAAATGATTTTCAGTCTTAAAAATTCAGCTCTCTCTCTCTTCCTCACCCTTTTTCTTCTAAGATAAATGTCCTCTTTCCTTCAATTGTGCTAGGACTCTGACGTTCCCATCACTTCCAGTCTTGGGTCAGTGATGATGTCACTCACGTACACACATAAACGCGGTTCACTGATACCAAGAGTTCAGAGTTTCAGAAAACTTTTTTTTTTTTTTCTCTCAAAATCAGAACAATGCATGGACCACTAATTTGAAACAGACATGTCAACACACTCACATACACAAACCTACAGTAATGTTTCCAAACTTTTTTTTTTTTTTTTTTTGTTACCATGGATGCAAAGAACTGGTTGAGAGAAGGGAATTTCCTAAAAGAATACGAACTCCACACCTGGAACTAATATCGAATGAAGTAATCATACGGGACGGCTGTTCAGAATCTTTGTTGTTGCTTTCCATTGTTTTTCAGTAACCCCTAATTGTCTAATGTCAAATTAAAGGGGTCATATCCTGTGCTAATGTAGTGTTTTATTTTTCCACTGAAGTCTACTTATAATGTTAGTCAAGGTTTCTTGCACCAAAAACTGATTGTGATTGCTTTTCAGATATTTTTTACATTTATCTACCTTCTTTCTGACCCATAGACTTAAACAGCCTGATTTAAATATGTAAATGAACTCTGTTAAAATGTAGTCGCAATTGTTTTTTCATTTTTTGTTTACTTGTTTTCTTTGCTTATTCTGCTTTTTTATTTATTTATTTTACTTTGCTTGTTTTTTGTGTTTTGTTTACTTTGCAGGGGGTTTTGTTTTGGTTGTTTTTTGTTTGTTTATTTTGCGTGTTTTGTTTTTGTTTATTTTGCCTGTTTTGTTTCTTTTTTATTTACTTTGCTTGTTTTGTTTTGATATCTTTAGATGCGTTTACTTGGCTTGTTTTGTTTTGGTTCGCTTTTTGCTTTGATTTTTGTTTTTTGGGTTGTTGTTTTTTGTTTTGTTTTTTTGTTTTTTTATGACACATTTATAACTTATTTCTGACCCTTAAAATTAAAGGTAACACTTCATTTTAGGGTTTAATTCTCACTTTTAAATAGTTGCTTATTTGCTTCCATATTACTGGTATATTGGCTGTTTATTAGTACTTATAAAACACATATTAAAGCCTTATTCTGCATGACTTTATTCTACATCCCTTAATCCTATTTAATACCTAAACTTAAATACTACAAAAACTACCTTACTACTAACTATTAATAAGCAAGTATTAAATTAGAAGTTTATTGAGGCAAAAGTTGTAGTTAATAGTGAATATGTGTTCCTGTACCTTCAAGATTTAAAAAGGTTAAATGTTATGATTGACTTAACTTTTCTGCCTGTGATACAATGACACATCCATTCAATTCCACTGTCATCCTTGTTTCCTTTAGGAGTGTCTGAACCCCTGCTGTAACGCTACCACCTGCACTCTCAAGGGAGATGCTGTGTGTGCCCATGGACAGTGCTGTGAAGACTGCCAGGTACTATTGTAAATCTCTACTGTCCCTCTTTCCTCATTCATTTTTTGTTCTCTGTGTATAAAATAAAGGCGTGGAAATCACATTCTCCTTGCCCCATTAATAAGTGCAACATGATCCGACATTTGTGCTCCAAACATAGACACTCAGTTTCCTCTCAGGCCTCCAGACACATAAATCAGAGCGCTCAGCTCACTTACTTGCAGAGGAAAGAAGCCAGACCAGGGCCCTCTGGGACAGACCCCAGAACAGGGCTACATGGTCACACAAACTTTACAACAAAGTACAAGTTTTTAACCTTGTGCTTCATTAAGTGAATATGTCGATAAAAATGTCTTGCCACTTTTTTTTAACCATATTTTCTCAGTGCAACTTTTCCATTATTATTATTTTTTTTTAACTGAGCAGAAATAACAGTATGGAGCCCTGCACATGACATATTGGAAAAATATCTGTATATATCGTGGCCACGAATTAACAGTTTGAGCCCACAAACTGCTAATATGTTCATTCCCTCATTTTATGTAAATTGTGTGCACAATATAAAAATTCATTCCCTCGTTTTAATAAATCGTGGCCACATGTTAATAATTTGTTCCCTTGTTTTACTTAAATCAAAATGAGGGAGCGAATTAATAAGTTATGGGAACAAATTCTTAAAGGTGCTGTATGTAATTTTTTTGACTGTATTAAAGCATAAAAACACCATGTGTTTGAAGATAGGAAACATGCTAAGTTCACATACTCGTTTCTCTGAAAAACAATCCTACAGCCAGTTTTTTTTTTATTTTACTTTGAAATGTGTGTTCCGTGTCAGAATGTCTGTTTTTGTTTTGGTCTGTGTGATCCCACCCGCTGCCAATTTACCCAATAGTATTTCGACACCCCGGGTTGCCAGTCGGTGGAAAACAGCGTACTGCAGCCATGGAAGCCAGCAAACAAACTGGGTCAGAGATCGCAGATTCTACCCGACCTAAAAAGCCTCCCCATCCATCTAAAAATCTCTGTGAATGGGAGCTTATTAAAATGCGGATAAATCAACTCATCATCTTACAGTGTGTAAGTCTTCTCACCTTTCATTGTCCGTTGCGCTCGTTCCTGTTGCGTGTTCTCAATTTGGCAACCCGCGTGAGCATCGAGTCTGAGGAGGAGGGGGTGGGGAAACAACTCTCTCCAGTATTTTAAATTTGGATTGCAGTACCCATTTCAACCACTAGCTGTCAATATTACATACTGCACCTTTAATTCGTGGCCACAATTTAACTAAGACAAGGGAATGAATTAGTAAATTGTGGCCATTATTTACTAAAATGGGAGAACAAATTCTTAATTTCTGGCCACGAAATATACACATTTTTGTCCGCATGTCAAGTGTGGGGCTCTGTAAAAAATTTTTTTTACCTGTGTTTTTATTTATTTATTTTTTTTTTTTAAGTTTTTGTAGTTCATGCAAAGCTTGTCTCTGCATGACTTTTGGTTTATCCCATAGTGCCTGCATTGGAGTATATCTTTCTCTTTGCTTTATTTTGAAAGAAATAACCCTTAGGTGAAGCCTTTTGTTCTTCTGTGTGTGTGTGTGTGTGTACAGTTAAAACCAGCTGGGACTCCTTGTAGAGAGTCCAGTAACTCCTGTGACTTACCTGAGTTCTGCACCGGTACCAACCCCCACTGCCCTGCCAATGTGTACCTGCACGATGGGCATTCGTGCCACAATATGGATGGTTACTGCTACAATGGCATCTGTCAGACTCATGAGCAGCAATGCATTACTCTGTGGGGTCCAGGTTGGTACCACTGTAAATTTAAAATGTGGATAGCTGCAGGGTTCCTGGACTTATTTTGCTGACTAAAAATTTGATTGTAGTGTACTGCAGATACATACGTTTCATTAATCATACATTTTTGACACTGTAATTCTATATGTAACCATTGTCTTGCCAGAACTTCCCGTTCAGTCCTGCATGCTTTCATACAGTGAGCTCAAGCAGTATGAAAGCTCACACTGATTGCTGTTATTTATTCCATATGTCTGTTCATACTCCTTTCCAAAAGGATTCAGGCCACAGTCTGACATATATTATCCTTTCATCTGTTTTTGGTTTATATACAAGCTCAAACAAGATGGAAGAATTGTACAGTGTCATATTTCCATCTCTGACAGTGGGCATATGCTGTCTTGTTTTCATTCTCTCTCTTTTCCAGGAGCGAAACCTGCCCCGGGGATCTGTTTTGAAAGGGTAAACTCTGCAGGTGATCCCTATGGAAATTGTGGAAAAGACTCTAAAGGCTCCTTTGCTAAATGTGAAGCAAGGTACAGTCAGGTCACAATACAACAGCACTTTAATCTTTAATCTTATACATAAAGTACAATTTGTTACTTTTTTCAATTCTGTTGTTTTGCTTCAATTCATTTTGTTTTATTTTGTTTTGCTTCTTATGCTTTGCTTTGCTTTGCCTTTTTTGTTTTGTTCCTTTTGCTTTGATCTGTTTTGTTTTGCTTGTTTGCTTTGTTTGCTCGTTAACTAAAATTGACACGTTTTTGTTTTGTTTTGCTCATTCGTTTTTGTTTCCTTTTGCTTTGCTTTGTTTCATTTTGCTTGTTTTCTTCTTCGTTTAATGCAGCATTGGGTAACACTTTATTTTACAGTATCATTGTTACATGCAGTTACTATAATAATAACCATAAATTATGCATAAATAATATGCCTAAACCAAACCAAACCCTTATCCTAACCCTATAGTAAGTACATGTACAGGTTGCTACTTAATATTACTCAGTACTTAAATGTGTAATTACAGTATAACAAAGACACCTTAAAATAAAGTGTAACCCAATATTGTTTTGTTCAATACTACTTCTTTGCTCAGTTTTCACCTGTTATTTTACTAGTTACACTTTATTTTAAGGTGACTTAGTTACATTGTACTTACTCAAATAAGTACTGAGTAATATTAATTAACTACATGTACTTACGGTTAGTGTTAGTTACTTGTATTTATGCATAATTTACTGTCATTACTATAGTAAGTACATGAAGTAACATGGAACCACGTCACTTTAAAATAAACCTTTTACTTATTGGCCATACAAATGCATAGCTTTTATTGTGCCAGCAAGGAAAATTAAAATTAAGGACCAGTGACTGACACAGATATTACAGGATAGAGGTTCTTTCCATGACACACATTTTTGAAACAAAAGAATATTAATCTAAAGAATGATGAGTGTGAAATGATGAATAGTGTTGGTTAAGGTTGTCCTGATTCATTCATGTCACTTGCTGTCTAATTATTATAGGATGGCCCATCAAACATGTTGTAATGATTGTAATTTTATTAATTTCTTTACAGCCATGACATTATTATTCTCAGCAGCAGAGGCAGCCCTATGGTTTTGTGTGTAATTTCTTGTCACTATTAATTACACTCTCTGTTCCTCACATGAGTGAGAGGGTGTAAATGGTGAGAGTAACTCGAGACAACACAATATCCTCTGTTTTTCTATCTTTTTATCATCTTATCCCATTTTTTCTGTGTAAAAACATTTAGCACTGTTGTTGTGTGTCTCACTGTGTTTTGTCCATGTGTGTGTTTATGAAACAGGGATGCTAGATGTGGGAAAATTCAGTGCCAAGGAGGTGCCAATAGGCCAGTGATCGGAACCAATGCAGTTTCCATAGAGACAAACATACCTCTGCAGGAGGGCGGCCGTCTTCTGTGCCGTGGAACACACGTGTACCTGGGTGATGATATGCCTGATCCGGGACTGGTATTGGCAGGCACTAAGTGTGCTGAAGGAATGGTACAAGAATAAATCATCATGCAATGTATCTGCTAAAGATTCTTTGTGTGATCAAGAAATTATGATATTGGTAGAATGACATATTTCTGCCAGGCTGATGAATGCAATAATATTTGGCCATTTTTATTGCCATTGACATTGACCGTTTGGTTGATTAACCTCCCAAAAGTATATTATATTATATTATAAAAAATTAAGATGAGTTAAAATGAGTAATTTAAATAATTAAATATTTCATGGTCATATTTAAACACATTTATCAAATTTTGAAATTATTCAATTATTTTATTCTAATTTTTTAGATTTTATATACAGTGTGTATATATATATATATTAGGGATGCACCAATAAGAAAATTTTGGCCAATACCAATAACCGAAAATTCTTTATATTTGAAAGCCAATAACCAATATATTGGCCAATAAATCTAAATCCATATTTTTGTATAATTTTTGAGAGCAAAATCAAAAGCAAATAATCTATTATTTATCGGCTTTAATATATTGGCCAAATTTTCTTATATAACATAGATAACATTAAAAAAGAACGTATATCAGCCGATACCGAAATGGTGGCCAATATATATATATATATATATATATATATATATATTTACACAGTAAAACCAAAATTTATTCAGACACCTTGAACATTTCATTCATTAATACAGTTTATTCACTATAGTTTAAAAAAAAATGGTAATAAAATATGACAAGATCTCAGAGTTAAACTGAGTCAGAAAAAAATAATCTTAATTATGTCAGATAACACTTAAGAAAAAATTGGTCAGTTCAAAGTGTCTGAATAATTTTTTGTCCCAAATTTTTATCAAATTTACTGGTAGTCCACATATATATACTGTATGTGTGTGTATTGTTATTAATAATTCTTTTATTCTTTTGACAGTCCTCATTTTTTAACAGTCAGAAATAAAACCCAAAACCAATATTTTTATACTTGGTTTAATATAATATAATTTTATTTGGTTTAATTTTGAGTAAATGTCTCATTTTATCTTATAAATATTTCTATAACTTGTCATTATATTGGCCACCCTAGCTCTTAGAAACCCAAATCGGTCAACTACTAGTCAAGGACAATAATATAAATGTTTAATTTCAGTTGATACCTATTCAGTGACTTAACCTGCACTTCTCTTTCTGTCTCTCTCTCATCCTAACAGATCTGTTTGAACAGGCAGTGTCAGAATGTCAGTGTGTTTGGAGTGCACAAGTGCTCTGGGAAGTGTAATGGAAGAGGGGTAAGGTTACTTCCGCTCTGTCAGTTACATTTTCCTAAATCTGACATTAATTATCAGACATTAAGCTCCAATTTGAGTCAGGAATGCTAATAGTAAATGAACACAAATGATTAAACTCTACTGAAAGCCCCACCCTCCACAGATTTGTCCATTTCATTACAGTATAGTTGTTTGCCAAAGTGGACAGCATGTGCCCTTAATAGCACTCAGCTAACGAGTAACTTCACTTGAACTAGATTACTGCTACCATTGAAATAGCAGTTAAAAGCACAGATAAGACACTCATTCTGGACTAAATTAGATCACAGTGTAACCTTGTGTCTTTTCATGGAAGCTTGATACATAATGTGGATATTTAAAGGGATAGTTCATGCTAGTGTAGACAAAACCACCTAAACCAAGACCAGACCAGCACTCCTTAAATTCTTCTAAAAGGTCCACATTTACTACCTGAGAGATGTCTTCTATTAAATCAATACAATTAAAATAATAAGACACTGTATAGATCTGTTTAAATGAAATCACTAACAACAAAATTCATCTTTGCAATGCAGAGGAGGCACAGAAGTTGAATTGGTACAATTACAACTAAATAAATGTTGAGATTAATGTTTAAAAAAATAACATTTTGTGTATTGAAAGTATGTATAAAATCAATATCGCATTAGCAACCGTGCTCATATTCGTGAAAACAGCACTCCTGCTCTTGTGATATTGCTTAATTATATTATATGCTATAATATAAAAATCAAGATCCATACAAGCAGTTTTTTCCAATCATATTTTGAATTTTGTGGGCATTTATATTAATTTTGGTGACATTTTTGACACTATTCCTCATTGATTTCTAACCTGGGACAACAGTAACAAAAGAAATCAAATTAGAAATAAGTTATTGACTAGATTTGAAAGTTTTACATCCAATCACATAACAAATAAATCAGACAATGCACCGGCAATTTAGTGATATCCTTGCAGTTGTGGTCTTGACCGGTCTTGAAATTAAATCCTGAGTCCTCTTAGTCTGAGACTGAAACAAGACAAAACACAAATGCTGTCGAGAACGAGACAAATGTACTTGTCCTACTATTATTTTTTCTAAACCTATATACCTTTCGTTTATCCATGAAACACAAAAGGAGTTGTATGTAGCAGAATATTCTTTTCTAAATTTGAAAATGAATAGTGACCAAATTCTTTATTGGCACAAGTCATATGGACCACTTTAATGAAGGTTTTTGGAGCTCGACAGCCCCTGGACAACATTCACTTCAGTATGGAATAGAGCAGCTCGGATATTCTTCAAAACTTCACCTTTTGTATTTCAACAAAGAAAGTCATACAGGTTTGGAACAACATGAAAGCAAGTAAATGAAGACAGAAATTTCTAATTTTTGGGTAAACTATTCTTTCACTCAATCACATACTGTACCCCAGCCACACTATGTATTCATGCTGCGGTGACTCAACTGTTGAAATACTTCACAATCAATCTCTGTCACTCCAATATAGTTATAGGAGTCATATTTAATTCATTTGTGTACAATTTAAAGTGTCATTCATCATCTTTTGGCTCATATGCACATTCGCTTTTTTGCCAGAGGAGTGCTGAAATGTAATCGCTAAATGTTGTGGCCAAGAACACCCCCACGACGTCTTTTGCATGTGCACCCACTGTCAGCTCTGGAGGGCACGTGTGCAAGCGTATAATGTGTTATTTATTTTCTCTTATTACACGCTTCCTAAATTGGAATTCTTCTTTTTTTGTGTTGGCTATGCAATTACTTCCATTTTTTTCATCCAAGGTATATTTCCTTACTGGAACTGTGCTGCAAGTCAAATTGATCATTTTGGGAGCTCTGTCAGCATCATGGGATGCTAGTCCTTTTGCTTTTTTAAGCCAGACCCGCCCCCTAAAGACCCAGACCTTGAAAAATTGAAGACCACTTAAAGGAATATTTCACCCAAAAATGAAAATTACCCCATAATTTACTCACCCTCAAGCCATCCTAGGTGAATATGACTTTCTTCTCTCAGACAAACACAATCAGAGTTATATTAAAAAATATCCTGGCTTTTCCCAGCTTTGTAATGGGATTGAATGGCGCCTGAGTTTTTGAAGTTCCAAAAAGCGCATCCATCCATTATAAGCATAATCCATATGGCTCCAGGGGGTTGCCTTCTGAAGTGAAGCGATGGGTTTTTGTAAGAAAAATATCCATATTTAAAACTTTATAAATTATAATCACTGGCAGTCGGCCGTACGCGAGTCTAGTTCCTGCTGAAGAGTGACCTCTGACCTGACGCATTACCTATTGACAAACGCGGAAGCACAAAGGATAGAGCAAAACAAAACACCGGTCATGAATTGAAAGTCTAAAACGAGAATTTTAAGAGAAGAGAAATGTCGGAGGATTTCGTTTGTTGCACAGCTCTATTTGTTTGAACAGCGAGAGGCATCTAAGCTTACAATACTACTACATCTTAAATCATACATCGGGTCAAAGGTCACTCTTCTGGAACTTGACTTGTGTACGGCTGCTACCGGAAGCCAGTGATTATAGTTTATATTTTTCTTACAAAAACGCATCGCTTCGCTTCAGAAGGCCTTTATGAACCCCCTGGAGGAAAAGTATGGATTACTTTTATGATGGATGGATGTGCTTTTTTGGGCTTCAAAATCTTGGGTACCATTCACTCCCATTATAAAGCCTGGAAGAGCCTGGATATTTTTTAATATAACTCCGATTGTGTTCGGCTGAAAGAAGAAATTCATATACACCTAGGATGGCTTGAGGGTGAGTAAATTATGCCATAATTTTCATTTTTGGGTGAACTATCCTTTTAAGTCCCAGACCAATACTAAACCCCCTTAAGCCCCAAACCAAAACTAGACCCCCTGACCTAAAATCTAGATAATACTAGACTAATATGGCTATTTTTTCTAGTAGTGAGGTTCTCAAGACCCAAGTCCACAAAATCAAGAATCAAACTCTAATACATTAATTTATTCCTGAAAATTAGGAGTTTGTCTGTTTTATGCATGTTGAAAGCATCTAAGAAAGTTGGATGAGAGAGTTATAAGTTTGAGAGACTGAAAAGTTCGGTCATGTTTTATGATGGTAAAGACATAGCTGCATCTTTCATTTTAGAAGGCAGGCATATAATATTCAGACTGTGATTTAAACATCAAGTGACATCAATCAACTTGCACAGCGACCTCTGACACATGTCCTGATGGAAAAAATTAATGCAGTTTTGTGCAAATGGAACACTGTTGCCCTTGAATGCAGCATTGAACAGTGCATCCATGAACTGAATGCTCATGAGGAGATTCACGCTATTATCCCACAGAATTTTGAACAGCAGGATGTTGTTGCTAATGTCCAGCAAGGAATTTAATCAGTTGGTTTAAGCTGCGTGTGGCATTGACGCCGGTTGCTTCATGTTTACAGGAATGCAACAACAAGAAGAACTGCCATTGTGAAGCTCACTGGGCACCTCCTTTCTGTGATAGAGCGGGGTTTGGTGGAAGCGTTGACAGTGGACCAATGAGACAAGCCGGTACAGTGATGGACAGCTGCACTTTTGACTTACCTGCTAGAGCAGTATGCACTATGCTAACACAGCATGACTTAGTTAACATGCTTAATCAATACTTGCTTGTGCTTCTTTCCAGTCTAAGGCCAGAAACATACTCTTCTACGCAAGTATGCAAACATACAATTTTTTTTAAAGTGCCCCTATTATGGTTTTTTGAATATTACCTTTCATGCAGTAGGTTATATAGCTGTTTGTGAATAAATAAAGTTATTGTCTCCTAAAAGAAAGAATCGATTCTAAACTGCTGAAATGAGTTGTCAGCAATTCCTGTCTCACTTCCTGTTACAAACCTACATAGGTATATTTGCATAATGCCAGAACTGATTCAGTAAAACCGTTTCCATCATTACTGTTCATATAAATGATGAGGAAGCCTCCGGAGCTGAAATTCAGATATGGTAATGGGTGTTTTGTTTCCGACACGCACTGTAAGTGGTGTAATCTGACTGGGCCATCTGACCAATCAGAGCAGAGTAGGCTCTCGGAAAGGAACAGTTTAGAGCAGGGGTGTCCAGACTTGGTTCTGGAGGGCCACTGTCCTGCAGAGTTTGGCTTCAACTTGCCTCAACACACCTGTCTGGAAGTTTCTAGCCTATAGCAAGACCTTTAGCTGGTTCAGGTGTGTTTAATTGGGGTTGGAGCTAAACTCTGCAGGACAGTGGCCCTCCAGGAGCAGTACTGGACACCCCTGAATTCTTTATCAAACAGTTCAGACACTGTGAAAAAAGAAGTGATGCTGCAATGTATATTATGAGAAAATGAAAGTGTTTTTTGACCTTGGATGCATGTAAACCTATTGTAGGAGACTTCAAACAAAATTAGGAACCTTCAATATAGCATAATAGGGGCACTTTAAAAACTCTTTAATTGTTTGTTTGTTTCAGAAACAGCTACACACAAAGAAATTAAACAAAATGATGAAAATGACCCTGTTTACACCTGGTATTAAGATGCGTTTTGGTCGATTGGATCACAAGTGGATGACGATAAATATAGGTGTAAACAGGGTGTAAAACGTTTTGAGATTGTCCACTTTCGACCACTTCCAGAGGTAGTCAAAAACGCATTCAACCGGATTGCTTTCATAGTGTAGACGCTCATGTGGTCGAATGTGTTCAAACAGGCACAAAAGACCATCTACTCTCCGCCTACTGACCTAATGCATAAACATTATGGGAAACGCACAAGCCAGACGGGATTTAAACTTTTAAAGACCCGAGTTTGAAGATGAAAAACGTACCAAGCACAATGTTCTCTCACATTCCTGATTTCTAACATGAAAGCTGCTGCTCTCCATATGTTTATCCATAGTCTCCGGTTGCAATCATATGTAAATTGCGCTTGTTTTGTCCATTAGATCGAAAGATCTGAAAAAACTCCCTCCCCTCGAAGAAATCAGGACAGAAGTGGTTGAAAATGAACAAAAGAGACTGATTAAAGCCAGATGTAAACGGGAATGTGTCTCCCTCGTCTACTTGTGATCTGATTGACCAAAACGCATCTTAATACTAGGTGGAAACAGGGCCTTATTTACAAATGTTTTTGCCAGTGCCATTAAACCAGATGTATTATTATTATTATTATTATTATTAATATAAACTTTGTTTTTATTTATTTATCAATTAATTAATTTATTATTAATTAATTCATTTATTTAAGAATAAACAACTTTACACAAAGAAATGAAACAAAATGAAGAAAATTACCATTTTTGGTTAAAAATGTTATGGCAGTACTATTTAACTATATGTGGTATTGTTATTATTATAAATGTTTATGTATTTAACTATCAAACATTAAAGGAAAAAAGAGAAAATAGAAAACTGACCGTTGAAGACGTTTACACAAATGCCTACTATAGCGTTCTTTGAAAATGGATACTTGCATTGCATTATAAATTGTTTGATATAGAAGCTTGTTTCCGCCATGAAATAAAAAAGGTAATTGCGCCTTTTTATCTCACAATTCTGACTTTTTCTCTCAGAATTTCGAGATATAAACTCAAAATTGCAAGTTATAAAGTCAGAATTGTGAGATATAAAGTCAGAATTGTGTGATAACTCGCAATTGCGAGAAAAAAGTCTGAATTGTGACTTTATAACGCAATTCTGACTTTATATCACGCAATTGCGAATTTAAATCTCACATTTCTGAGAAAAAAATCAGAATTATGAGATATAAACTCGCAATTGTGAGAAAAAAAAATCTGAACTGTGAGATAAAAAGTAGCAATTACGTTTTTTTTATTTATTTAGCGACAACATATTTCAGAATAGAAAAGCGTTTCTGCTTGCAATTATGCATGGAGTATGTTTCGACCGTTTGGGCCTCATGCATTCAGATTCAAATGTACTTCTTCAGGAAGTGCACTAGCTCTAACCACTTTCATCCCCTCTGTGACAGCCACACCGCAGGTAGAACAGTGCAGCCTGGAAGTACAATGTACTTACAAAACCCATTAAACGATTTTCCAGTGGAAAAGCATAACAGCATTGACAGAACACGTCATTGATTTACTGGTGGAAACCTGAAGCACTGCGCTTAGATGTCACTCAGCACTCAAGAACATTGTAAAAAGCTTTGCAGGTGGAGACACAGAGGGGTGTTCGTCGATACTTTTTCACTCTAATCTGACTCTGACTTCTTGTGTTTTCCCTCTCTGTGCCATTCTGTGCCGTGCTGTACAACAGATGTGCGAGTGTGTGTATTAATGTGCGTGCTGTCCTATGTGACAACAGCTGACAGCAGCGCTGTGGCCGTGGGCGCGCTGGTCACCCTCCTTTGCTTGCTGTCGGTGGGACTGATTGTGTGCCTGAAGAGGAAAGCGCTGGTTCAGATGCTCTGCATCAATAAGAAGAGCGCCATTCAAAAGCTAAGGTGCGGTTTCCTCCAGCGATGTCTTCCACAATGTGTTTGATCCTGGATGCTGGTATCCATCTGGGGACACCAAGAAAAGCCTTGTTTTAAGTTTAAGTTTCAAGTTCAGTATAAGTTTATATGGAGTATAAGTTCATATTTGGGGCACAATATTATTTGGAACAGAAAATAATTTTGACATTGCTTCAAAAAAATTCATGGTCACAGTAACATGCTTATAATGGAGGTAAACTGGGCCAGCGTTCCAGAGGGTTTAAAAGTCTAAATGTGAAGCTTGTATTTTTGTTAAAGCACTTGAATTATGCAGTAAAACCGTGTTTATAATTTAAGCTTTACAGTTGTCTAAATCACCCTTTCTTTTTTTTTTTTTTTTTTTTTTTTGAGGTGGGAATAGTTTTCTTAGTGGATGAACTGGTCTAATTCCTCTGGGTGGAGTTTTCTCCATGTAAAAAAAGTGCTTTACACGTCAAGTCCCTTTCTATAGTGTGACAGTTAAATGGGTTAGTGGCTTTATGTTATCATGACATTGATGTTTAAATGGGTAGGGTTTGGTCAGTAAGTGATGGATATACATTACTGTTCAACATTTTGGGTAAAATTTATTAAAATCTTTGAAAGAAGTCACTTCTGCTTTGATCAAAAATACAGTAAAACAGGTGAAATACTATTACCAGTTAAAATAACAGTTGTCTATTTTAATATATTTTAAAATGTAATTTATTAAGCTGAATTTTCAGTGTCATTACTCCAGTCTTCACTGCCATTTGATCCTTCAGAAATCAATGTAATATGCTGATTTGCTGCTCAAGTAACATTTATTATTATCAACGTTGAAAAAACTCAAAAAACTTCACTGATTTTCAACCCGCTTTGTATTGTTACAGTGTCGGTAATATATGTAAACAAACAATGTTTAGTCGTTACGTGTTACCTGGACTGAGAAATTTATGTTTATTTATTAGAAAAACGCTTATCCGGCAGACCTTTGACAGCTCTAAAAATCTTTCAAAACTGATGTAATGCATTCAAATTGCTGGACAAAAGTTTTTCAATTATCTCGAGCGTTAAAAAAAATATATATATATATACTGATATTTACAAAAAAAATAAATAAAATAAAATAAAATAAATTATATGAAAGGTTTTAAACCTAAAATGATGCCATAGACCTTAGTTTTTAATTTTGTATTATTAAGACGCCATTTTAAATTGTCTGTTCATTTGTTCAGATAGTTGCACCACATCACATTTTGGGTTTTTAAGATAACAAAACATAAAATAATATGTATTATTTAAATGCATTAAAAATGAATTCAAATAATAATTCAAAGAATAAAGTGATATATGTCACGAATTGATCAAATTTTTTAAAGGAAATGCACTTGCACTTACATTGTAAGTGCTTTACTTTAAACATGATTTTTGCTTTTTAAAAGTAAGGAGCAAGTCATATTTTTATGGTAATAAATATTATGCCACAGTGGACATCCCTACTGTAGTAATCACTTTCACCAGCCCTAATAATCATAAAGTAAAATAAAACTTTTCGAAAACTCTTTCTTAATTTTACAGATCAGTTGGGCGAAAGCGAGCACCCGGCTCCCCACAGACCCAGTCAGTCTTCAGGGTCTCACCTCAGCACAAGCCCTCCTCTTTACCTTTACACTCCCGATGTGACAAGGTAAGTGTGGTACTCTACTCATCATCAAAATGTCCAAAATATTGAATATTTTAAATAATAAATATCTTATCTAATAAATAAAAAATATATTTTTTTCTCCAAAATTCTTGAATACCTTTTTTTTTTTTTGGTAGTAAAAATCCACAAAATCTTACCTACCATTGCAATTGTGAGAATTTTTGGGAGAAGAATCATTGTAAATTGTTATTGTTTGACCAAATACCAGATTTTAGGTGAAACTTTACAGTACGGTCCCATTAGTTAATGTTAGTTAATGCATTAACTAATATTAGTGTTACGGACTCAGTCACGTTCTGTTTGTTTTGTTGTCATATGTCACATGATCTCCTTTGTTCTGTTTTCCCGCCATCATCAGTCACCATGGACACTTACGATATCATCACAGCTGTTTGTCATTTTGGTTCATTGATCTGTGTATTTAAGTTCCTGTTTTTCCTATGTTCATTGTCCGGTCTCGTCATTCCTGAGTTGTGTTGCGTTTCTGCCTGTTCCTGTTGGATTTCTCTAGTAAAGACTTATATTGTATCTTATCTCCTTCGTCGTGTGTTTCCTGCGCAAGCAACCCCGTGACAATTAGCTTACAATGAACAATATATTTGTTACAGTATTCATTCATCTTTGTTAACAATAGTTAATAAAAATACAACTGTTCATTGTTAGTTCACATTAGCTCAGGTCCATTAAATAATATTAACAGACACAACTTTTGATTTTAATAATGTATTAGTAAATGTTGAAATTAACATCAACTAAGACTAATAAATGCTTTAGAAGTATTTGTCATTGTTAGTTCATGTAGTTAACGAATGTTGAGAAATGAAACCTTATGTTTTGTATCATTTTGTGAAGAATGGTCATCTGAAGTATTATTTAATCCCCTATTAACAAGCAATAACAAGATTTTTTATTAAATCTCAAACTCCATAATTCAGTACCTCAGTGTCTGTTCTGCCCAGTGAGGAGCAGATGAGGTCAGAATTACTATGCCTGTCCAAGCCAATTAATTCCTGGCTTTCTGTGTACACAGCATGAGACTTAGGTGCATAATTGATTTATTCTCCTGTATCGATCCTCAAAGAATATTAATGAAGTCCAGATCTTCATCTCAAACCTCAGGTGTTCAGTTTGAAGCATTTCTGCTTCAATTCTGTGTAATGCACTTGAGTAGCATAACGATATCATGATTGAAATTGTTTGTTGTAGCTGGAAGCCTTTGTATGATCAAGAGATCAGGTCTCTAAGGCCCTGTTTACACCTGGTATTAAGATGCATTTTGGTCAAAGGGATCACAAATGAACGAAACTAAATACAGGTGTAAACAGGGTCTAAAACGTTTTGAGCTTGTCCACTTTCGACCACTTCCAGAGGTAGTCGAAAACGCATTGCTTTCGAAGTGTAGATGATCATGTGGTCGAATGTGCTCGAACCTGAATGACATGCGAGAACAAACCTCTTGCAGAAGCTCAAATGTAACACAAGAATGAACCTCATTGGTTACAAGGGCAACCTTTGAGCTTCTGCAAGAGATTTGTTCTCGCACATCATTCTGTGTACTCTTGCTGATCAGTGTTTATATGTGAATAAAAGCCTAAATTAAATCTGTTCATCACGTCGGCGCCGATAGCTTAGTGGTTATTGTGCCGACATATGGCGCAAAATGCGTTCACGGCGACCCAAGTTACACTCCCGTCTCGAGGTCCTTTGCCGATCGTGCCCCCTTCTCTCCACCCAATGCTTCCTGTCTGCTCTCTACTGTCCTCTCCGAATAAAGGCACAAAAAGCCCATAAAAAAAATATGTTTATCATAAAAAGCGATAGATTCACTTCTGAAAATTTGGACTAAACCACTTTAAGGAAATCAACAGCAATCCCACTTGTGGTGGCGTTCTTATGCGTTCAGCTCATAAATACGATCTTTTCAGCTTGACTTGAACGCACCATTATTTCGTCCGTTAGAACGAAAGATCTGAAAAAGCCTGTACATTTACCCACCCATAAACCCTCCCCTCATATAAATCAGGACAGAAGTGGTCGAAAGTGGACAAAAATGACGGAATAAAACACCAGGTTTAAATGGGAATGTGTCTCCCTCGACTACTTGTCATCCAATCGACCAAAACCCATCTCAATACCAGGTATAAACAGGGCCTATGTGATTGGACGGTCCCCATTGAAGTGTGTTTGTATGGTAGAGCATTCATTGATTGCTTCATTTGGGTATTTTTAGTCTGTGCAGTGTGCCATACCAAAAAAAAGTAATAAATGAATACCTTTGTGAAAGAGCTCCTGGAACGGTATTGGATTGTAAAGCAGTGTATGCAGAAAGAGGTATAGATTGATTCCTCCAAAGGTCTTAAAAGTTAGCAGTAGAGCTCGTATTGAATTCTTTTTCAAGAGGTGACTGTCTTTCCACAGACATCCCATCCCAGTTCGGAGCCTCTCCTCCCTCCACATAACTTCCACAGTTTGCGTCGGCAGCCTGAATGTCCCACCCGCTGCCAGCCCATCCACATCAGCCACCCCATGCCCATCACATTGGGCGTCAACATGGGCTCAGGTCTGCAGCCTCTGCCCTCCGTCCCGCCTCATAGGACTCTGGTCTCACACACACACTCGCCGGGCAGAGTGGCAGGCTTCCATACACTCCCACGCCAGCTTCCCTACACAAACAACCAGGTAAGTGCTGTCATTACAACAGATTTAGTTGACAAATAACTGACAGTCGTGACCTAAATATGATTTTTATTTACAATAGTAAATCCTAAAATTCGGCATTAGTAACTTACTTCATGCGCCATCTCCCTCTCCTGTTCTTGGCTCATTTTGATTCAGACTTGTGAATTCAGTGAATTGTTAACTTGAGATTCACTCACTCTTGATTCAAGAACAGATGCAGTCGGATCGGTCCAATTCACGTATGAGTCTTTCAGCTTTCAGCAAGAATCAGCTTGTTCATGAATCAGACATCACTATTGTGTCTCGGAGGGATCGTTTTAGCTCAAAATAACAAGGAACAACATGTTTTTATGAAATGTAGTACAGTATTATGCTTTGGAATGTAGTAAAAGCAAAAGTTTCCCAAAATAAAAAATACTCCAATAAAGCAGAGCTGCACGATTAATCATTAAAAGATTGCAATCTCGATTCAAACACCCACGCGATCTTCAAAATCACACTGGAACATTCAGAGAGCAGTTCTCATGTATAAGTATGAAACAACTTCACAAACAGTCTTTTCAACCACACAGTATCATTATTTCTGTGTTACAAATATTCAAAATATCACAGAAGTACTGGGATAAAAGTTTATAGTTTGGATATAACCACTGATGTCTATGGAAGCAATCAAAATAGAGTAAATCACCTTTTGAAAGTAACTTTGCGCTTCGAATAAAGACCGAATCAATTACATCGCATCACCTACACCAGTAGGTGGCGACAAGTGACTGTTAGAAAAATGTATTTAACATTGAATCATTCATGCAAGAGATTTGTTCAAAACGCTGATTCATCCAGTCATGAAACAAGTATTTGAGTGAGTCTTTGAATCATTCATTCAAACGATTTTTTAAAAAAATAATTAATTCAAATTTATTAAGCACATTAAATGAACTGCAGTAATTAACATTTTGTCAAAACCTCTCGTAGATTACATGTTTTTTTGTTTAGTTGTCTGTACAGAATCATGGGACAATCGCAATCTCTATTTGAAACAAAAAAAAAATCATGATTCTCAATTTATCTATAATCATGCAGATCTACAGTAAAGTACAGATACTTGAGAAATTAACCTAAGTACAGTAACAAAGTAAAAATACTTTGTGAATCAAAATCGAAATGAATCGTGAAATTTGTGTCAGTGTCCAGTCCTTGATTTTTATGAATTGGCATTAGCATTGTCAGCTGGTAATTAATAACAAAAAGTCTTGTGGGTCAGTAGGTTTTACCATAAGGGGCTGTTCACGAATACATTTTTGCATTTTTCTATGCTACTTTTCTATGTAAACGTGCTAGATGGATGCCTTTGACCGTTACACTTCTGTTGCATCTTGTGTTATTTGCAGTATCTTGCACATGACCCAGCTATCTAAAAACACAGCGCTCAAAATTATAAATAAGTTTGACTTTTTTCAACACAAAAATGCATTCTGCTTGAATGGCCCATAAGGCTGCAGCTGATATAAGTTCTACAGGATCCATTTCTTTGGCTGTAAAGTGACAGGCAGATACAGAAACCAAGTGGATGGAGATAAGAAGACATTAGCGAGGACGTTACATTTTCCACTGCTCTACAAACCACATAAATTACTTATATGAGGTTTCCAGTTGAAGATAAAATGAAGACAAAAAATATAAGAGCGGGGTAGACAGAGCAGGCTGAGGAGTGAAGGTGATATGGAGAGAATGAGATTGGACGGGTGCATGAGAGCTTTCCTGTGAGATGGGATGAGAGACGTTTGTGTGTGAAGGTATGTGGTTTAGACGATAAGTGCTGCTCAGGGACACTGGCAGGATATGCTATCAGACAGCATGAAGAAGAACATCTGTTGCTTTGAATCTCAGCACACTTCTCCGCACTGCAGTGAACTGACTGTGGTTAGATTCAGCATCCTAGAAAGTCTCACCTCAAGGAGACATTTATCTTGCTAAATAAGAGCAAGATAGGTATTTTTATGATAACACATTATACTCAGAAATAACAAACACCATAAAGGTTAATCCATGGGATAGGTATACTATATTCACTTTAAAAAGGCATTAAAGGGATAGTTCTGTTTGTAACCAAGCAGATCTCGCCCTCCATTGACTACCATAGTATTTTTTTTTTCCTATTATGGTAAACTGTGACATATTATACACAAAAAAACTGATAAAAATTTGGAATCAAAAATTATTCAGACACTTTGGCCTGACCATGTTTTGCTTAAGTGTTCTCTGACATAATTAAGATAAATTTTTTTCTGACACTCTGAGATCTTGTCATATTTTATTACCATTTTTTTAAACTATAGTGAATAAACTGTAATAAGGAATGAAATGTTCAAGGTGTCTGAATAAATTTTGGTTTGACTGTATTTCAAGTAAGCATTGGTGTTGAAGTGCTGTTGAAAATTCCCTTTAGTCCCTGTTTGTAAAAGCAAATATGTGCTGTTTTGTCTGTATAAACAAAACTATACATGTTAGCATGAGACTAGCATTGAAAAAATAATTTACTAACCGTGTCTGTACAGTTATCTCCAATAAAACAGCCTGTCATGACCATATAAAGCTTGTAAATCTGTTAAATGTCACATGGTACGTGCAGGGATACCAGAAAGGGACGTGACATAACTAGCAAAATCCTGTTGATATGGAGCTCCACACACAGGAATTAAATCAATGAATGCATAACAAGATCTTGCTTTTAAAAATACAATAAACTTTACAGTTATGCATTTTTGTACTGAAAAAAATATCTTATTTCTACCTTGCTCCATTGACTTTCATTGAAAGTTTATTACTGTAAATGCAATTTAAAAAAAAAAAGATGCTGCATATAGATTGTCCCACAATTGCTGTCTTGTATTGAATGGAAAATGTATACACCTTTAATCCCATTTATAATTAATGAACAAGTTTTTATTTTTTGCTCTCCATCAGTGGTGTTTCATCAAAAAGCCTTTCAGAGCTCAAATATAACCGAGCCACACAATTCAAATGACTGATACATTGAAGCTTGCTTTCTTGCTTTCAGTGCTGACCTCATTGAAAGCATTCACATTAAACCCTTTACATATAAAACCACTGTGTTTTTTTTAGTGCTCTTGAGTGGCCTTTTCTTCTTGAATGAGTTCACATTTACTCGGGGAGCCATGAAACACTTTCACCTCTCACAGTGTTCTCACAAATTGGCCTCATGGCTCGACACACCGTCGTGCGCTCTTGATTAAAAGGACTTGTATTGCCATAATGACATTGCTTTCACTAAGATGATGGTTTGCAGGAACAAATCACTTCCATACAATGACTAGAACCGTAAATTAGGAGAAATGTAGTTTCTTAAACACAAAAATGGATTTGGAATGGATGAAAGCATTTAGGATTAGTCAGTTTCTCCAGAAAAAAAGGCTGAACAGCTGTGAAAAGGTAACAGCTGTATGCCATGACCTCATCCTCTGAGTAAATTGGTAACACATGATGACCTCTTGACTTAACATTGGGTGAATTGGGAGTGCTGCACATTTTGTTTTGTTATTCTGCATTGTTGCCAACCTGGTTTTCCAGGACTATGCCTGTAATCACAGCTCCATCTAGTGGCAATAGGATGTTAGCACTGTTTACACACATTTTTTCTCTATAACAACGGTTCTCAACTCTTTTGGCTCAAAGACCCCTGCTGTCCAACACAATATTGGATATATTAAATTAATGAACCACATTTCTTTTTTGAGATTCCATTTTGTGATTATATATATTAATCATTTATTAATTTAAATACTTTTAAGTCATCATACAGTAGTGATGGCAGAAACAAAGCTTCGAATCAATTGAAGCAATTGCTTTGCAATATGATTCACTGTTTCAAAGCGTTCGAAACACCACACGCTGGTCAAAACAGTGTAGATGCAACAAAACATGCATGCCAAACATGCATAAAAACAGCTTTTACAAACCCATTGCAAATGTTTTATTGAAAGTATAATCTGTCAAATGCAATTAACTAATCATCGAATACCATTAAATATTAAGTGTCTGTATAATATGTGTTTTTTATCAATTCCCATGGCTGGTTTTGTTTGTTGTATGGATGGCTCAGTTAAACAGGCCAATAAGAGACTATTAACTACTACTTTTATTCCTTTTAATTATACAAATGTCTCATTAAAATGTCTACAAATGTATAAAACTGATCAGAGATCAGGTAAAACACATAGACACATTTTCAAAATGTTCCGAAACAGTTGTGATGTAACAAAGCCTCGTTTGCTGAAATCACGTGACTTTGGCAGTTTGATACGCACTCCAAACCACTGATTCGAAACAAAAGATTCGTAAAGGTTTCAAAGCTTCATGAAGCTCGAAAGTGCCCATCACTATCATACAGCCCCTTGAAAGTTTGCTCAAAGTCCCTTTAAGACAATCATTTCACTCGGCGGCCATCTTTGAGACGCCTCTCGGGCATGCAAGTGTAGCTCCTATCTCTTTGAATGGGGAAGCATCAAATTCTCCAAAACTTTTCGCCAAGTTTACGATTAAATTTCATATTTAAAATCACAAATGAAATCTGACAAAAACTGTCTCCATAAATTTTGTTTCTAAACACTCGAATCATGACAAAAAACGGGCTAATGCGTATGTGCAGTCCTAAGTGTGCGTCTCAGAACGCTGACTGTTTCTATAGGAACCAGAGCTTCTAACCCTGGTCTATAATGGTTTATATATGTGTGATAAACCAGGAAATCTTATGTGTTGCCACATGTAGGACCATGACAAGCCCAGTCCCCCACAGAAACCACTTCCTGCGGACCCCTTAATCAGAGGCCACGGGGTGGGTCGAAGCGTGTCAGCGGTGGGAGTGCGGATACCAGGCCCTAGACCTCTAGCCATCCCGATTCCAACAGTACCACGACCACCCCCTTCCATACCACTCCCGAACAGGTCAGTCCCATTGTGATATTGTTGGTAAAATCACATATTTATGGATGAAAGCTAACTGCATTTGTTTGGATACTTTGTAGACCTCTTCCCCGATTACCTTTTTATGATCACTGACATATGGACACCACAGCACTGGGTGAATTTCACCAGCATCTGAACACACTTGTTTGCACTATGAAAACTCTGTTGGACCAAGTGACCACCCTGCAGAAACTCTACAGAGGTTCTCACAGAGAAGAGGGCTGACCGAACACCTTGGTGCTGTGCCTCCTCAAAAAAGGTGTTCGTTTGTTCTCGCTCAGGTACTGCAGAACTATTTAAGATGTATATTTATTGTGAGGAGGAAACAACGTGCTGTGCTTGACACTTTTTTTACTGTATGAACATTGTGACTTTTTAATTACAATTTTTTGTTTTTACATGTTGAAAATAAGGCAACAAATCATGTTTTCCTTCCCTTTTTGAGTGTTTTTTTCCCCTTCAGTTGATCTAATGCTGCGTTCACAGCATGTCGTAATTACATAGTTCTGGCATGAAACTCTAGATGGCGCAGGCTGATATGTCTAACTCATTTGGCAGCGATCACATCATTATCTGCATAGCACAGCTGATTGGTTGTTGTTGCATCAGCGGCCAATGAGCTGCGGCTCAACATTCAAACAAATACCGGAAGTGTTTGCTGTTATCAGTCTGCAGCGCACTTTCAGAAACCCTCCACCTTCCCCAGCTCCACCTGTATAAATTTGCTATGCGGATTATGTATGTTACATGTGCAGCAGCAGCATGTCTTACATGCTCACAACAATGTATGTGAATGTACTGGCAGTAGCAAGTCTCAGTACTTGCTCTGCAGCAGCGGCAGAGTAGCAGATCTATTCTGCCAAGACCAAATACATTAACATATCCATATCCATTACCATGCCAATCTCCCGAGAGTTGTCATGATAGAATTACTGTAATTTCGAGATGACAACATGTGACGTTCTACTCGGAGCTGTGAAGATCAAAAAAAGAGATGATTTATAATGACGCAGCATGTCTGGGATACTGGAGTACAAGCAACATGAAATCTAAAAGATTAAACGGAGCGCTGGAATGAAATCAGCCACTAAGTGCAAAAACCCTTAACATTTACTTGAATTAGACATGTCATGAAGGAGGAAGTGATGTAAGCCATTATTGTTCAGTCATCTGTGGCAGTCATGCTCATGGGCACCGACAAACACACTACCTTAAAATCATATGTGCTTGAGCAAATGCAAGAATCACTGTTAAGGCCCGTTTACACCAAGGACAATAACTATATTGTATTCGTTCTAAATATAAAAATCGTTCTAAATATAAAAAAGTAGCAGAGTCCACAACTATAACAGTAACGGCACAGAGAAACAATATTGTTGGAATCACTTTTTTTTTTTCAGCTGATGAACAGTACATTGACAGCCAGATCAGAATCCATCCTGCTTTAAGAGCTCGAGCATTTAAAGCGACAGACGACATAACTGCAGCTCGCTTAGAATAAACAGAACGATATCGTCTGCTGGTGTGGACACTAATATAGTAATAATTTTATCTATAACTTTATTGTTCTTAGTGTGAACGTGCCTTTACTATTTCTACAACTTATAGTAAAACCATTCAACTGTTTCTGCTACGGACATGAATGATACCTCAAATCATGCGGCTTCTTGTGGAGAGATGTGCTGTTACTTTTCTTCAGAAAATGTAAAAATCCAGTCGGTATTTATAGTCCAAACACTTGAAGGGTTGAGATGTTCCTTTTCCAATATGTTTTGAAACATTCAGAAAACTCCCAGTGATAATGCGAAATATGTAGTGACACCACAGCTCTTAAAATATCACAGATCAGCATTCCCACTGAGCCATCAGGATCCAGCAGCTGTCATGTCTGTGTCATTCTGGCCTTGTTGTGCTGTATACACGTTCTGTGAAATATCTTCCAATACTTGAGCTTATAGATGTTGAATTTTCTGTACTGTATTTCTGACAGTATACACTACTGTTCGAAAGTTTGGGGTCAGTATGATTTTTTAAAAATTTTTATTAATACTTTTATTCAGCAAGGCTGCATGAAATATATCAACATGACAGTAAAAACATAGGGCCTTATTTATAAAATGTGCATATACGCACAGATTTGAACTGATTTTGAATAAGATTTGAAGCTTCCGGAAGAGGATTGTTCTCGTGCGTCAAGTGAGTTCGGTTGAGCTTCTGTTTATGTCCGCTGATCAATATTTATACATGAATAAAAGCCCCTAAAATCAATCTAAATTCAATCTGTTCATCATATAAAGCGATCAAGTCTCTTCAGAAAATTTGGACTAAACCACTCAATTCATATGGATTAGATTTACAATCTCTTTATGAACTTTTTGAAGTGTCAAAATGGTAGTCACGTAGCTGTCTATGGAGGGACCGAAATCTCAGTTGTGTTCCAAAGATGAACGAAAGTCTTATGGGTTTGGAACGACATGAGGGCGAGTAAATGATGACCGAATTTTCATTTTTGGGTGAACTATCCCTTTAAGAAAAAATAACTTGGCATAAGTATATCGGGCCTTTAGAATAATTTCTGAAGGATAATGTGACACTGAAGACAGACTGCTAAAAAATCAGCTTTGCCATCACAGGAATAAATTACATTTTAAAATATATTAAAACAGAAATTGTAAAAATATCCCATAATATTACTGTTTTTGCTGTTTATTTGATCAAATAAATGCAGCTTTGGTGATAAATCTTTCAAAAACATTAAAAAATCTTACCAACTCCATACTTTTGAATGGTTATAGTAGTCTCTTTAGCCAAATATCCATCTTTCACTACCCTCTAATGAAAATGTTGGACATCAAGATGATGTAAAGTACACAGGATGTAGTAAATATCACTTCTGGTGTGTGTTGTCACAACTATGGCATTTTTACACAACAAGTGGTTCCCTCTTGCCTATAACACAGCTCTCTTTTCGCACAGCTGGACTCACCGTTAATCATAAACTTAAGGGACTGTTGTTCTGCTTGGTACTTCACCCTGAGGGCGAAATTACGCTTCAGTTTTTCCATATAATATTCCAACGTTGTTGCTTTGGGAGTGTAACATACCCAGCTGTCACAGTATTTCATTCAAGCCAAGCCTGTGTGTTTCTTTATGTTCTTGTTTACCTAGTCACAGCAATGTATGTACATTCCACCTTTTTATATGCACTCATGTGGATGTATTGAATGCTCACTGATGTTTTTTTGTTGGTTTTTGACAGATAATCTGTCAGATTATTGCTCAGCTCTTTTATTTCTATGAATTAGGATATTAAAAGGGAAATGTGAATGCCTTCAAAAAAAGTAACTGGATACTTTGGGCAATGCAAGCAAGGACTTGAACGAGAATAAACGAGGGTATTACTATTGTGAATTCAATTTCATTTTATTTTACACTGCAGAAACATTAAAGTTTTATCATGTAATATGTAAAACATGACATTTAGATGAAGATCATTTCTTGTCTCCATAACAGAACTGTCCCGTTGATGTCAGCCGATTTGAATCTTCCATGCTTATTTTATCCAGCAAGTTTATGATGTTCTGAAACAGAAATTGTCTTTTTGTTCCGAGCTACAAAATGGCATTAATTTGTTCATGAAGTTTGTTAGCTTACCTGTCTCCCAAAAGCTTTTGCCATATCCACTGCACCTGCTCCATACTACATTAGGGTGTAAATATAATCTTATCAGTTTTCCTCTGGCAGAATGTTTTATTGCACTCCTATTGTTAAATCATTTATGGATTATGAATATAATAATGATCATAATCTGTTACCTCATTCTTCATATGGTGATCTGCCCCTCTGTCTAGCAGAAGTTTCACCAGCTCCACGTGGTTATTTAGCACAGCAACCTAAAAATTATAACCAAAAAAAAAAGAAGCCTGCAATAATGTAATCCATCTTGTCCAGACAATCCTAATGGCTGTTTTGATGATAAATACCATTAGTGGTGTCTTGCCAGCCTTGTCACGGACATTTACATCAGCTCCAGACTGGAGGAGGACGGAGGCCACCGCAGCGTTCCCACTGATGGCTGACACACGCATGAGAGGAGTCCAGAGAGACACTTTATCCATCACATCCACCTGTCAGAGTGCAAAAACACAGATGCTTTAAACTGACAGTACAGGGTCTTTAACTTGACATTTGACATAGTTAGCCGTCCTAGATGCTACATCTAAAACCTGTCAAAAGAGGTTTCATTCAAGTGAAATATCATTGCTATAGAGCTAAAAGCTAAAATATTGTCAATAACTGGTCATATGGAATACCATTAAAGTCACCATAAATTCAAAATGGGCAATTCTTATGAAATATTGCATAAATATTTATTTTATCTGTGCACATCATTTTTTTATTCACATAACCATTGTTAAAAAAATGACCATTATAGACCAGGGGGGGCAGGCAGCCACCTGTCACTCACATGAGATCATAGCCACGGCAAACCACAACCGTCCAATCAAATCCTGATGGACAAACCCTTACAAAAAGAAGCTTATTCAAGTGTGCTATTAGTATAAAATAAGAATGTTTTATGTACTTAAGTACATCTCAATCTTATGATTGAGATGTACTTAAAAGTATAATTAAGTATTCTAAGTTCACTCGTAATATAGTTACAATAGAAACAAAAAGCGTAGTTGTACTCAAAATTTACTCTTACACAATATATTTAAATGTAAACTTTTATACACTAAAAAGTGGGCCAATTTAATCCTAAGTAGTATTGAAATAGTACACTGATATTAGTATACTTACTACATAAAGTATACTTACATTTATACTTGAACTTAACTTTGGCTAAGTATACTTAATAAAATGAACTTGAAGCATGACTAAAAAATTGGCCTCCAACCTCACAACCATCTTGGATCATATAAGTAATGACAGGCAGGTGTCCTCCATCCACAGCCCAGTGGAACGGTGTGCAGCCATCCGTGTCTCGAGACTGCCATGTTGACCCGCAGTTACGCAGATACTTCACTGTGTCCAGGTGACCGGCGTAACAGGCCAGCATTAAACTGAAAAAAAAAAACATGCATAAATAAACTAAAATGATTAGAAGACATGAATGATTATAAAATGGAACTGCATAGAGCTGCACCGAAAAGGCATATGCAAGCTCACCTGTTTTTTCCAGTGCTATCTCTCTTGTTAATATCAGCTCCATGCTTCACCAAAATGTCTGCTAAGCTGCAAGCCAAACAAATGCTGATTGCATTTAGAAATTTATGACTGTATTTTGACAAATGATGTTTTTCTCCAATGAAACCACTTAGCAACTAGAACTGATGGGAGATTCAGTAGCTCGCTTCAAAATTAGCTTTAAATTAAAAACAGAATCATAAGCAAGTTTACCTGGTGAAACCTTTCTGTGCTGCCACCATGAGAGGGGTGAAACCCATTTTGTCATGAACATCCACATCGACCGTTCTAGGGAGAAGAATTACATGAGAGGGGTTATGACCAATGTGTGATCTGGTATTTAAAGGCATAGTTCATCCAAAAATGAAAATTCTTAGTTTCATGACTTTCTTTCTTCTGTGGAACACAAAAGAATATATTTTGATATTTTTTTCCTGTGTGTTTCGCAGAAGAAAGAAAATCAAACAGATTTAGAATGCCATGAGGAGTAAAACAATCCCTTTGTTTAGTACAGTGTTAGTGCTAATATGAAGAAGTGATTTTGTGGTCTTATACCAAATTTACGCTACAAATGCGGCACAAAAGTGCTTCTGAAATGGCATTTAAGTATCTTTCCACTGACTGTTTAATGTTGCTCAGAGGTGACATAAATGCATTTAGACAGCAATTAAAACGTTCTGCTTTAAAGAGGAACAATAATTTTACAATGTGTTTGAACATAAATGTGTGTTGGCAGTGTGTGTACACACTATACAACCAGCCTATAATGGTAAAAATCCACCACTCATTTTTTTAATCCCCTTAAATCATAAGCAGTGTCTCAGAACAAGCTGTTTGCAGTATCTATGCAATGAGAATCTGCCCTATTAGCATAGATCCCACCCTGAGTGAGCTGTACAGTCCACCATGTTTATCTTCTCGCCAGAGCATTTAAAGGTTCAATATGTAAAATATCCAAAAACCACTAGGCCAGTATTATATATTTTGTTAACTTAAGTACTTACAATATCCCAAATGTTTCCTAGTATTTGTAAATCGTGAGAAATTGGCAATTTTAACCAAGGCTCCGGGACATGTGAGGAGTTGCCTGTCAATTGCGTCATACCCGCGTTACCCTCGGTTTCCGGTTTTATTTTGTAGAAACCATGGAAACACCAAGACGCTTTAATATATTACATGTTTTAATAGACAAGGGAACAACTGTTTTGATATATTTATAGACAGAAAACTAATGATTGTTATATAGCTCAACACGTTTAGTCTTATTGCTTAAATCTAATTTTACCATGCTTTACCATGCCTCAGAGAAAAACACTATTTTGTCAAGTAGCTAAAATAGCATAATCAGATGCAGCTTTATTTTTAGTAAAAGTAATACAGAATTTTCTCCATCATGCAGTACGTTTTAAAATGAATTGCATGCCATTTATCAACACAAGCCATCCAGCATTTAATATGATATTCTAAACTCGATCTATCTTACTGCAGTGTGCAACAGTGTCTCACAGCAGCCACCGAGCGAACTCACAGAGTAACGTTATAACATCATTTTCAGCACACTCAAATGTATCTAATATGATAAACAGAGCTGCGTTACCTCATACTCGTGACCGGAAAAGCGGAAGCGGCGCCGGCGACTGTGGCATAATAAAAGTTCCGCTGCTCGTGAGGTGTGTGTTGCGCAATCGCTCCAGTGGCCTCGTTCAGCTCCCACAACACTCGGTCCTGCTCTGCTTCATACTACAGTAACGTTAATAATCGCATCCATGAACATGATTTCTTCCTGAGTCCTATCCCGATTATTTTCCACCGGCTGTGAGGTGAAGACCACGTGTCCCAAGATTCTGCGCTCAAACTTGGCATCATCAAGCTACACCTTTGTTTTGAATAGGCCTCTAGCGACCTCTAGCGGACAGAAAGGTCTACATATTGCACCTTTAACAGCTGCATTCAAGCAAGAAATGTATTCTTATTAAAGCTACTGAAGTTATTCAATCAAGAGCAGTGAGTGATTTTCAATTTTTCTTTTGTTGTTTGATTCATATTAACAGCATATATATTACACTGATGTCACTTTAATACACAGATCTAATATACACATGTGATTTCTTTCCCTACTGTTTATGTTCACAGACATAATCGACTGTGTTTGTGAGCTTTGTGTGTTTTTGGCATAACCTTCTCCCCCGGTTTCACAGACAAGGCTTAAGCTAGTCCTAGACTAAACTGCATGTTTGAGCTGTTTTAACTGAAAGTAACTTGCCCTGACACATCTTAAAATATGCCACAGCCATTGTTTTGTCTCAAGATGCACACCAGTAATGTTTTTTTATAGGTCACTTTCATAAAAGCTACTAAGATGCCTTAATTGAATCCTGGCTTAGTCTAAGTCCTGTCTATGAAACCAGGCCTGTGTGTATTTGATGGTTTAAGTGCAATAAGACATGAAAGAGAACTTAGTTTAATACTCACAGGACGCGCCATCCGACATCCAGCTATCAAAAGTTTAGACTGATATGGCTTTAAATGCGTGCAGATAATAAACTTTCATGATGATGAAGAACTGCAATGTCACGTTAGCGTGACCACGATAGGATCTGAGGCAGGAGTTGCACAGGCTCCGCCCTCTTCTGGAAACTGGGGTGGGGAGCAGCAGCTCATTTGCATTTAAAGATATATGTGCAAAAACAGCTTGTTTTTCCTTCCACTCAACAATTGGTATTTACAACATGGTATAATAAATGATCTGTGGGGTATTTTGAGCTGAAACTTCACAGACACATTTTGGGGACACCTGAGACTTATATTACATCTTGTAAAAAGTGTCATAACCTTTTAATACCAGGGGCTGAGGTAGATGAGAGCAGGCATAATTTAGTCTGGCTTTTATGTGGAATTGCACCTTTACACTGAATTATGAGCAGGCACAGAGCAGTCTAAACTTTTTTTATGTAAAGATGCCTTTACAGATGGTCAGTGGGTCTCACCCTGACTGTAGCACTGTGGTCAGCTCCTCCTCATCCTCCCTGTTCACTGCCTGGTGGAGGTTCTTCCCACAGTACGGCTCTCCTGTGGTGACACTATCAGAACATTAACCAAATACTCTACCGTTCAAAAGTTTGTGGTTGATATGATTTATTTATTTTTTTTTTAACTAAGCATCATGCTCACCAAGCCCACATTTATTTGATCAAAAATACATTAAAAACAGTAATATTGTGAAACTTTTATTTTATTAATTTCTTTTTAAAAATTGTAATTTATTCCTGTGACACAACGCCTCTGTACCTTACTTCCAGTTTCTCTTAACATAGGGATAGGAGATGTGTCAGTCAATAAATGGGAAAACAAAGTAACTTGCGTTACTTATTTGAAAAAAGTAACCAACATTTTGTTGTAAATTTAAAAGTAATGCATTACTTTAGCACTTACTTGAAAAAAAGTAATCTGATTACATAACTTGTGTTACCCCCAAATTAATTTAGGGATACATTTTTTAGGGATTCTTTGATTAATGGGAAGTTCAAAATAACAGCATTTATTTGACAGAGAATTTTGTTTTGTAACATTATAAATGTCTTTACTGTCACTGATGATCAATATAATGTGTTTGCGGAGTAAATTTCTTTAAATGGAACCAAACTTTTGAATGGTAGTATATATTTTGGTAACATGTATTCACTATTAACTACGACTTTCCCCTCAATAAACTCCTAATTTACTGCTTATTAATAGTTTGTAAGTTAGATTTTGTTAAGGTTAAGTTTAGGTATTGGGTAGGATTAGGAATGTAGAATAAGGTCATGCAGAATAAAGCATTAATATGTGCTTAATAATTACTAATAAACAGCCAATATTCTAGTAATATGCATGCTAATAAGCAACTAGTTAAAAGACCATATAATAAAGTGTTACCTGTATTTTTTGTTAGTGAATCCCTATGTTTTTGTTTCTAACCAATAAAAGCAAGAATGAGAATGAGATTTACTAGGTTTAAAATAATAATAATAATAATAGGTTAAGTCTTAAATATCTCACGGGTGGTGAAGACAGAGACCGCAGGGCTGAAGCTGCACTCCCCCGAGGGTCTGGTGACCTTCAGTCTAAAACTGTAACTGGTGCTGGACTTCAGTCCCTCTAAAACATGATGGGTGCCGTACCCTCTGTGATAAAACACCAAAAGATTGCTGTGTTGCTGAAAAGACAGTTTTAAAATGAAAAAAGTAGAGAAATAATGTTCAGGGTGATCGAGAGAACACTGACATGTATTTGGTGCTGTATTTATGTGTTTTGGGGTCCATCTGCTCCACAGAGAAATGGCTCCAGTGTTCAGGGGGACCAGTTCGAGGTTTGTTCTCTTCATTCATCCAGCTCAGCTCGATACTGTGGTGACTGACCTTCCCAATCACAGGTGGCTGAGGGACTTCTGGAGATAATAAATGGCACGTTCTTAACGTCATGCACATTGTTTGTATATTTAATGTGAATTTTAGACATAATTAGCTTTGCAGTCATTTCATTTCACAGTCATATTACTTTTTGTTAACCATATGACAAGGGCTGAAACCTAAACCAATCTATGGTTAATATGCAGTTATCTGATCCAGCAGCATCCATGGAATGATTTTGCTATTCAGGTGTGACATACTGTATGAGTAAACTGCATCCTATTGGTTTCATCTTCTTAATAAAGGTCATGAATATCATGTAACAATGCACCAAGAATAACTAACAGAAGATTGTTCCTGGATTAGTGATTCAGTTAAAACATCATCCATTACTTTTTAATCACTGTTGCTGGAGAAAACTGGCAATGTAGCATAATTTTCCAAATAAATAAATAAAATGCAGCTCTTCACAGAAGTGATATTTTAATTATTTTATTAAAAATATTGTATAAAAAGTTTTTAATTATATTAGAGGAATAAAGAAACTTTGTGGTACTATATGAATATTAATTTATAAAAAGGTTTTTTACAACAGGTGTTGTTTTGAACAAAGTTTGTTCCTGCATTAGTGATTCAGTTAAAACATTACTTATTACTTTTTAATCACTGTTGCTAAAGAAAACTAACTAAATATATAAATGCAGCTCTTCATAAAGTTAAAAAATCAGTAGGTCTAGTGATATTTTAATCAATATATTAAAATGTTACAAAAAATATAAATATTTTATTATATACACGTTTTTGCTTATATATTTATCAAATATAAACGAGCAATAAAAAACTGTGGTATATGAAAATTATGTCAACCATTATGACAAAGTTCGTCTGAAAAAGTTGTAAACAATTCTATCAAGCATTTCGTTTTCATCTCTTATTTCTGTTGTCCTCCATTAGCTATATTTTACAAACGTAAACAGGTTTTGGGAGTATAGTATATATAACGAACTAGCCGCGAAACACAAATCAAATGTCTACCTGGGTTCATGGTTGTCTCGGTCTGCGTCCTTGTGTTGAGAAATTCCCCACACAGAGGATGATAGTTTTGCTGCTGTGTCTTTGCCTGTCTCTCTCGCGCACATCTGACTGACTCTGAAAGCATTACTGTTGTCATGGTGACATCATTGGTGCTATAGTGCGCGCAATCTGTGGTGGACCATTTAATTGTTTGTTGCACAAAACACTCATTCCATAACGTGTTCAAATGATTGTTTTTGTTTTAACAGAGCGAAGTATGCTTATCCAGACCATGTAGTCACTTTAATCATTTGGGGCACTATTGTGATGATGAGATTAAATGACCACATGACCGCTTAAAATCTCTGCCGCTGCGCGTCCGAGCGGTGATTCAGTGCGCTTATGACGGTAAGACCGAATCGGTTCTTTCGAACAATTCATGTTTCAACAGCCGGGTCAAAAAAGAGTCAGTGATTCTTTTATGTCATCACGTGCTCCATGGTACATTACATGCTTTAAATTATGTTATGTGAAATGTGTTTTTTTTTTTTTACAATTCCTACCTAATCAAATATTTTATAGTAGGCCTATATATTTTTTTAAAATTAGCTATATAAACTGTAGACCTATAACAATGTTTACATCTTTTTAAAATTTAATTAATATACATTACTTTTTCAGGCCTAAAAATCACACTTTTAGAATGAATAAATTTTAAAGTCATCTTGAGGCCCTCTTGGAAATTTGCTGAGGCGCTCTTCTCTTGTGGGCCCCTGCTGTAGACGACTAAATTTTATAAATTATATAAATATATTTTATAAATTTTATAAATAAAAAGTTTTATTTCATATCCATATTTAGCTTGTTTGAGTTGATATGGGTAACCAAACTGTTTATATATATATATATATATATATATATATATATATATATATATATATATACTATGGGAGTCAGTGGGGCCCATCAACTGTTTGGTTACTGACATTCTTCAAAATATCTTATTTTGTGTTCAGCAGAACAAAGAAATTCATATAGGTTTATAACAACTTGTGAGTGATGATGTAAATGATGACAGAATTTTCATTTTGGGGTGAACTGTCCCTTTAAAATAAACAATAGGCAAACTTCATTTGTCTGAAAACATTAAGCATGTTTTAATAATTTATTAAAAACCAACTCAGTTTCATGTGTAGGCTATTTTTAAAACTGTCGAACAACATTTTCACCCTTTAAACTGACCCATTAAACTATTACTATGCGCTGACTCGAGAACCACTCGGACCGATTCAGTGCAAACCGTTCAAATCGGTTTTATGTTCATTAATGATCCGATTCAAAATGATCCGGTTCAAAAGAACGATTCATTCAATCGCAGAGTGCGCTGAGCGGGACAACTGATGACACAAAGGGTCTGTATCGCCTGAGCGCGGGTCCATAAAAGTCATCTGGGAGAGGTAATCTATTTAAGGCCATAAATATGTCACATAATTAATAGAGCGTGATTAAGTCGATTTGTTCGTGTTGATTTATTTGAGCAATTGAAGAGAGAGTCTCATTAGTGCAGCGATGGAGATGGAGCTATCCTCAACAGATGTGGAAAAACTATCTGAAATCAGCGAAACTCAAGATATTGATTCGGATGATTTGCTGGAGTTGAATCAGTTCGACGGGCTCCCTTTTTCTTCACGATATTACAAACTATTAAGAGAAAGAAAAGGTCTGCCGGTGTGGGAAGCGAAATGCGAGTTTATGGACACTTTGATAAACAGCCAGATTGTGATAGTTACTGGCACAGCTAAAACAGGACAAAGCACTCAGGTGAGTTTATAAGTGTTTATAATATTAATTTGTACATTAAAATGCTATTAAAGAAGTATTTTAATGTTTTTTTTGGTATTTTAAAACTCATATTTTTCCATATTCTGCCATAAAGGATAAATTAGGGCTGAATTTTGAAAGTTATTGCATCATCTTTTACGCAAAGGAAAATGAAGTAAATGGGGCAGATACAACATATTCACTACTATTAGTTCATTTAGCATTGAAAGTACCAAAAGTATGTTATTTAGGAGTTTTATTTTGATTACATCATGTGTTATCTGTCTTGCAAAGCACTCAGGTGAGTTTATAAGTTTTTATAATATTAATTTGTACATTAAAATGCTATTAAAGAAGTATTTTAATGTTTTTTTGGTATTTTAAAACTCATATTTTTCCATATTCTGCCATAAAGGATAAATTAGGGCTGAATTTTGAAAGTTATTGCATCATCTTTTACGCAAAGGAAAATGAAGTAAATGGGGCAGATACAACATATTCACTACTATTAGTTCATTTAGCATTGAAAGTACCAAAAGTATGTTATTTGGGAGTTTTATTTTGATTACATCATGTGTTATCTGTCTTAATCCTCATTTAGATCCCTCAGTGGTGTGCAGAGTTTTGCCTATCTGCGCAGTATCAGAATGGCATGGTAGTGTGCACTCAAATTCACCAACAGAGCACGGTGGAACTGGCCCTCCGTGTGGCCGACGAGATGGACGTCAACATCGGCAATGAGGTTGGATACAGCATCCCACTTCAGACCTGTTGCTCCCCTGACACTGTATTGAGGTGCGTATATGATCCCGAGGCATGTTCAGTAATGCAAAGTCTACACAACGTTATTTGGTCATTTTCCCTGGTCTTTTTTTCCATTCAGTTCCACTATCTGCCCCTCCCCCTGTCATTACCATCACACGTGCATCTCCTTTTCAGGGGCGCCTGTTCTTCTAAACAATATAAAAGCTAACAAAAGGCTGAGGGGCCTCGGTCTGAGGGTCTCCACGGCAGCTGCCGTGCTTCCGTGCAGCCCATATGCTTCATCAAACCTTTCAGAGCCGCCATAAGTCAGTCTGGTGAACAAAGAGCCAGAACTGTGATTAGAACAGCTGAGAGGGTCGGACTTAATGAAAACACTGACCTTAAGGAAAACACTGACAATTCCCAGAGTAAATTATCATCTAATCACGTCTGCTTGTCTTCACTTAGCTCGTTATTTTTGTTTGTAGATTGATAGGATTTTGTATTAAATAGATGGAGATTTGCACTCTCGCCTCTGACAATGACATCTGTTGCTTTGCAGGTACTGCACAGATGATGTGCTGCTCCGGGAAATGATGTCGGACCCCCTCTTGGAGCAGTATGGTGTCGTGGTCATTGATCAGGCCCAGGAACGCACCGTCAGCACAGACCTGCTCCTCGGACTGCTCAAAGACATGCTCCTCGCACGGCCGGAGCTCAGACTGGTCATCCTCACCGCCCCTCACTCCGCTGAGAAACTGCTGCGTCACTATGGAAGCGTTCCTCAGATCCGGCTGGAAGGGCCACAGCCGTGCGAGGTGGTGTATGGTAGTGGGAGAGGAGGTGTGAAGGATTACCTCTGTTCTGCTCTTAGACTGGCTCTGGAGATACATCAGAATCAAAACCATGGAGACATTGTGACATTTCTTGCAACTGAGCAAGTAAGAGACATTTAAACGTTAATAGATGGACTAGTTGTTGACATTTTTAAAAAGTTTATTATTTACAAATAATTTTATAAATTAACAAATACATGTTTTTCATTGAATTATAATATATGAATGATTTATATTTTATAATTAATATTTATTTAATATTTATATATTAAATCATTTAATTTATTGCATTTATTTATATATAAAAATAATGTCTAATTGTTTAAAAGTTGATCATGTAATATTTAAATATATATATTAAATTAAAACAAAAAATAATTATCTATAACATAATTTAATATATTTATAATATAATATAATAACGTTTCATGATTGTTTTACATTTAAAATGTATGCTTATTTGATATCTACAAATTAAATAATCATATTTATTGAATTTATTAATTTATAAAAAATAACTAAAATTATAAAGTTGATAATTAATGATAGTGTCTTGTTGTGTGTGAACAGACATACAGATTTAAGGTCTCAGATGAAGTTTTAGGGTGTGTTCACACTTGCCAGGTTTGGTTCGATTAAAGCGAACTCTGGTGTGATTACCCTTTTTCTGCGGTTCATTTGAATAAGCGTGAACGCTGCAGTCCGAAACCTGGTGTGCACCAAACATCATGTGACATGACATCCTGTTTTTGGTTTGTTTATATGTCTTTTGTCCGTTTTGCGTTCATATTTCAGTCGAACCGCAGTAGAGTTAGTTTGGAAGCGTACCGAGACCCATCTTTTCAGAACGCAAAACGGACAAAAGACATATAAACAAACCAAAAACAGGATGTCATGTCACATGGTGTGACCTAAAAGGACAGAATACTCAAGCATATCTGTTTTTTTCTGGTCATAGTTGTTGTTGCTCATTTTTTTGTATATTTAGGTTCGGTGTTAAAAACGACAGTGTGAACGCTAAGCGAACCAGGACTAAATGTACAATTTTTTATTTTGGTCTGGATCAAAAGAACCAAGAGAACCATACTACAAGTGTGAACACACCCTTTCAGTCTTTACTAAAATCTGATGTTTTTATTGTGTTTTTTTTTTTTATATATATTTTATGAGCCCAGGCAACAGGCAGATCACTATTTTAAATGGTTCCTTAGTTTTGTGCCACGCAAATGTCACCCTGCTTTCCTTCGGTGAATCTGGCATAGATTTGAAAAAGGTCCCATTTTCATGGTAATAGAAACTTTTCTTTCTTGTTTCATTTTTAAGGAGATTGAATGTGCCCATGCCATTTTGCGGAGAGAGGGTGTCAATCTTGCGTTGTCTCATGGCGAGCTGGTGCCTGTTTCTCTGTGCCCTGCGCAAGGAGACAGTCTCTCAGTGCTGTCTGAGGAGAGCAAGAGCAGGAGAGTCTTCCTCACCTGCAGTCCCAATGAAGACTTATTCTGGGCTGTTCACAGCATTCGCTTTGTGATTGATGCTGGAGTGCAAAAAAGATATGTATGTAGTGATTGTTTTTATTTTGAACTTTACAGACTATTCCTTGTTATGAGCTCTGTTTTATATTTACATTTTGATTGGTGGGCATGAAACTGTGATGTTTCATTGTGACAGGTGTACAATCCTAGAATCAGAGCCGACTCCATTGTTATCCGACCAATCAGCAAGAGCCAAGCTGAGAGCCGCAAACAACTTGCAGGCCCAACAGGTGAGGGCTATTTGCTTTCTAAAATTCTAAAATAAAGATGTAATTGATTTTAAAATAATTAAATATTTCCTCATAAACTACCGTTCAAAAAAGGATTTTTTTTTTTTTGAAAGAATTTATTTTTATAAAAGAACAATATTTTTAGAAAAATATTTTTATTTAGCAAATACATTAAATGGATCTAAAGTGACAGCAAATACATTTAGAATATTATAAACAAATGTCTACATCAATGAAATGCTGTTCTTTTGAGCTTTAAATTCATCAATGAAAAAAATTATCACATTTTTCCACAAAAATATTAAGAACTGCTATCAACATTGAATATAATAAGAAATGCTTCTTGAGCACCAAAATGGGCCTGACATATTAAAATGATTTCTGAAGGATCATGTGACACTGAAGACTGGAGTAATGATGCTGAAAATTCAGCATCATTAGGAATGGATTATTTTTTAAAAATGTATTAAAACAGTAAACAGCTATTTTAAAATGTAAAAATATTTCACAATATCAATACAATTATTGGCCGATACCGATGCCGCACTTGCTCAGGGGTGCACATAAGTGGTACGCAGGTGCGTATGCGTGGTAAAAATAAAGGATGCACACTAGAAAACATGGAGAGAAGCGCTTTTGAGTACCAACATTTTTGAGGACCGGTTCACAGGGACACTTTACTTACTGGAGTAGGATTTTTCTCCATCTCTGATAAGATAGCAATCATGATGATAAGTGTGTTCTTTTATTATTAGGTGTGCAACAGATCGCAGTTAATCCATGATCCGTTTCGGGTTTACTTGCACTTGAATGGACACGTACACACAAAATTATGTCAAAATACCTGTCTCGTCAAGTATTCTCTCGGTCATGTCATATGTGAACAGTTGAGAAAGAAACCGAATGTGTGTCAGTTATTCGGTCCGTGCTTTCCTTCTTAAAGTGACAGCAGCCTTTGCTGTTGTCTGTGTCATTAATATTAGTAAAATAAAAAAATCATTATCTTCATCTACCATGTTCGAGAGAAAAGAAGATAGTGAGGAGAGCAGTCAGGAGGAAAGTGATGAGGACAGCTTTTAGGATAAGTGTGTTTTATAAAGTGTACCAAGCAACATCTCCCGGTGCTCCCTTGAGAACCAGACCAAAAAAGTTATGTGCACCCCTGCACTTGCTCTCATATTTAAGGTTCAAAAATGCATGCATTCATTTATACAAGTTAGTTTATTGCTGCATCATCAAATAATTTCTAATGAACATTAGGGATGTAACGATTCACTCAACTCACGATGCAATATGATTCACGATACTTGTTTCACGATACTTGTTTCACGATACGATTTATAAATGAAAAAGTATTATTTTATTATTTCTAAGACAAAACGCTTTATATTTCTTTGTGAAACTGGGTCAAATAACAAAACTAAGTTTAAATTTTAGAACTAATCTCAAAAAAAGTCCCTCCAATTAGATCTTCCAATGCTGTTTTCTCGGGAGGAGGTTTGTTTCGGCTCAGCTCCTGCTGTGTCTGTCTGGTCAAGAGGCTGCACATATAAAAAGTAAAATCTAAGTACAACCGTAACAGAGGTTTCACATCGCTATAAAGGCAAGATTTTAATTTTTGCTATAATTTGTATCTTTACACTTTCAAGAATTACTTTTGAAACGCATTTAGAAAAATATGCTATAATAATTTACATGTTATTAAAAAATCCAGTAAGGTGTTTTTTACAGTAAGGTGTCATGTTAACATTATATTACATAACATGAACTAACAATGAGCAATACATATGCTGCAGTATTTATTAATCTTTTCCTTAATGTTAGTTAATAAAAATCATTGTTTGTTCATGTTAGTTCACAGTGAATTAACTAATGTTAACAAGATTTTAATAATGTATTAGTAAATGTTGAAATTAACAATAACAAAGATTAATAACTGCTAAAGAAGAGTTGTTCATTCTTAGTTCATGTTAACTAAAGTAGTTAACTAATGAACCTTATTGTAAAGCGATACCAAAACTCTATGTACACATTTAAAAAGAGTACAACAAATACAATACCTGCACAAGCACAGCTTTCTCCTTCAGTCTGTGGAAAACTTGCATATTTTCGCTAACGTTAGATGAGGCAGACCAGAATAACTTTCTACGACGGAAAATGACTGTCTCTTTTGCCATGAAAACACAGATCTTGCATTCGTTGCCGACTGCTATTAGTGTGTTATTAGTGTATGTATTAAATAATATGACTGAGATATTTCATGTACACAGGCAAGTGTTTCTGTCTGTATCAAGAGGACACGTCACTTCCTGTTGAGAGCGTCCCTCACATTCTTGAGTCTGACATCACTTCCACTGTGCTCTTCCTAAAGCGCATGGAAATTGCTGGCCTGAGCAACTGTGACTTCGTTGACAGACCAGGTGAGATCAGTTTTATACAATCAAATCTCTTCCAAATCAAAAGAGCTCACTCTAGATCACTCGGGGCTCCAAGGGATTTTTTGCACTAATATTGAAATATTGTGTAATCTCTGTATCTATACTAATTTTAAACAGTGAATGTATGCATATTTTCCACATAGTGAAGATAGCTGCATTCAATAATTCATACACTTACACTAGGATCCGTCACATGAATCTAAGCAGTCCATCTGAACACAAACAAGTTGTTCACTCTCCGCTGTTTACAGCAGCCAAGCAAAGCTGGGATCAGCCAGGTTCTCTTGGCTCACAGTAAGGGTGCAGATGGGCCTGTTCTGCTCACTGCTGGTATTAAGAGGTGGTGAGCCGTGCTTTAGCTGAGCCGACAGCGCTCTGACTGCGTTCATTGTTCCAGAGATAACCTGCTTCCATAACACGCACCATTCAGATGAGCAGCATCATTAGTGGAGCTACGACAAGAGCATTTCTGTGAAAACAGCATGGTGTGATGAACTACATGAACTTGTTTATCTCATGATGCAACTGAGGAAATATGTAGGGTGCTTTTGTTATGATGCCAGAAATGAGTGAGAGTTTATTGTCTGTTTACTCAGTCGGACTAACAAACGTTTCTATATAGAACAGTTGATAACCCTTTGACTTATTCCCGCAATAATACTTGCTCAGGTGATTTTTACAATTAACTATAGACCTTATTCAGAGCAGTGCCATGACAGGTATGAAAGCAAGGCTTTGAGGGATAAACTTGCCATGTTTTTAATGGCATCCGCTGTATAAAGCTCCTAGATCACTTATAATTTTCCACAGCTCATGTTTTCTGGAGTTTTTTGTCTAGTAAAATTTCTTGGAAGGATATTTTTGCAGTGTTTCCTCAGCAGAACAATCTTAAAACATTAAATTACAATACAAGCCACTGAAGAGCTTTGATTCCCCTTAAAAATCAAAGATGGCGCTACTGTGAATAAGTCTGTAGTTTTAATTTAAAAATTACAACCCATAATTTTACTCTTTTGTTCTTATTTTACTGAAGTGTTGAATATGAAAACACTCACTCATTTATTGTTATGAGTTAATTACTTGTGGAAGCTTGTTTCTGCCATTAAATAATAATAAAAAAAGGTAATTGTGACTACTTATCTCACAATTCTGACTTTTTTTTCTCAGGATTGCGAGGACATGCTATTACAAGTTATAAAGTCAGAATTGTGAGATATAAATTTGACAGTCTTATCAGTCTTTTTCCCCTTACAATTGGACATTATAAACAGGCAATTGTGAGTTTATATCTCACAATTCTGGCTTTATAACTCGCAATTCTGGCTTTATAACTCGCAATTCTGGCTTTATAACTCGCAATTCTGACTTTTTAACTCACAATTCTGGCTTTATAATTCGCAATTCTGGCTTTATAACTCGCAATTTTGACTTAATAACTTGCAACTTTGACTTTATATCACACAATTGCGAGTTTATATCTCACAATTCTGACTTTATAACTCACAATTCTGACTTTATAATTCACAATTCTGACTTTATAACTCACAATTCTGGCTTTATAATTCGCAATTCTGGCTTTATAACTCACAATTTTGACTTTTTAACTCACAATTCTGGCTTTATAACTCACAATTCTGACTTTATAACTCGCAATTCTGACTTTTTAACTCACAATTCTGGCTTTATAACTCGCAATTCTGGCTTTATAACTCGCAATTTTGACTTAATAACTTGCAATTTTGACTTTATATCACACAATTGCGAGTTTATATCTCACAATTCTGACTTTATAACTCACAATTCTGGCTTTATAACTTGCAATTCTGACTTTATAACTCACAATTCTGACTTTTTAACTCACAATTCTGGCTTTATAACTCGCAATTCTGACTTTATAACTCGCAATTGCATGTTATAAAGTCAGAACTGCAAGATAAATTTTGACTTTATGGCCCGGTTTCACAGACAGGGCTTAGGCTAAACCAGGATTAGGCCTTAGTACAATTACGCCATTTAATTAGCTTTTATAAATATTCACTAAAAAAAACATTACTGGTGTGCATCTTGAGACAAAACAATGGCACTGACATATTTTAAGATCTGTCAGTAGAAGTTACTTTCAGTTAAAGTCACAATTGCATTTTTTTTTTATTTCATGACGGAAACAAGCTTCTATAATTACATTAGGTCAGTTTAGTTTTACTTTAGCATTATTTTTATACAATTATAATATTTGTTAATTTTTGAATTAACTATTTTTATATTTTCGGGTTTCATTTTTCATTTTCAAGTATTAACAAGTTTATTAAGTGCTTTTGTCATTTTTATTAGTTTTTGTTTTTTAATATTCCTATTTAGCTTTCGTTTATTTTTATTTCAGTTTCAGTAATTAAAATACTTCAACTATAGTAAAACAAATTTTATTTTGGTTAGTTGCCAAGGCAACATTTTTTAAGTTTAAGTTTAACTTTATCATCTAATATTTCTAATTTCAGCGCTATTTCATTTAACAAAATTGATTTGAATGGTTTTAGTTGACAATAACAACACTGGGTCAGTTTTTTTTTAATCAGCCTGTCGACTTTAAACTATTCGGCATATTTTTCTAGAATAGATTAATGGCATACTTGGAAAACTGTGATTAATTTGAAATATATTACATATTTGAATTCACTCTACCATAGATCCAGAAGGCCTCATGCAAGCTTTAGAGGAACTCGACTATCTTGCTGCTTTGGATGATGACGGAAATCTCTCTGAGATTGGAATTATCATGTCAGAGTTTCCTCTTGAGCCACAGATGGCTAAGACTTTGCTTGCGTCTTGTGAATTTGACTGTGTGAGTGAAGTGCTGACCATCGCTGCCATGTTAACAGGTAATCTGTCTCAGTACAATCCACTCAACAGGTGTACCACCATGTGTCTACACTTCCAATATGTTTTTGCTCCATCCAGTTACATTTGGAAGTGATGTCAGATAACTGTTGTTGTACCAAAGTGATTGTACCTTTTTAACCCAAATAAAAATGTATGGATAATTCAACCTCTGCTAATACATTTAGTTACTCTGTACTAACTAAAATATGCAATGCTTTTCAAAATATTTATTTTATTTTTAATTATTATTATAAAAAATGTATAATGAACAATAATTATTCTCAAGCTTTTAATTGCTCCTTCTCTTTGTAATTTAGCTCCGAGCTGTTTCCTTACGCCCCCAGTGGAAATGAGACAGAAAGCCTCACTGTGTCATCAGAGGTTCCAGCATGCAGAAGGAGACCACTTCACCCTTATTAACATCTTTAATGCTTACAGATATGCTAAGGAAGGGCCATGTGAGTGATTTTTGTGCATCTTTTGCAACTATTATGCATATACATTAAAGGCCAATGTGGTGAATTAAAATACACTGATCAACAAAATCTATTGATTATAATATATAGTGTTGATTTCACATTCACATTTGTATTTCAGACTCTAGCGTGGAACAGTGGTGTGAAGACCATTTCCTTAGTCTGGCTGCTCTTCAGACAGCAGATGCGATACGATCTGAGCTAACAGAAATCCTGAAGCGGATAGAGCTGCCAGTGTCCTTACCTGACTTTGGCACTAAAAGCAACAGCTTGAACATCAGACGTGCACTACTAGCTGGCTTCTTCATGCAGGTATGGATATAGAGATTATATACATGATATACATAATAATTAGGGCTGTCGATTTAATGCGTTAACTTAAAGGGGACTTATTATGCAAAATTCACTTTTATAAGGTCTTTGAAGATAGATATGTGTCCACAGTGTGTGTAAACAACCAGCCTATAATGGTAAAAATCAACCCATTACTTTTATTTATAATCCCCATAAATCATAAACAGTCTCTCTAAACGAGCGGTTCCAGATTTCCCCTACTCTTTGTGATGATGATCTGCCCTATTAGCATAGATACTGCCCCGTGAGAGCCACAGCAGTTCGCCATTTCTGTTTCCTCACTGTAGCAGCTGGAGATATACAATGTCTGCCCCAAAAAACATTTACAAATATTGTTATTGAATGTACCAATGAACATAAGAGTCTCCATAGATTTCCAACATCTGAGCCAGTCTCTCCGAATCCAGTTCAAACATGTAAGGCTAAACAACGTTACTGACTATTTCTGACATTTTGGCTGCGTGAGATTCTCCAGTTTTGTTGTTGCTGAGTATCCGAAGCACGAGCTGTTAAAGCTCCACCCTCTTCTTGAAAGGGGGACGCTTATTTGCATTTAAAGGGACACACACAAAATCAGCGCGTTTTTGCTCACACCCAAATGGGGCAATTTTGACAAGCAAAAAAAAAAAAGATCTGTGGGGTATTTTGAGCTGAAACTTCACAGACTCATTCTGGGGACACCAGAGATTTATATTACATCTTGTGAAAAGGGGCTTAATAGGTCCCCTTTAATTAATTAGTTATGGGAAAAAATAACACGTTAAAATTATTAACGCATTTAATGCACCCGCCCTACCCCAGAAATACGTAGTTCATCTTACATTTCATACAGTCGTTGGTGACGAACATAAAGCAGGTCAACAACTCACTGCGTGATGGAGCCTACAGAATGCAGTTAAAATGCCACTAAAATACAAGATATCAGCCCCTGTATGAGTTTTTGTCTCACATTTATATCATAATATAGTTAAGCAATATTACACGAGTGCTGTTTTTGTCCCGAATAGCACAAATGCATATCTGATATGGATTTTAAACAACAGTAAATAAGAAGTTAATATTGTGTTATATTTTAGACACAATATTGTCTGCTTTTGCTCAATTTTGCCAATGAAATATAAACCCAGAGCAGAAATGCTGTACGTGTCCGAAAAACACACAGCGGTGTTTGATTTCTGAATGAATCCTCGTTTTGAGTGAATCAATCAGGTGAATCAATGATTCAATGACCCATTTATAAAGAGAGACATTTACTTAATTCCTGAATGAATCAGCCGTTTGAACACATTAAATGAAGGACTCAATGACTTACTCATTTACAACCACCTACTGGCAGTTTTAGTTTCTTATTTATCATTTCATAAAAAAATTATTTCATATTTCCATATTAATAAAAACCCCTTTAAAGGTATAGTTCACCCAAAAATGAAAATTCTGTCATCATTTATTCACCTTCATGGCCACTGAAAAGTTTATGTGTAAAAAAATCAAATGTAATATTTTTTCTAAAGCTACTTTTTGTAATGTCTATTTGATGCTTTTCTCATTTAACACAATAATGACTTTAAATTATCTTTTGGGGGTAATTTCTCAGCCAAATTTGATGTGTGATTAATTAAATTAATTAGTCGCCACATTTAAAAGATTTAACATTTTAATCGCTTGACAGCCCTAATAATAATATTGTACTATATGCACTTTGGAAAAATCTTATATATTGCTGTGCTTTGTTGCTTTAAAACTGAACAAGAAAAAGGATTAATCTCTTTCTCAAATGCACTGTTAAATGCACAACAGTGAAAACTGGTGCACAAATTCTCTTTCAAATTATTGCCTTGGGACAGTAACATCTGTGATTAAAGCAGATTAGTAAATGGCACAGTGATTTACGTATTTAAGTCTCTTTAGTGCTCCTAACACTGCATGAGTGCATTTTCCATTGTTTAATCTGTGTGGGGTTTTCCAGGTGGCGAGGGACATTGACGGGTCAGGGAATTACTTCATGCTAACCCATAAACATGTGGCTCAGATCCACCAACTGTCTGGCTACGGAACCGAGATGCACAAGAAGAATCTGCCAGAATGGGTTCTGTACCATGAGCACACGCTGTCAGAGAACAACTGCATCAGAACCGTCTCTCAAATCTCAGCACATGAGTAAGTACTAGAAAAGTCTAGAAAACAGGCAATATAAATAATCAGGCATTAATAATGTAATGTTATAATTTAATTTAGCTCACAGTCTCTTATAACTTAATAAATTCTTTTTGTTTCATTTAAATTTCCCTATGAAGCTTTTTAATTTGGTTAACAACCTATTTACTTTCTTGATGTCTTTTCTTCAACCATTTGTTCAATTAAGGGTTCCAATTTGTTCCATTCGGACAATTCGTTCTTCTGTGCATTGTAATTTAATGGTTTCTTTGCTGTTTGCTCATGACAGGTTCATTCAGATGGCACCGCAGTACTTCTTTTATAACCTGCCACCTAGTGAGAGTAAAGACCTACTGCAGCACATTATAGATCACGGTTCAGCAGCCCCATCTAAAGGCAAAAGAAAAACCCAGACCCCCAGCAGCCCTGCCAGTGAGGATCAGCCGCATGAGCGCTGTACCATACAGTGACAGGGGAAATAGCATACCTTGCCACTGCCCTACCATGACAGGATGCAAACAGGATGCTTACATTGCTGGCCTGATACACAGTAACCATGGAATTTATGAGGCACAACGAGGAATCTCTATAGACTCATTAAATTAGTTTGATTGAAAAGAACAGATCATGTAATCTGTTGCTCAAATTCAAAACATTTAGTGTGCCCTCCCTCCTTCTCACAGTGCCCGGGACAATGCTTCGAAGTAATAACAATTTGTACAGTTGTCTTCTTTCTGCTGAATTAATAGCAATTTAAATAACCTACTGCTGTGCAGTAGTTAATCAATAAACTGTCATTGACTTTATGGTGTCTAAAATTTTATAAATTGTAGCTTCTAATTAGCATTTTTACATAATATCAGGATAGTACAATTAAACATTATTTTCCTTTTTGCATTGATTGTGTTTCCCATCAGTTTTATTTAGTGCTGCAGAGCTGTGTTTAAACTTAAACTTGGAATAGACTGGAATTGTTTTTCTTTTCTTTTCTTTTTTTTTCAATTGTATATGTATTTATTTGTAAGGCTTTTGTTTAGGTAATATATTTTGAGATTAATCTCAATTTCACTGTGATAATTCACGGAAAATAAGAAATTAAATAAAAAAGTGTTTAACTGTTGTTCGAAGTGTTAACATTGTATCTGAGATTTTTTACAAAGCTCTCATACAGTTTGAATATAGTCAAAAATGTTCTGAAATGATCTTCATTTATCTATATTAAGCTGTTCCATGCGGCAAAATATCACTGGAACTTTAAATATTATTAAAATTCATTTTCACATCAAATTGAACACTGCAGTGAAGTCATGAAAATATCTAGGGAATCATTTAAAATGTCTTAAAATTAAACACTCCCTGTTGTGAATGCGTTAAACCCATTATGATGTTGAAAATGACTGTTAAATAATAAAAACAACGTTGTATAAAGGAATAGGTCGAATGCCAAATGCATTTAAATATTTTTTTAATGGTTCAAATGTTTTTTGTTGTTGTTGTTTTTTAGTCAAACAGCAATTCTTGTGTTGTATCGTCACCCAGCTGCTCCAGTTCACTCACATGACAAATTGCAGAGTTGGAAGAGACGCTTGCAGTTTGTAAACAAAGTCTATGATTGGTCGAATGAGTGACGACGTCATCCACAACTCTCACGGACGCGTCGCGTTTGCAGCGCATGCTTTTGCTGATTGTGAGAGCGTTGCGTAGCGTTACTGGTTGCAAAGACTGCAAGATTAAATGTAACATAAAATGAAAAGATTTTCGCGTTTCCATCTTTGTTTCTATTTAAAATGTCCTTAGGATTTGTGTCGTCTTTTTTATTTTGTCATATTGGAAAATCTGCTTCTCAAATAGTTTGTAGGCACTCGAGAGCATTGAGAGATGGGCACAGCAAAAAGCAGGATGAAAAAAGTCGCACCTGTGTCAGTGACAGAGGAAAACGTCTGTAGCAGCGGCAGTCACCGGGATGGAAGTCAGTTGTTTGGTCCCTCGAACACCCAAACTTCAGATCGGCGCGTGTCAATCAGAAGAGCCCAGGGATACTGTAACAGTGACGGGCAGGACTCTGAGTTTTCAGGCGATGATCTTGCGGTGGAGGTGGACAGAATTCTCGCTGAGTGTGACAACAATGATATAACACTGAACAGGACTTCTTATATGATGCCAATATTTGGAGCAAAGTCGTCTGGACTTTACTATGCCAAAATACAAGACAGCAACGACGTTTACAGTGCCAATAAACATGGTTATGTGACGAGGGGCGAATTTAAGGACAAAAATGAAGTGAACAAACCAACCTCAAACATTCATGAAAAGGTATGGCTGCTGCGTTTTTACGCATGTTAGAATTATAAGGCTTCATCCGTTTCCAATAGGCCAATGACACCTAGAATCAACTATGAATTATTAATAGAAACTATTAAAGTCTTTAAGTGGAATCCCTATCTATTTCCTGGCTTTCTGAACAGGTCAGGCATCAGGACCGGTTGAGTTGCGCCAACATAGAGAGCACAGCAACAGCTTCGTAAGTGTATTCCATCAATTATTGATCTGAACTTACTAGTGACACACATCATTTCCACTGAAAGACGTTAGGTTGTGTCCAGTGCTATGTTTGGTTGAGAGCAGTGGTCTAATGTTCATGTTTAACAGAGGTAAACAATGTGATGCCGCTTCAAGGGGTTAAAAATAAATAAATATTGATGTATTTTACGATATAATTTATCATTTGACGTCTATTAAAAATGAAAACCCCATGTATTAAAGGGATAGTTCACCCCAAAACGAAAATTCTGTCATCATTTACTCACCCTCAAGTTGTTTCAAACCTGTATGAATTTCTTTCTTCTGTTCAACACAAAAAATGATATTTTGAAGAATGTCTGTAACCAAACAATTGATGGACCCCATTGACTTCCATAGTATGAAAAACAATAATTTGGAAGTCAATGGGGTCCATCAACTGCTTGGTTACAGACATTCTTCAAAATGTCTAAATTTTCTGTGTTCAGCAGAAGAAAGAAATTCACACAGGTTTGGAACAACTTGAGGGTGAGTAAATGATGACAGAATTTTCGTTTTGGGGTGAACTATACCTTTAAAGGGTTAGTTCACCCAAAAATGAAAATTCTGTCATTAATCGACAGGTGTCGTTCCACACCTGTAAGACCTTTGTTTATCTTAGGAACACTAATCAAGATATTTTTCTTAAAATCCGATGGCTCAGTGAGGCCTGCATTGCCAGCAAGATAATTAACACTTTCAAATGCCCAGAAAGGTACTAAAGAGATATTTAAAACAGTTCATGTGACTACATTTGGTTCAACTCTAATGTAATGAAGCGACGAGAATACTTTTTGTGCGCCAAAAAAACTAAATAATGACTTTATGACAATACCTAGTGATGGGCGATTTCAAAACACTGCTTCATGAAGCTTTGAAGCTTTACGAATCTTTTGTTTCGAATCAGTAGTTCGGAGCACTGCCAAAGTCACGCCCCCCAGTGGTGAACCACTGAAATTTCGAAACACTTACCACGTAACGAAACCTCGTTTTCTGAAATCAAGTGACTTTCATGCTCCAGTGGAGGCCTCACTGAGCCATTGGATTTCATCAAAAACATCTTAATTTTTGTTCTGAAGATGAACGAAGGTCTTACAGGTGTGGAACGACATGAGGGTGAGTAATTAATGACAGAATTTTCATTTTAGGTGAACTAACTCTTTAACCTGGTGCTGTGCTGAGAAAATCATTGGTGTTCCCTTGTCAAATTGCTTGTAAATCTCTCATGATGCTACATTATCACCATGGTTCAATATTTTTGTCAGCTTGTTTTCTTTCAGTTAGCACAGGTATTTTAATTCTTTATGCACCTCGGTTTTTGAGTAAAAAAAAAAAATGACTCTAGCTTATTCATCTAAAAAAATAAGCTCATAAGCTTATTTGCATATGCATAAGCTCAGATCAGTCAGTTCCAAATAGAAATACAAAACCTGTGGTAACTGAAAGAAAGTTGATAAAAAAATATTGAATAATAGCCAAATGAAATATTTATAAGCATATGTAAGGTGGGGGGAAAAACCCCAAAAAGTTCTAAAATTATCAAAGAGAATTTTGGAAAGTTGTTATATACTGTGTGATCACGGCCAATGTGATGACATTAACTAGTATTTTCAGGAAAACAAAAGTCCTCTCCAGGTCAAAATGACTGAAACACAACATGAAATCCTCTTTTTAATGTTAGAGGTTAATTAAAAGAATAATAAATATTGATGTATTTTACAATACTTTTTATCATTTGATAATTTTAGTTTGTACTGAAAAGGAAAACCCCCTGTATTAACTACATAAAATCCTCTTTTGTTTTCTTTTTAGAGGTTATGGAATTGGTGGTGGCTCATCTCTGGCCTTGCCTATCATGTATGATGCTTCAGAAGAAGACCTCATGAACACAATCGAGAGGGAGTTTAGTTAACGAACATATTAATGATCTGCTGAGACAACTAAGAATCGAGAAAATGTTGTACGAGAAGATTTATTGATCACTACAAAGCATTGTAAATCATTTTTATATCTATCACTGATATTATGGCATGAAATGTTTCATTTTAAGGCATATATATGGCCTACTTATTCAGTCCATCGCCGCTGCCTTAATTCTTTAAGAGATTGTTTATCCCTCAATGGAATAAAACATGTACTTTCCTTCTGACATTTTTTTTTTCATAGAATATTATTCTGTAAAGCAGCTTGCCTGAGAGAAAAACATATGGAGTAGATAATTGTTCCATTTCCTGACCACATTTCCAAAATCCTCCACCCATCTAAGACAGGAATGTACATCAGCAGTTTTTAATGGCTCCATGGAGGCCCCAACTACCCTAAACTATGCTGATGTATATGTTCAGCAGATTGAATGGCCTCCATAATGCTGAATACAATTTCTTTTGAGACACACAATGAAAATCTGCATTTCGCAGTTGGAATCGTGTAGTTTTCTTTAAAGCGGTCCTTGATTATGATTTCACTTTTTTAACTTTAGTTAGTGTGTAATGTTGCTGTATGAGCATAAACAACATCTGCAAAGTTACGTTGCTCAAAATTCAATGCAAAGTGAGATATTTTCTTTTACAGAAATTTAAAGGACTACAACGTGCTTCTTCCTTGGTTGGTGACATCACAGACCCCAAAATTTACATAAATCCTGCCCCCCGGGAACACGCAACGAGGTCATGTTGGGCTGCTTTAGAGAAGAGGAAGAGTTGTTGTAGTAAAGTGTTGTTACCATGCCGTCATTTTACACCGGACTGCTTCACAAACAACACAATTCAGTGCTGGATTTGCATAAAAGATTAACATGATGGCACATGCTAGTCGATGAGTTGAATCAACTCCACAGCAACTACATAAATTTATCCACTAACCGTTCAGAAACGTCCAGTTTCATTCTAAAAGTTGTAACTTCTTCCTTAGTCTCTCCATCAGTGTCGACTCCGGTTTGAACAATGTAAGGCTGAACACCGTTACTGACAATCCTCATTTTGGCTGCGTGAGATTCTCCAGCTTTGTTGTTGTTGAGCAACCGAAGCACGAGCTGTTAAAGCTCCGCCTTTTCTGGGAAGGGGGGCGGGAGCAGCAGCTCATTTGCATTTAAAGGGACACACACAAAAATGGCGTGTTTTTGCTCACACCAAAATAGGGGCAAATGGGTGCTTTCCTTATCACTCAACACGAAAATAACAAAATATTTATCAAATATATTGACAAATCTAGTATTAACTTGAATTAATGAATGGAGACTACATGATGCCTTCATACAGATTTTCATCTCCTTCCACTGAATTGTCACTACAGAAATAGAGAAATTGTCCTCAGTGTGAAAAGATGTATCTCAAAATCATACAGTCACTGCTGTAAAGGGTTCAAATATGCAAATAGGATTTTTCTGAAGAACGTTAGGCAACTGCTCAGGACAAATATAGATATAATGGTTGTTCATGAGTCCCTTTGTCCTGAGCAGTTAAACTGCTTAACGTTCTTCAGAAAAATCTTCCAGGTCCTGCAAGTTCTTTGATTTCCCAGCATCTTTTGCATATTTGAACCCTTTACAGCAGTGACTGTATGATTTTGAGATCCATCTTTTCACAGTGAGGACAAATTCTCTATTTCTGTAGTGACAATTCAGTGGATGGAGATGAAAATCTGTATGAAGGCATCATGTAGTCTCCATTCATTAATTCAAGTTAATACTAGATTTGTCAATATATTTGATAAATATTTTGTTATTTTCATGTTGAATGATAAGGAAAGCATCCAACAGGATAAAGTTTCACAAAAAGGAAGAGCTTGTTTTTTTCCGTCAGTATTAAACTGCCTGGCCTATAATAGCAGAAATGTATTATTATTTTATTATTCGTTTATTTTATAACCTTCTCAATAAACGCGCCTTTCCGAGATGAAGAAAAAAGACATTACGCTATTAGCCACACGGTATCGCTGTTGCTGCATTATTGGACAGTCGAGTGCTTCTTCATAGTTGGGAAAAGAAGTGTGTCAGTAAGGCAGGAGGCGGGGCAGTATTCTAAAAGCTGATTGGTCGCGCCTCCCACAACTACAGTTATTCTTGTAATCTGATTGGCCATTGTTTAAACGCAGGAGTGCGCCACTGCATATTTTCACAGTTTGACAGTGGTCTGAGCAATAATAACACACATCCGGACTCAATCTTTTTGGGAACACACGATTTATTCCCCGCCTGAGGTGAGCAATAAGGAACAAAACATTTTTTTTTTTTTTTTGTAATTTCGCAATGTCCTTTGTAAAACTAGTATAGGTTTGGCAAATTATAACAAGACATAACTTATATATATATATATATATATATACACACCTTATGAGAGGAGTTAATAATAAAGACATTATCAAAACATGTCGACTGAAACTTCGTTGTGTCTTTATAATAAACTAATGATATATTGTTCATTCAGAGGAGTTTATTTTAAATAAAGAGCAACTTTGTAAACTTTTTACTGAGCTAATGGCTACTGGCGGCGAACGAAATGACTTGTCAACTTGCTGCTGAGATTTTAAAGGTGATGCGTGCGACAAAAGTTCCAGAACACAGACCTCACGAATCCGACAGGAAGTGACGCATCATCATGTCAGCAATGTGAGTAAATTCTGTTACCGCCAAGAGCAGCGAAAAGCAGAACAACAGTCTTGACAAGTCTTGAGTGCTTAAGAAAATCACAAAAAACACACTTAATCTTCATTGTTTAATAAAAAAAGAGTATTAAATAAAAGTATTATATGATAATCACAGTGTAGATTATTATCCACATATACATTTTTACATATTTTTCTATTTTTGTGTAGTTTAGCATACATCATACATTTCCATTAGATATGTACATATAAATGTATACAAAAAGAAGAAGAAGAAAAAGGAATAAATTTTAAGACAAACATAGTACAAAGACTTTGGCAAAAGAGTGCATAAATCTTTTACACAACAGTAAACAAAATGTTCCATTGCAGAGTGCGAAATATGTGCAGCAAAGAGTCCAGTGCATAATCACGTTTTTTGCCCATGAGAGAATCAGCAGTCTTGCCCTCATAAAACAAGTCCCTGCATAAGATTGTTGAGGGTTTAGAGTTCAGTCTCCATCACAGTCAGTTTGAGGCTGGCAGCAACATGCTGACCGGTAGTGCTGTGCCAGTGGGCAAGGCCTTGGCTGCGGTGATCTTGTTGAGGTTCCGCACCTCCGTTTGCCAGGATGGGATCTTCTTGGTGGTCATGTGTCGCCGTGCGTGCTTGGTGAGGTGGTCGCTGCGCATAAACCGCCGGTCACACACCGGGCAGACAAACTTCTTTTCCCCCGTGTGTGTTCGCCGATGCCGGGAGAGCTCGTCAGAGCGAGCGAATTTCTTATCGCAGCCTTCCCAGTTGCAGCTGAAAGGTTTCTCTCCTGGAAGACAGAAGACATGTTACATGACCTGCTTGAGCTAGACTTTAGAGGTTGAGGCTACACACTGATCATTATTTACCTGTGTGGGTTCTTAGATGCGCCTTTAGGTGAGAGCTTTTAAAATAGGTCTTCCGGCAACCTGGGAAATTGCAGACGTAGTTGCGCCTGCGGGAGAAGTCGACCTGCGTGGTGCTGCTCTGCCCCGAGGGCACGTAAACAGGCGCGGGAGCCAGAGGCAAGAGCTTGGTGTTGCCTAGGGTCATAACAGTCTGTTGGCACTGTGGAGCCGAAGACACTGGCGACTGGGGCATCACGAACATCACCGTGCCCTGAGAGCCCATCAGGAGTGGCTGTGGTAAGATAGACTTCACCCCAGGGCTGGGCTTCTGAATAAACGTCGCTGAGATGACTCCAGGTTGGGCCACCGGGAACATCTGGCATATGATTGGTGGACTGGAGGTTGGGGGCGGTGGCTGAGCAGATGATGTAATGGAGCACTTGTCATCCTTAGGAAGAAGTATGCTGCTGTTTTGGCATGCCGTCGTGGTGTTGGTCTGGGGTTGGCAGGACGGGGTGGGTGATGAAGGAACAGTCTTTTGTGGAATGTTCTGATACAGGGAGCTGTCGGCCGTGTGGCGTATTACACTGGTTGCCATGGCTCTGCAAGGCAGGGGTGTGGTCTTTTCTGTGGGCTCCCCAGAAGAGGGCAACTGAGTGTTGCAGGCCATGGTGGGGCATGCAGCTCTCGGGCTGGGGAGGATGGGACAGGGCCGGGTAAGTGGGGAGGGGGAGGCTGGCACTGATGTGGTGTTGGAGGTCTCAGTAAAGCTGGGGCTGTGTGGTGGGGTCATACACTGTGAGGAGAGAAGACAATCAGAGTTAAGAGGTGCACAGTATATAGATAGATAGATAGTTAGCAATAACATAAACGGAGTGTCTATTTACACTAAGTGCAAATAGCACCCCTTGTTGGCAAACGCTATTTACACTAGCTCCGCCCACCAATGTCTGGTTGGGCCAGTCAAGTTTTGAAAAAGACCGCGGAATTCAACGTCTTTAGTGGCGCAGCAGTAGCGAGTAAGACTCGCAGACCTGGCTTATAACGCGATCGATGCAGGTTCGAAGCCGCCTTTTGCCGAGCTTGCATTTATTTTCAGTAAAAATGAAAATAACGTTCTAAAAGTGGAAACAAACTGCGAACGAGTGTTTAATAATATTAAAAGTGTTTACTGGGTAGGGTTAGGGGAAGGTGTAGGGAGGGTTTTTATTCTTTTGATTTTTAAGGAGTGCACTAATATTAAATTAAAATGGCCAATACAGATAAACCAATAATATTTTTTCCATGTTATGATCGATAAGTGATAAATGGCTGATATTAAAATTTGCAAAGTAAATAAAAAAATAAAAGACAAAAACTAAACTTAAATTTACACATTATAAACAATGTACAGTATGAAAAAATGGATATTGATTTTGAGATTTGTATATTTAATTGTGCATGCTCATTTTTTCCCTATTTTTACATGTAGATTATCATTGCCATCTTTTAACGCTCACATAAAGTTAATTTTTAAAAAACACTAATAATTTAATAACACTGTTAAATGTAATCTTTAGCAATTCTCAAAATTAATATAAATGTATCATACTTTATAATGTTTTTACACCTAAATTCACATACATTCATGTATGAATTTGGTTTTAGCGTTTCATATTTAATTTTTAATATTGGCCATTTATCATTTACCGACCATAACACGGAAATATTAATCTGCTTATTATCATATCAGCCATTATAATATTGGTGATATTCAAGCTCTTTTCCAAACAACTACATCATCTTCTGGAATTTCCTTATGGATGCTCTATTCACATTATCACTGCTGTACTATTTTGTCCATTCACCTCTCAGCATCATTACAGCACAGGTGAGTCATGTAATCAGAGTAAAGTAGTCTGTGCTGAAGTTCAGTTTGCAGATGTAGCTTATCTCAACACCACCACCTGTCCAGGGTCTCATAAAACCCTCCCAAAGTTTTCAGCAAACAAATCCGGTTCTGATAAGAGCTTTCATGCTACGCCGTGCGAACCGTGAGTTTCCCCGATGTGAATGTTGACAAATTAAACAGAGCTTAAAGTGTACATATTTTACCTTCTAGCAGATCATTTCAACAAAACAAGTCTTGCTTACCAGTGAAGAGAGCGAGACGAAGTCCCTCGGGGGCTCTGGTGGTTCGGGGGGCAGGAGAGAATCGCAGGAGTCTGACGCTGGTGTGAGAGGGCGAGGTTTGAAGGCACTGGGTTTTGGAGACATCTGACTCCAGAAGCTCATGTAGACCAGAGCTTCAGCAGCCTCAAGATCATTGTATTCCAGAACACTGCATGAAGTGTGCTCACTGTGCTTTTTCCCTTCCAGAAAATCCTCACACACCTCCATCCGAGCTCCCTGAGAACCACAAGAAAACAAAATTAATGTAATGTAATGTTTTAAAGACGAAAGAAAACCCTCTGGTTGCTTTGACACATACAGTTCAGCTGCTGGGTGGACCTGAATAAGTCGTTCTCTGTCTTTATCTATTCATGGATCCAGAAGCAGTATGACAGTTTAACAGAGGAGCCCTTTTTAACGCAGCCCGTCTGCAGTGACCATCTATCACTAGGCTGAAGTCACCTCCCACTGCCAAATAAAGCCAAAACAATGACGTGCTCACAAGCTGGCCATGTGAAATGGCTGTGAGCAAAACTTGAAACCCCCTGATAGACACGGGAGCGGTGCCAGAGGCCAGAAAACTTTGACTGATTGCAAGCCCCTCCCATCCACTGCTCTTCAAAAAAAATAACACCAATAGTGAGCAGCATCCACAGTTTTTTTTAAGCAGCTGATTCACTTTTGAACAGTATGCATACAAAATACAATTCACTGGTGGGATATGGTCCGAAAGAAACACCACTTCTCTTTTGCATTTTTCTAAGTTTAAATATTTTTTTAAAACTCAACTGTCACCAAACATATTTAAAGTTTAATAAATATATAACACTAAAATTACACTTGTCAAAACAACAAAAAATATGATAAAAGTGTATGATGAAGAGATGACAAGAAAATTAAGATGGACACAATGATTACTTCAGGGTTAAATGAGGCTAACAGGAATAACGGTGCCCACTGAAACTGAATGTTTGTATACTGTCTACAACAGACCCTTATTGTTTATTATAACAGAGCCAGTCGACTCTAAGGCGTAGGCATGTTTTGGAACTTTACAATGTTTAGATACATTGTAACATTTCGTGATTCTAACTCAGTTACAATGTAACATAAAGTGAGAGTTGACGTCATGTGCCTCAGTTCTATTACCAGTTAAACACAATCAGCAATAACCAGTCAGTGTCAGTAAATCACAAGCAACTCTTTAAAACAAATAAAATAATCTATATTAGATGACATATAAAGAGATATTCCGCTCTTACCCCACATAATTCTTCCATGTTAGAAAACTGACGTGCTGACATCTATTCGAACGTATGAAAAATTATTAAATGAAAAGTAGCGCAGAACAAAGACATGAAGCTGCTCCGCCCGTTCAGTGACGCGACTCACACCGGAATTCAGTTCGCTTTTACCAGCAGCTGAGTAAAACAAGCCTCAGAAAAAAAAAAGAAAACAAAATTCACAACAGTCTGGCGGGTGGCAACACGCCACCAATGAAAAACAAATGTGTGTGAGACCTTGACCAATGGTGTGAAGGCCGGCGCGTGATCAGTGCGTGATAGGCGAGCGATTGGAGGAAGAGGGGTGCGTGGCTGCTGATGGGCGTGTGGAGGGAGTCAACAGTGTCGCTGTAAACTCGCTGAACTGAGAGTACGTAACTGGGCGAAAGGTCGCAGCCTTTAAGGGCTATATAATAGTGAAACATGTTTGTGCATCTAGTCATCTTAAACAGGTAACGGCTATTGGCCTACACATAGCATGCTAGCAAGCTAAATTAGCTTAGCAGCCACGGAGAAGCAAAAACACTTTATTAATAACATTAACGCTTAATTGGTAACACTTTACACTTGATAACATTACATTATTAACAAGAGCTAACAACGACAAATATTTATAAAGCATTTATTAATCTTAGTGTTAATAACATGTAGTAATTTTTTAAATCAAAAGTTGTGTCTGTTGATGATGTAATATACAGTTGTATTTTTAACTTTTTGCATATGCATTGCTCATTAATATTAATGCATTAACGTTGACTAATTAACCTCATTGTTATACAACAGACCTTATTGTAGTGTTAACATTTAATTTTAATAACATTAACTAAATAGTTTTAATGTAACCTGCATGAGTAATGATTATTAATTATTAGTTTAATAATTAAGAAAAATTCAAATGTTTTCCTTGCACACTGAATACTCTTAATAATAATCTATGATAATGTTCTAAAAATGTTTTCATTGTAATTTTTGAATAATAATAGGGTTCAACCCAATTTTTGACTGTATTTTTGTAACAAATATCAAGAATTTTTTATTCCTTTTTTGATTTTTGATTCCTAAAAACTCATTTACTTTTGACACAAGTAGTGTGAAGGTGATTCTTTCATTATAACAAAATAGCTTCCTGCTATTTCAGCCTTTTAATAAGATATTTTTGGTAACACTTTACAGTAAGGTTCATTAATTAAACATTAGTTAATGTACTAATCATGAGCAATACATTTGTTACTGTATTTACTAATTTTCGTTAACGTTAGTTAATGAAAATACAGTTGTTCATTGTTCATCAAGATTTTAATAATGTATTAGTAAATGTTGAAATTAACATTAACAAAGATTAATAAATGCTGTATAAGCGCAGTTCATGTTAACTAATGTTAACTATTGAACCTTATTGTAAAGTGTTACCATATTTTTATTATTATTATTTATGTTCACCAGATTGCCTTTTTAATGTATTTTTGAACAAATTCATAGATCATTTCTAAACATGATTGCACACAACTGAATGCAAATGAACAGTGAATTTCCATGACTTTCCAGATGCTTATCATAACTGAACGAATATGTAAATAAAGACACAGATGGAAATTGTCCTTGCAAAAAAAAAAAAAAAAAAAAAAAACATGATTATATTAATTTCTAGGCCTAGAAATTTACAATTGTTTCCAGTAAAAAATATATATATCCTGCAATGTAATAGACTGTGTTCAATTTACAACATTTTAGGCCCAGAACAGTTTGAATGTTTACAGTCTGTATAGTTTACTCAAAACCTCAAATATGAAAGAGCAACAATTATAATGATACTGAGCTAGTAGTACAATAAACAGTCTTACCTCAATCTCAGGTCTGATTTGAACCCATTTAATGGCCTTTTTAAAAAAGCAATAATTATTGAAGTTGTGAGGTGGATGTAACCATCTCTGTTTATGATAATGTGTCTAAAATCCTCTCGTCTTGCCTGAATTCATGAGTGTTTTAGTCACACCCTCTCTGAGAGGATGGGGTGACACTAACTCATTCGTCTGCCTTTAGAAGCAGTGACATTTAAGTGAGTCGATGTTAAACAAAGTCATCCTGGAAAATGTCAGGATGTTCTGATAGAAGATTCTGTAAAAGTGCTGTAGATGAGGCTGTTCTTTGAACGAAAAATCTGTTCAGGGAATATCTTTTTCAGTTCCTGCTAGAAATACACACTGATACTGAGAGACCGAGCATGAACACTGTCAGGTTTCCAGGCATGTTATCTCGACCTTAAGCCATTTATCAGTCATTTTAGTTGTCAGGAAATAATTTAAAAACTTGAAGAGAATTTCTTTGAAGGGTTAGTTCACCCAAAAATGAACATTATGTCGTCATTTACTCACTCTCATGTCGTTCCAAACCCGTAAGACTTTTGTTCATCTTCAGAATACAAATTAAGATATTTTTGATTAAATCTGTATTTTATCTCCATAAACAGCTATGCCACTACCACTTTGATGCTTCAAAAAGTTCAAAAAGAGTTTGTAAAACTAATCCATATGAATTGAGTGGTTTAGCCCAAATTTTCTGAAGAGACACGATCGCTTTATATGATGAACAGATTTAATTTAGGCGTTTATTAACATATAAACATTCATCACACATCACTTGTGGTAAACGGAAGCTCGATGTTTGCTTGATGTGTGATAAATGAGGTTCATTCTCATGTGTTACATATCAGGTTTGTTCTTGTGTTTCAAGCAAGTACAGTTAAGCTTCTGTTTATTTTCCCTTATCAATATTTATATGTGGGTGAGTAATTGATGACAATTTTTTTTTTTTTTTTCATTTTTGGGTGAACTAACCCTTTAAAATTAGAGATATGAATGGAAAAATATGTTATGATGATCTCTACACCCCAAAATTGCATTATTTAAGTAAATAAAATATTCATGAAATAATATGTTCCAATAGAGAACCAACATGAAGGTGGTTGGGGACTATTCTCAGGAATATTTGAACCTATGTGACAGAATTTTATGAATTAATTCATTCTGCTGAACACATTAATATCTAAAATGACTTGAATAAGATGGTAATGTCATCATGTTGAAACGTATTAAGATATATTAGGATTAAAAGAAATTAAAAAGGATAGTTCACATTAAGATAAATAAAAAGGAAACCAAAATGTATATCTTTTAACTCTATAATATAAATATATGCAATATGTAGTGTATATTATTCAGCATTATCATTAATATTACTAAAATGCTTACAATTATAATTTTTTGTGGATGAAAAATTGATTTCCCAAATAACTTCCTCTCAAACAGAGTAGTTTGCAAGTATTTTATTTTATTTTTATTTTATTATTATATCAATTTGGTTTAATTAGAGACACCTGATGGGACAAAAACAGGGGGCAAATGTTATATTGTTATTTGTTAAGCCTGTTAAATAACCATCTTTATGATTTTAATCTTTTGATTGAGCTCTAACATTTTAATTTAATTTAATTTAATTTATTTTTTTAAAAATCCAAATATTTTTAATTACCCCCTTAAACCCACTTCAGATTTATTTCCAATGGAAGCTTTTTTCCGCCACTAAATAAAAAATAAAAAAGGTAATTGCGACTTTTTATCTCACAATTCTGACTTTTTTTTCTCAGAATTACATGATATAATCTCACAATTGCAAGAAAAAAGTCAGTCTTTTTTCCCTCAGAACTGGACTTTATAACTCAGAATTGAGAAAATAAGTCAGAATTGTGAGATATAAACTCGCAATTGCAAGAAAAAGTCAGAATTTTGAGTTTACATCTTGCAATTCTATTTCTCAGAATTGTTACTTTGTATCTCGCAATTGTGAGAAAAAAGTCAGAATTGTGAGATAAAAATTCGCAGTTATCTTCTTTCTTTTTTTTTATTCCAAGGCTGAAACAAGCTTTCATAACTTGCGGTTCCTCTGGGTTGGGAATCACTGCTCTAATCAATGAAATGAGTCAAATCACTATAAGAAATCAGAATAGCAGTAAACATCCTCCACAGCTGGCTTTCTAGGATGTGGGTCCACATGTCAGTTTGTCTGCTGGTGGGCACTTAGAAAAGCAGCAGGTTCAGTGGCAGAAGAATGCATCACGTAAGCACAGACAGTCTGTGCTGTAGTGACCGATTGTGTTCTGCCAACAGCATTACGGCGTGAGGTGTGTGGGAAGTGTAGGAGTTATGATAGGACCGGGAGGCATGCTTGTGATACAAGTGAGCCAAGACTGAGAGAGAAAGGAAGGAAACTAGAGGAAAGGTTATGCTATTCACGTCAACCCATTCCCACCCGTCCCAGTCCTCCCAGCACCCGACACCAGTTCTCACGTAACAGCTTCAGTCTAGAGAAGAGCGTGGGTCAGTTATTTTTTAGAAGTGTTAAATATACAACTGTGCTTCAGGTGTTGTTGTATTATGCACACAATCTGGTCTCATGATAACTTTCAATATACAACATATACTACATATATTCCATATTTCTCTTATTTAGATCTGAAGACTTAAGCTGAGATTCTTCATCATCAGCGGTCATTAACAGGTATTGGGTTTGTGTGTGTGTGTGTGTTTTGGCAGCCCCTAAAGGCAATTCAGATGCTCGTAGAACTCGACAGCAGGCCAATCAACAGAAACTCCTCACTTGCTTCACTACAGTGGGTGTGTATCTGGGTGAAAGGGCATGATTGGGACTGAATGTCAGTTTTGTTTTAGAACAGATCCTGTTCTGAGGTATGTGAGGTGCTGAGTGGCACATTTGTCAAAGTCATCTGGTCTGCTGTGCGTAGTGACTTATATGTGACTTGTAGATGGTTGAGATGATAATACAATTTATGCAAGTCATGCTTTAAGATTTTTTTATTTACTTCACAATTTGTCCCATAATGATAAAAGACAACATAGAAAACAATATTTTTTTTAATTATAGAAAAGATTTCAGTTGTGTAAGATCTATGTGACCCAACCAAACAGATCATCTGATTGGTTCGTCAATGTACTTTCCAGTATTTCCCATTGCTAGATATCTCAGTTATGATTAAAGTATTTTTTAGTGATTCTTATCTACAGAAAGCCCAAACATTTGTGTTGATTTCTTCATGAGGGAGGTGTTTAAGAACAACACTGTTTTAAATGCATCACATACGCATTACATGCAAGTTTATGATTTGTTTTTTTAGATCCAGTCATAAAGATCTACCCTGTTATTGTGCACAGACGTTATACAAATCACACTTTATACCATCATAAAAAGTCAATATAATCTATAAAGACAATGTAAGACTAGGACAAACAGTACGCAACCAAAATAGATGGGTGAAGTCAATAAACAATCCTCTGTAATTTAACATGAAATAGTTTATGAGATACATTTTCAAATGTACCTTTAATCACATTCTTAGTCATATTACAAAGAAATTTGGATATGTCTGAACATGTCACAGATGTTCCACAGTCTCATCAACATTTCCAAATATTACATAATTATTTTATAGCAGGGATCGGTCTTGGAGGGCCATTGTCCTGCAGAGTTCAGTGCCAACCCGAATCAAACCCATCGATACGTTTAAATAAGTGAGACCAAATTTACATGTTCAGAACTTTTGGGATTTTTTCAATTGTGTCTGTTCAAACACAAAGCAAGTGAAGCTCAAGAACCATTTTGGGGGTTTGATTCAGCATTTGAATCCATTCCCTTATGCAGAAAAGTGCACAAAATATACATTTTATATACATACCATAAATATACGCGCACACTAAAGTTTATTTTCAGTGCTTCAAATGAATCTTAATACCAAGTATTTATGCGTATTGAAAAAACAATTTCAATAGAACCGACCAATGAACATTTTGTATAAAAGCTCCTCCTCCATTTGAAAAGACGTCCACAAAACCATAAACAACAGGTAGAGAGGAATGACACCTACAGGAAACATTTAAAGTTTTGTTTTTTACATACAGTAGATCCATCACTTTAGTCAAACGCTAAATAACATTGCTAGAACTACAAGTCATCAGTCATCCAAAACAATTTACTTTCTTGGAATTGTGACATCAGTAACAAGTGGAAAAACACTTTGGATCTTCCAAAGTCATCAAGCATCTTTAGTGAGACTCCAGATCACAGGCTTCATATATGTTCTGTCCGTATCGCACTGCAAATTGCGAAGGGAATAAGTGCACATGGATGTATATCTTTACCCACCAGTCATTGCGTTTGCATTAACATTAAGATTAATTCACAAAAACAGCGCACAGCGGGTTATACCAAATTAAAGAAAGAAAATGCCAAGAAACCAGTTAATAGTAATAATGAGAATTAATAACATTCAGAAAGTTTAGATATAGTAATTTAATCTTCAGAATTTAGTTAATATGTGTTAATATTAATTTGTTTCAGTTACTCTGAAACAAGTTGATGAGATGGAGAGAATAGAGTTTTTATTTGCATTTCTTTCAAAATATAATTATTAATTATATAAGGTATAAACCCCCAAACTATTGTTATCGGTATCGGCAGATATCACTCTGAATAAACGGCTATTGGTATCGACGGAAAAAATTAGTATCGGTGCATCTCTATACCAAATGTTGTGTTTATTATATTATATTATATTATAAATGTTTTATATATACACTACCACTCAAAAGTTTGAGGTCAGTAAGTATTGTTTTAATGGTTTTGAAAGAAGTCTCTTATGCTCACCAGTGATTTTTGTAAGAAAAATATCCATATTTAAAACTTTATAAATTCAAATAACTAGCTTCTGGCGAACGACCGTACGCAGAATGCACAAGTCGATTTGTGACTGAAGAGTATCAACGTAATGACGAACGCGGAGGTGCAGAGCAAAACAAATCATTGGTCACGGATTATAAGTCTAAAACAATTATTTTGAAAGAGAAATTTCAGAGGATTTTGATATAAGAGAAGAGAAGCTTAAATTTGTTGCACAGCCTTTCAACCGCAAGAGGCGTCTAAGTGTACAATACTCCAACATCATACATCGTGTCAGGGGTTACTCATTTGGCGCAAGTCGACTTGTGCACTCTGCGTACGGTCGTCCACCGGAAGCTATTTATTTGAAATTATAAAGTTTTAAATATGGATATTTTTCTTACAAAAACACATCACTTCATTTCAGAAGGCCTTTATTAACCCCCTGGAGTTGTATGCATTACTTTTTTATGGATGGATGCATTATTTTTGCAACCATTCGCAACCCCCATTCGCAACCATTATAAACCTTGGAGGACTAAAGATATTTTTAAATACATTTCCGATTGTGTTTGTCTAAAAGAAGATAGTCATATACACCCAGGATGGCTTGAATGAAGGTGAGTAAATCATGGGATAATTTTCATTTTTGGGTGAACTATCCCTTTAAGATTCATTTCTTCATATTATTAATGTTGATTTTTTTTTTTTTTTTTGAAACCGTGATACATTTTTTTCAGTATTCTTTGATGTACAGAAGGTTTAAAAGAACAGCACTTTATAAAAATATATAAATCTTTTATAACATTTTAAATGACTTTACTGTCACTTTTGATCATCCTTGCTGAATAAATGTTTTAATTAATTTAAATAAATGCTATAAACAAATAAAAATTTACTGACGCCAAACTTTTGAATGGTGTAGTGTAAAGAAAAGTTGTAATTATTTATATTAACATTTTTTACACAAGGTGTTTGCTTGATGTTTAGTGTTGTGTTATGGGCCTTATATAGTCAGCCCCAGTTGAGACTTGTGCTCCTGTGATTTTAGAGCAGGCAGATGGCCAAGACGGCCCAGTGGAGAGACCAATTCAGCTGTATGGCCTCTTTGAGCATGACATACGTCAACCATCGCAGTGAACTATAAATAACCCCACATTTATTTCCTATGCGTTTTCAAGAATATAGGTCAAGATGACAGTGCACAAATGCAGTGCACGTTTTACCAGTTCTCTCAGACACATAAGGTTTAGTTTAAGTCTGCAGCAGTAGGGCTTAAAGACTGTTGTCGTGTCAATCAATTGTCAGAGCGAGTGGGCGAGAGAAGGGTGTGTCTGTGCTGTGAAGTACTGAGGTATTCTAGTAAGAGTGTGCTGACACAGAGGGGCCATGGCCCAGTTCTCGAGACTTAAATAGTCACAGCTGCCTATAGTGCCAGGATTGATCTACATTGTTTCTCCATATGTTGCCTTTGTTTTCTTTGGCCATTTTCAGCCATTAACTCAAAAGCAAAGAGCTGAAATGTCTGATTTCAAGTAAAGAGTGACCACTGACAAGAAGGGGGGAATGAAGAAAAAACCCAGTTTTCAGAAGATGGAAGCAGAATCTCTCCACAGATCCTTTGTCACGGCATGGGATTTTTTACAGGCCTTTCAGCATTTTACCCACTTGAGTACAAATAAGTGCTGTGAATGGGAGTGGATTAGGACAAGAATGTTAGCAAACAACATAATGGAAGTTTTTGTGTGCGTGCAGAGTCATACACACAGGAAGAACAGGCTACTTAATGTCCTTCCTGGCCTATATTTTAACATTTTTAGTGAGTCAAACTTTCCCACAGGTATAAAACAAACTACTTTTTTCTTAAAGCGAAAGTAGAATTCACTCAAAATATTACGACAACAACAACAAACTTGTAAAACACTATCTTTACGGATTTGTTCAGCTCTAAAAGTCTTGCGCCTATATAAATGCACTTATCCTCCTTAAATTTGTTGTTAAGGAGTAAGTGTAAGGATGAAGCTGAAATTGTTATCTGCAGGTGGTGGAGTAATAACTTCTTAGTAATCTGTTTTGAGATTTTGAGAATTTTTGCTATAAACATGGCATCATGACATATTTTGCTTTATTTCTATATTCCATCATAGGCTCATTCTTACATGCGCACTCTTCAAAAAAGGCACTTTAAATCTTTTGACAAACTAAAAGAGGTAAATTAAATTTGTATGTATTCGAAATAAAAAATACACAGAAACACATGGGCTCTTTATTAATCCTGCACTGATTGTCAGCATCAGAAACTGTAAAACAGAGGGGGAAAAAATATATTCACGGAAATAATGTGGATAGAAATACTATAAACTCCTGAAATAAAAAAAAAAGTAAAAGATTAAAACAGTATGTTTTGGAAAAAAATATTTTAATGTTATATAAAAGTAAAAAATAAATGAATTATATAAAATAAATATAAAAATAAATTTAAATGGAATTTTTTAAAAAAAATGTAAATGGAGTTTGTTTGTGTGTGTGTGTGTGTGTGTGTGTGTGTGTGTGTGTATATATATATATAAATATACACCGATCAGGCATAACGTTATGGCCACTAACAGGTGAAGTGAATAACACTGATGATCTCTTCATCATGGCACCTGTTAGTGGGTTGGATATATTAGGCAGCAGATAAACATTTTGTCCTCAAAGTTGATGTGTTTAAAGCAGGGAAAATGGGCAAGTGTAAGGATTTGAGTGAGTTTGAGAAGGGCCAAATTGTGATGCCTAGACGGCTGGGTCAGAGCATCTCCAAAACAGCAGTTCTTGTGGGGTGTTCCCGGTCTGAAGTGGTCTGTATCTATCAAAAGTGGTCCAAGGAAGGAACAGTGGTGAACCGGCGACAGGGTCATGGGCGGCCAAGGCTCATTGATGCACGTGGGGAGCGAAGGCTGGCCCGTGTGGTCTGATCCAGCAGACGAACTACTGTAGCTCAAATTGCTCAAGAAGTTAATGCTGGTTCTGATAGAAAGGTGTCAGAATACACAGTGCATTGCAGTTTGTTGCGAATGGGGCTGCATAGCCATAGACCAGTCAGGGTGCCCATGCTGACCCCTGTCCATCACTGAAAGCACCAACAGTGGGCACGTGAGCATCAGAACTGGACCACGGAGCAATGGAAGAAGGTGGCCTGGTCTGATGAATCACGTTTTCTTTTACATCACGTGGATAGCCGGGTGTGTGTGCGTCGCTCGCCTGGGGAACACATGGCACCAGGATGCACTATGGGAAGAAGGCAAGCCGGCGGAGGCAGTGTGATGCTTTGGGCAATGTTCTGCTGGGAAACCTTGGGTCCTGCCATCCATGTGGATGTTACTTTGACACGTACCACCTACCTAAGTATTGTTGCAGACCATGTTCACCCTTTCATGGAAATGGTATTCCCTGGTGGCTGTGGCCTCTTTCAGCGGGATAATGTGCCCTGCCACAAAGCAAAAATGGTTCAGGAATGGTTTGAGGAGCACAACAACGAGTTTGAGGTGTTGACTTGACCTCCAAATTCCCCAGATCTCAATCCAATCGAGCATCTGTGGGATGTTCTAAACAAACAAGTCCAATCCATGGAGGCTCCACCTCGCAACTTACAGGACTTAAAGGATCTGCTGCTAACATCTTGGTGCAGATGCCACAGCACACCTTCAGGGGTCTAGTGAAGTCCATGCCTCAATGGGTCAGGGCTGTTTTGGCAGCAAAAGGGGGACCAACACAATATTAGGAAGGTGTGGAAGACCCAAAGTTTCCCAGCAGAACATTGGCCAGAGCATAACACTCCCTCTACCGGCTTGTCGTCTTCCCATCGTGCAACCTGCTGCAATCTCTTCCCCAGAAAAACGACACACACACCTGGCCATTCACCTGATCTGAAAGAAAACGTGATACATCAGACCAGGCAACCTTCTTTCATTGCTCCATGGCCCAGTTCTGATGCTTGCATGCCCATTGTAGGTGCTTTTACAGGGGGCATCATGGGCACTCTGACCGGTCTCAGCCATACACAGCAAACTGCAATGCACTATGTGTTCTGACACCTTTCTATCATGGGTAGCATTAAGTTTTTTAGCAATTTGAGCTACAGTAGCTCTTCTGTGTGATCAGACCAGACGGGCTAGCCTTTGCTCCCCACGGTCGCCCATGACCCTGGTTGTTCTTCCTTGCACCACTTTTGCTAGGTACTAACCACTTCATACTGGGATCAACCTACAAGACTTTTGATTTTTGGAGATACTCTGTCCCAATCATCTAGCAATCACTATTTGGCCTATGTCAAAGTCACTCAGATCTTTTCACTTTCCCATTTGTCCTGCTTCCAACACATGAAATTCAAATACTTGCTGTACTCAGAAACCACATACTAGCATACAACTCTTACTATTTCTGCCTTAGAAAGATATGCTTGTAGTAAGAGTAGTATACTAGTATGCAGCTCCGAATTCAGCTGTATGTTATTCACTTCACCTGACCTGTCAGTGGTTTTAATGTTGTCAGTGGTTTTTAGTGATATTAAAATTAAAAATTTTGTGCATTACAGGTCATCTGGTCATTGAAGAGTGAATATTTTCTCCAAGAAGGAACTTAAAGGGGGTAAATGAGGTTGAGGGGGTATTTGAGGCCACTTCTGATTCAAGACACTCTCTATTTAGCCGGGCTCTTCCTGTCCACCAGACAGATGGGCTATTGGAGCACAGCCTGTTTCCATGACAACTGCCTTGGATACAGCTAGCTGAAAACCATGGGACACACAGACAGCCAAATAAAATACACAGTCCCAAGTGGCTTTTATTGGAGCTTAAGATGGGCATTTGATACAAAAGGAAACATGTCTGACTAACAGTTAAGCAGTAAAGGAAAATAATATCTTGGCATATAAGAACACATATAAAACCAAATCAGACATTAATAACAAACTAAAAATATTCCCATGTGCATAAATAGATCATTTAGAATGATTTCATTTAAAAATTAAAAAAGATACTTTAGAAAACTAGCTTCTTGCTATAGTTATAAAAAAAAAAGTCCCATCCCAGTAATAAATATATACACAATAAATGATGCAAAAGAGTGTATGAGTTATTTAGAAAACATTTAGAAGCATTTTCAAAATGATTTAAAACCTGTACATTTCATCACGACAACAGAAAGGATGAATATCTCATACAATCAAAGTAACAGCAGTTAATGGGGCATCATATAAGGGTTACCAAATAAGCAAAACGTAACTACTTATTTGATGATTATTAAAGATACATGCATCTGTCTTTTTTGGGCAAAACTGATATGGCGGCAGCTACAGGAACTACTTTGGTAATCATAAATTAGCGTTGGTCGCAAATTTCTGTTATAAATTTGTAGGGTTTCTTGTTACAGGGGAAACACATTACAGTTCATTCACCTTCAATACAGAACAATATAAGTTTGTATTGTGTTTTGTTAAAAAAAAAAAAAAAAAAAAAAAAAAAAAATAGTTTATACTGATTCTCTGTGGATCACATTTTGAAAATACCTCCTGAAGGATTGATCAGAGGGCCTGACGTATGGACCTTATTTGTTCATATCAGGAATGCCAGACTTTGGGGAGAGTCTGAGACTGAAAATTGGTGAAATGACCCCAAAAAAAAAAAAGTTGTTGTTCCACTACATTTATATGTCGTAAGGCGCGCACACACACACACACACACACACACACACACACACGCACAAGGGATAATATACTGTACTCACTAAATACTGCTCAATACTGTATCAATACAGTGAAGCAAATAGGATTCCCCAAACCCATTTTACTACAGAAGTAACACCCTGTTCATTCGTCCATTTTAGAGATGAGCATCTCCAGTGCTATGACTTTAAACAGGAAAACGAAGAGTAAATGGTTATTGTGATCTCTTTTAGAGTCACAAAATGAATGAGAAATAGTCAAAAGCTGTAGCTGTTTGCTTATACTCAGGAAAAATAGAAAATATGGCTCAAAACCTTTTAGGTGTTTGTGAGAAAAGAGATACTTGAAAGAGATACTCTACATTATTTCAATTCACAAAGTACTTAAGGCTCATATACTTGGTCACCCGAAAACTGTTCATTAGACTACACTAAAAGATGACAGTGAGTTGCTGAGGGATCTCTAGTATCCTAATAGAGAAGGAGGAAGAGTCTGTGGACTTGTGTAAACCAGTCTGTAGGATGACTCAAATATAACTCTCAAATCTCTGTAAGTGTGAGCTTAATCATTCCTCCCATTTCCTCCATCTGGATCTGGAAGGTGTCCTCGTTGGAGTAGTGCTTGACGATGTTATCATCCATGTTTACCATGATCCTGAAACGAAGCAGAGATGGTGGGACAGTTAATTTTTACCCCTGACTGACTGTGGTTCAGTGACTAATCAATGGACGTGTGGGATACATTCATAAAAATGAAAAAAAAAAAAAAAAAATCAAACTTTAGATCAGGGTCCAATTCTCACTATTAACCATGACTTTTGCCTCAACAAACTCCTAATTACTGCTTCTTAATAGTTAGTAAGGTAGTTGTTAAAGGGTTAGTTCACCAAAAAATGAAATCTTCTGTCCAAACCCATAAGTAACCTTCGTTCATCTTCGGAGCACAAATTAAGATATTTTTCATTTTCATGCTCATCACTCAACATTAAGGTTGAACCACTGTAGTCACATGAACTGTTTTAGTAGCTTTCTGGGCACTGAAAGTGTTGTCTTGCTGGCAATGCAGGCCTCACTGAGCCATCGGATTTTAAAAATATCTTAATTTGTTTTCTGAAGATGAACGAAGGTCTTACAGGTGTGGAACGACATGAGGGTGAGTAATAAATGACAAAATTTTCATTTTTGGGTGAACTAACCCTTTAAGTTTAGGTATTGGGTAGGATTAAGGGATGTAGAATATGATCATGAAGAATAAGACATTAATATGTGCTTTATAAGTACTAATAAACAGCCAATTTCCTAGTAATATGCATGCTAATAAGTAACTAATTAATAGTGAGAATTGGACCTTAAACTAAAGTGTAACCAAATATATATATAATTAAAACTAAATCGATTGACAGCCCTGTCACTCTTACCCTTTCTTGCATTTCTTGAAGACTTTTCCCATCTTCTCAAGAGGAACTTCATATTTCTCTGAAATCTGGTGGAGAGCAAATCCATTAGCAGGTGCCAGAAGTAACATTTTACATTACTGCGTCTATCTGACATAGATGTTATTGTTATTTACATAGCAACAGATCATGTTAAGCACAATAATTATGAAGTGTTTCTGTATTTCTTTGCAAGTACACTTATATAATTACACCTTAAGAATGGCCAAAAGAATCTCTACGACTCAATACAAGCAGGTCGCAATAAAACATTCAGGAAATAAGTCTTGAAAAGCATGAGCAAATTTCAAACGATGGTATTTTGAAGAATGTTAACTAGACAGTTTTGGTTACCACTGCAGTTACTTTCATTGCATGGGAGGTAAAAACACTGAGAATTTTCTCAAAATATCTTCTTTTTTGTTCCAGGTTTGGAACAACAAAAGGTCAAGTAAATGATGACAGAATTTTAATTTTGGGGTGAAATATCCCATTAAAGTAGTAATTTGTGGTGAGTAATGCAACCCTATATGCATGTATTAAATGAAACATTTGTAGACCTAAGCACATTTTCAAGCCAACTAGTATCAAAGTTCATCTTATTTCGGGATACGAGTGGTTCAGCTTAATGTTTTCCCAACCCCCTGACGTTATTTCAACATTCCCTTTCCTCATTCTCATAGCTAGCTGAAGTGTTGCAATGCTTGGAAAGCCTTCTGTTATGCACACCACACAAAAACACATACACGTACACTACGTATCGCAGGACCCGGTGTAGCCCATGCCACAATTTATAAGATGTGTTTTTAAAGGCAGTGTGATTCACGTTGTGGCCTCCTGCTATGGTTTAATGCAGACGGCCTGTTGACAGTCAATCTCCTGCTATGTAACTCAATGTCCCTATTAAATCACCATGCTTCAGACTCTAATTTCAGGGACTTTTCTTCACTGACCACACTTCTCTGGCCCTGTTTTTCTTTCTTTTTTCCTGAATTTCTCTGGGAGGTGCTGTGCTGCATTAGAAACTTAGCTGCGGGTTTGGATGGGATGTATAATTTTTGGGTGGGAGCTCTCTTGGAAACAGTATTTGTGTGTGTTATTGTCTGTGTGGTGCAATTAAAGGATGCATTACTAAACAAAATTATACCATTACAATGCTTAGAACATTGAATGTTTTTTTTTCTCCATTCTCTCTGTGACCATGTCCTTAAGTAACCCTCCTAAAGGCACTGAAACATTAGAATAGTATTAGTTAAACTAGATTTAGATTTCCTAAAGAAATGTGAGTGGTTCTTGCCTGAACTAAACCCAGTTCTGAATCAACACTGTACTGACTTTAGCAGAACAATCATTTTCCTGTTATCACTGTAAAGCTGCTTTGAAACAATATATATTGTATAAAGTGCTATATAAATAAAGGTGACTTGACTTGACTGTGATGCTAGAGTGTTGTGTATGGACACCAGTGAAGTGTTATTTGCTGAGGTGTTTTAGGCCCTGTTTACACCTGGTATTAAGATGCATTTGGATGATTACGGCCCTGCTTTCAACCACTTCTGTCCGGATTTCTTCGAGAAGAGGGTCTATGGGTGGCTAAATGTATGGTTTTTTTCAGATCTTTCGATCGAATGGATGACATAAGTTCACACAATTAACATATGAACACACACGTAAATGACGGAAAAACATACGGAGAGCATCAGCTTGCATTTCTGCTTTGACAGCTGCAAAACCATGCCGAACACTGTGAGTGTGTGTTAGAAATCAGGAATGGTGAGAGAACATTGTGATTGGTATGTTTTTCAGCCGACAAAGTTTAAATCCCATCTGGCTTGTACGTTTCCCATAATGTTTACGCATTAGGTCAGCGGTCTTTAGTGGCTGTTCGAACACATTCGACCACATGAGCGTCTACACTACGAAAGCAATCCAGTCAAATCCGTTTTCGACTACCTCTGGAAGTGGTCGAAAGTGGACAATCTCAAAATGTTTTAGACTGTATTTAGCATCATCCACTTGTGATCTGATGGACCAAAACGCATCTTAATACCATGTGTAAACAGGGCCTAAGTGCTTTTAGCTCACTTCTATTAGTTTTATCATCATCCAAGGGAAATAATCTTTAATTATGCTATTTTATGGATACTTTTTGACGTCTTCTATTTTGGATTTATTTTTTACACCGAGCTCATCGCAGTTCATTATGGGAATGGGTGTTCACATTCGTAACCCATATGAGCAGAAGTGATAGTGATGCTTGCCCTTGCACTGACAATGTTGAATGTGGACTTCTGGGGAAAAGAGAAGTGAACTCACCGCTTCCACTAAGCCTTTTACAGTAGGAGTTTTCAGCATGAGAGCATCAAACACTTCCTCCGTCTCCTTGCGCACATACAGCAAAACTGCAAAGGCAGAGAAAAGTGGTCAGCTATATGATCACTCATGCACAAACTGTAAGCCCAGTTTTCCTGAAACCAAAATAAACCAGCGAGTAAAGTCTAAGTCATCTGCCAAGACTTTCATGTGGCAGATGATTTGATATGTTTTTCTAATGCATGCCTTTAATGACTTTGTATCTCACATGCTGTTCCCTGTAGTTGGGGGTTGCTGCTCATGTCTATAAACACTGACCGGTGCCGCCCCTTTCCCCTTTCACCCAAAAACCCCAGAAGGACTGGGCAGCATCCCAAGCCATTACTGGGAACACTGAAGGGAGTTTCAGTGATGTGGACAGTCCGGAGTACACAGATTACAAATATTACATCCTATTCCTAAGCTGATGTGTTGCCTTTGGCGAGAGGTTTGGTTGAATAGATACAAACCCACCCACACATGGCTGACCATGACTGCTATTCAACAGGCAAACAAGCAGGGGACGGCCAGAAAGAGAAAAGGCTTCGTGTTGGGAGGCCTAGCAGCCTCCAATGACCTGCTAATTCCAGTTCTTTTTTACCGAATCCCACAGATGTTTGGCTCTGCATTCTTTGTTGAAGTAATCTAAGCAGCAGTGATCACCTCTGAAATGCTGAGAGACACTGGTCTATAATTATGACCTATCAGGGTACAAACAATAGCCCTGTTCCAAAACCTAGTCAGCTGCCTCATAACCTACTACCTACATTGGCATCTGCCTTCTAAGGCAGCATCCTAACGTCATGGAACCTCACAAGTGAAGATTTGGAATAATTGGCAGAGTGACATGAATAGTGCCACACACATGCAAGTGATTTCAATAAAGTTAGATATTTTCATGTTGCAAAGCTAATGCTGCAATACTCTAATTAATGACAGTGCACACAAATACTGGGTAAAATAATCTGAATGAAAAACAATATTATTATTACTATTATAATTATTATATTTTTACAATAATTTGACTTATTGAATATTATTATATTTTATATACTATTTTATGGATACTTTTCAGTTCTGAAGGAAGTATACTTAAAATCAACTGTCTGCCATCTTGATTTTTTTTGATAGCAGCTAGTTTTTAGCAGCAATTAGATGTGATTTACACTAAGTGACAATAGCAGCATTTTCTTAGCGATATTCTATTTACACTAAGTGAAAATAGCGATATATTCTATTTACACTATATAAAGTAGCAGTTCTTTGCAACAAGTGCAAATAGTTGTTAGATGCTATTTATAAGAAGTGGCAGATACTATTTGCACAGTCTCAGTATTGTTGTACATTAACAGGATGCAATAACAGAGTCTAAATGACTACATTTATTAAAATTATTAAATGGATGCTGGCTTATTGGGACAATAAAGCCTTTCCTAAACGTACCCCTAACCCTACCCGATAAAACTATATTACTGAACACTCGTTAGGTACTTTATTTCCACTTTTCAAACATTTTCTTCATTTTTATTGAAAATAAGAAGAGCAAGTTGGGGAGATGGTCCTGACTGCAGAACACGAGATCCAGGGGGCGACGTTGGATCCAGATCCAACTCCTCCCACTTTACATATGAGAAGCGTCTTGCTGCAGCCTATGGTGGACATCCAACCTGGCCCACATCTAAGTGTGACGCAAGAAGCCAGGCCCATGCCGCCCTATAGCTGATTCTTATGATTTTATTGGTCATGTCAATCACAGTAATGATTGCCTACACAGAATCCCAAAACCTCCCTATGGCCTACGCCACCGCAGATGTTGAGTAGCACGCGTCTTTTTTAATCTTGTGTGGTCCAACCAGACATTAGTGGGCGAAGTTAGTGTAAATAGCCAACAAGACAGGCTATTTACACTTAGTGCAAAGAGACACTCCGTTTTTTTTTTGTTTTTTTTTGTTTTTACCAAGCTTGTTGCAGTGCATTATGGATTACATTCTGCCTTTGAATTTGTTTAAAACAAGGAATATCTTACGTAGGCAGTGAACTAGGTTTTGGAAGACAGCAAATGTGTTTTGAATTAGGGTGTTTTTCTGTGCGGTTATGCACAAGCAACCAAACAGCTTTGCAGCATACTATAGTGCCAACATTACTGAGAGAAGAGAAAAAAAAAAAAAAAAAAAAAAAAAATCACAGAAATACCCCAAAAAAGGGACAAAACAAATGACATACAACTCAGTTCCAGTTAAAACACACCTCTTTTGGGTTCATCCATCCTTGCCGCTTTATTGGGAGGTGATCCAAACTCTTCCTCAGAATAAGGTAATCTCTTCATAGATGAGCTAAAGAACATGAGGGAAAGAGGAAGAGTGAGGAGACGAGGAGGGAGATGCAGCAGATGAGTGTAGTTCTGAGAAAACCTCAATCCCAGTAGAAAAAAGGTGGCACTAACTAGTACATCATTACCAATGAGACAAACAGCACCTGCACATTTCCTGGAAACGCTGTACAGGGAGCAGCACTCCAGGGCAAAGCTAAAGGCTGTTTGCTCTATAATGCACATTTTAAACCCTCCCCCCATCTTGAACAAGCATTGCTAACATACAGTCAAACCAAAATGTATTCAGACACCTTGAACATTTCATTCATTATTACAGTTTATTCACTATAGTTTAAAAAAATGGTAATAAAATATGACAAGATGTCAGAGTTAAACTGTGTCAGAAAAAAATAATCTTAATTATGTCAGATTATGATTATGTCAAGTGTTTGAATAATTTTTGGTTCCAAATTTTTTATCAATTTTACTGGTAGTCCACTGTATGAAGAATTTTTGGGTATAATATGTCACAGTTTACTTTATTTTGCTATCCTCACTTACATAAATGAACTATAGTGTCCTGCACCCACTAGTAAAAATATATCAAAAATGTCTGAATAATTTTTGGTTTGACTGTAAATGAGCATAAAGAAGGTAAGAGACAGACACGTACCCCTCCTCTGAGTCCTCCGGTGAGAAAGACTATAATGAAAAAAGACACAATACATTATTAACTAAATATATAGAGACATTTTAATAGTTAATTAACATTTGTTAATAAATACCTTTATTATTTCAGAATAAGGAGGCATTGCAGAGTTATTATGCCCCATGGTGCATAAAGAGACAGCCCAGTTATATAAAATGAAAGTTTTTTAAGTCTGGCCTATAATAACAGATTATATAAACATACAATAATGTTCAAACATTTGGGGTCAGTAAGATTGTTATTCTTTTATTAAGAAGGACAATTCAAAACTGACAGCTAATATTTTTACACTGTTACAAAACATGTATCACAGTTTCCGCAAAAATATTAAGCAGCACAACTGTTTTCAACATTGATAATAATGAGAAATGTTTCTTGAGCAGCAAATCAACATATTAGAATGATTTCTGAAGGATCATGTGACACTGAAGACTGGAGTACTGATGCTGAAAATTCAGCTTTGCCATCAGGGGAATAAATAAACTGTATTAATATTCTTTCAAAAACATAAATCAAATAAAACTTACTGACCCCAAACTTTTTAGTGATAATGTACTGAATATTTACATGAAGCTCACATTAGAAAGTCTTTAAAAATGTTACATTTTAATTTTACTTAATATATTTTAATGTAGGTGTAAAATTAAACATTCAGCTGATCTTTAGCTTCTAAACTTCATTATTTTATTCCACAAAAATCTGTTCGTAGTCCCCCTGCTGAAGACCCCTGGGTTAAACCATTAACACATGCTAACATTTAACCTACTTGTGATGATTAATGATGTGCTCATAAATTCAGGCCAACTTTCTTTCTTTTTATTTACTTATTTAATTATCATTATTTATTTATTCATTTATTTATTGTTTTAGGTCCATACTGCAATGCAAACTCAATACAAAAGCTTTCAGACCCCCAGAGCATAAAGCTGACCATTCAGAACATCTGAATCAACACAGGTGCATTGCATAAGCACATAAAAGCACATTAACATCCTTACATGGCTCTGAACTGGCTTCATTTGCATGGCACTAGAAAAGTAAGGTAAAGTTCACATTTATTTGTGTGATTTTAGCGAAGAGTAAATAGCCAGAAGGTTTATTTTTGGCTCTAGATATACTCTGGGCTTCAATGTCACACAACTATTGATGATCAAAGGTCATGTTTAAGGACAGTGTCTAACATTTGCTTTCCTACAGAACCGGGAGTCATGTGATTTTAGCCGTATGGGTGAACAAGTTTGTGAGTCAAAGGTAGAGGGTGAAGTTAAAGGAAGGGTTCTACCAAGAAACTGAACTCATTTAAAAATAACTTCCGGGTCTAAGAACCACACTGATGTTAAAGCACCTAGCCCTGGCAGTAAGCCTAAACTTGACAAACTGTAAACTTGTTCCTCAAATCTGATTGGTTGATTGGAATGTTGTTCCAAACATGTTGTACTTGGTGAAATTATGTTCAACTCTGATGTGTATGGTACTTGGTAACCTGAATGGTACTCTGAAAAAAGCTGGCAGGACGAATTATGCACGTTTTGATTCGTTAGAAAATCGTGTGTGGGCTTAAGATGTGATTCCTTGCCAAGAACAGTCTGATAACAGCCAAACCCATGCCATAAATGCCAGATTTCATAACAGTGAGAAACGACTATATTCCTTCCAACTGACTGCATCATTCCGGTCACTGTGACCCAACGACAATCTGCTGTTTCTGTGAAATGTTACAGTAGTCTGCGCTCACACATGCAATAAAGAGCACTAAAATTATGTTGAAATGCTTTTACGCAAAGCCACGTGTATGTGGATGATAATAGGGAACTGAAATGATTCTTTTAGGGGGCTTCATCATTTAGATATTTAATCCTTCTGACAAGAGACCACAAATTCTAATCTTAAAAAAAATCATTTTGTTAACTCTTCAAAAGGGCATTTTAATGTTTAAGTTGAAAAAAAAACAAAAAAAAAAAACACTAATGTCAGATTGCTACTTTTCTTAATTTAATGTAAGTGGAAATAAAAATTCTAATTCAAAAACAAAATTAAAATTCACTGAGGTTTGCTTTAAAAAAAATAATTCAGGGAACCTGTTACCACAACTTAAATAAATGCATGGTTGCAAGTTAAAAATTCAAAATGTATTGTTTAATTAAACTTTTTAAGTTGCAAACATTATTTGGTTGAGTTCTGATGACATAATAATGTTGATCATTACATTAACTAAATATCGCCTCTAATTTAAACTCAAATTTCTGCAACTTGCTTTTTTTTAAAAAAAAATTAGGTTGTAGTAACGTAATGAAATTGTCTTGATAACTCTGGAAATTAGGCAGTGGATTTCTAGTTCCCAGAATGCTTTGCATATGACTGGATAAGGAGAATAAATGTTGAAATGAAGTGTTCATTTATTTGTTTTTAGTGAAGGAAAAGACCTGCTAATGCCGTTATGTTTGAAATTTAAAAGAGTTTCTGTAAAGGTTTTGTGGTTACTTTTGTGCAGAAGAGTTACATGTTCATTAAATATAAATGTTAAATAAGTTATATTAGCATGTGCTATGATGGCTGTTGATCTGAACTGAAATAGATAAGATTAATTGGTTCCAGGGTAGTTGGAGCAACTTAATTTTTTTGTGCAATCAACTTAAAAATATGTGTTTATGCCACAAATGATTAAGTTCCTCTAACTCAGTGTAGCTTGTTGGTTGAACGTAAATTCACTCAAAGTTAATTAAAAAAAATTGATGCAAACTGTTGCGTTATTTTTTGTTGTTGTTGTTGTTAAGCAAACATTATTTTTTAGAGTGTAGGTCAGATGAAATTATAAAAAGTAATTGATGAGAAAAATAATTAAAAAAATATATAATCATAATTATAATTTGTTATTATTTATAATTTATTAATAAATTACATTGTCATTTAGTAAACTGTAATTATATGATTTGAAAGCTTATTTTTTACATGTATATCACTGGCTCTCTGGACCTCAAAAAAACAAAAACAAACCAAAAAAAAAAAAAAAACAGTTGGTTAACCTGATTTCACTAAGTGCAACATGTTCATATTTGTTCAACATGTTTGTTGATCTTAGAACAACATTCCAAACAACCAATCAGATCTGAGGGACAAGTTTACAGTTTGTGTCAAGTTTAGGCATTAGGTGCTTCTACATCAGTATTATTCACCCATCATTTCCCTCTGATTTCAGGAATAAGTTATGGGTAGAGTTTGGGGGTTAGAACTAAATTTTCTGACAGGAACGTTGTTCCAGGAACAACAAGATATCTTGATCCAGGAGCAGTGCAAAATCACGATGACCGCTTAGGACCTGCAAATGGCCTGATTGATTAACTGACTGATCTGTCTTACTGTTCCAAACCACTGAGTAAATTTTCATGCATTTTACACTGTTTGTGATCAATAACCCGTGTTGTATAAGTTCATGTAAACATGGCTAAGCCTTACAGATAAGATTCGGGGTTGCTAATGCAGAAACTGGAGTGTTAATGCGGTCAAAATCATCCTAAACTGTATGATTGTGCTCACATGCTGCAAAGCTGTACATTATCGTACATTCTCCTATCTTAGTATCTTATCACCAGTGCTTACATGCAATGTGTCATAACACACACTACATAACCTGCATGTCGGCTGTATACCTGTGTAGAGCACAGTGCAGTTAAGTTTCATAAGTCTGACAATGATGTAAATGTTGAAAAGCTGTGAATATCATAATTATTTTAGCCCTTTTTTTGGTCTGATATGCACTTATTGACTTTGTAACTTATGATAGTTACTGTATATCTGTGAAACATGCAAGAAAAATGTAAGGATTGGTACTCACATGACGCTGGAAGGTGGAGAAGTGGATGTCGGGGATGAAAAGAACAGGCTGCGTCTCGAACTCCGTCATTGTCTTGAAGACAGTGATGTCGCTGCGCTTGTGCATGAGGGGCACCTTGACATCTGGCCCAACTGAGAAAAATAGGGCAAGGATAGAGTGAAAAACAAGTCTCTCTGGAGCTCTAGTCTTACGTTTCTACTATAAAGTACGATCGGGTCAGTTAAATTCTATGCGTCAAAGTAAAAACCTGAAGCTGTGCTTACAGTTTCCTAATGGAGGGTTGACATCAGGGCACTTGCCCTTCCTACGGGACTGTTTCCTCTCCTCATCACGGATCTTGCGTTCTGCACCCTTGTCACAGAAGACCTTAATCTGGCAGTAAGCGCGGTGGATGGGCTTATTACTGCGGTTATTGTAGCTGTAGGTGTCGATCTGTAGGTTAAGCGGTAGGCCTTTCACTCCCTTCTGAGAGGAGAAGTCTGTGCTCAGACAATTCACTGAGATGAAGATCTAAGGAGGGAAGAGAGGAAAAAAATAATGTTTCTTACATTATTGGTTACAAAGCAATCCTTGGAAATAGAGAGTATTGTTGCTCTCGGTCCAACTTTTTTTTACTGTTGTGTAAAGCAAGAAAAAAAATGCGCTACATGCACACTGAACAAAAATTTAGACTGGTCAAAAATAATTCATTTTTACATTTTCGAAAATAAATAGTAAAACCATGAGAAAACCCCAAAGTGCTCTGAATGCAAATTTAAGTAAAGTAAATAAAAAATAAATAAAAAAAAAAAAGTGTTTTTTGCTTGACCTTTTTGGTCTGAAACTTTATTCAGAGGTTTTATGCACAGGGTTAAACGTTTGTGAGAGGTGAAATGGGAACACCAAACTGTCATGACATTATTTGTATTGTATGTCGCCCCCTTTTGGTAACAAATTAGAATTACAGCACAAAGTTTTTAAGACTGGGTTAAATTTGAGTATTCTGCAAATAATAGTTTATTATATGATCAAATAAATATAAGTTTAATGCAAATTCAAACATTGATTATTACAGTTTCATCTATATTAATGTTTCTTTTTTTTTTTTTGGCTTTTACAAATCAACATCCTGCGTGTTCATTTGAATTCAGACACAGAACTGAAACTTCAAAATGCATTCTCAAAACAAATCTGAATGATGCACAACCCTGCAATTCAGAATCTAGAAACAAACGCAAAATTCTTGAAAAAAAAAAAAAAGTTGATTGATTGATTGATTGGTTGGTTGACTGATTGATTGATTGATTGATTGAAAGACAGCTCTTCTGTTTACCAAGGCTGCAATTTATTTGATCAAGAATACAGTAAAACAATAATATTGTGATATATTATTATAATGAATTACAAAGAAACTTTATTAAATGTAATTTATTCCTGTGGTGGCGAAGCTGAATTTTCTGAAGCCATTACTCCAGTCTAATATGCTGATTTGGTGGTCAAGAAGCATTTTTATTATTATCAGTGTTGAAAACAGCTGCTTAATATGGATTAGTTTTACGATCTCTTTATAAACTTTTTAAAGCGTCAAATTGGTAGTTGCGTAGCTGTCAATGGAGGGACAGAAAGCTCTCAGATTACTTCAAAAAGATCTTCACTTGTGTTCTGAAGATGAACCAAAGTCTTTCGGGTGTGGAACGACATGAGGGTGAGTAATTAATTAAGTAATTAGTTAACCCATCTCTTTAAGTCTCAAAAGGTATTTTTCCCTCAGAAGTCTACCTTCATTGAAAGCAAGATAAAGCGGTGTACCCTTTCAAGCTTTACAAGCTTGAATTTTTAATTATTTTTTTTTATTTATTTATTTATAATATATATATTATATTATATAATATATATATATATATATATATATATATATATATATATATATATATATATATATATATATATATATATATATATTTTTTTTTTTTTTTTTTTTGTGGAAACCATGATACCTTTTTTTTTTTCAGGATTCTTTGATAAATAGAAAGTTCAAAAGAACAGCATTTACTTAAATAGATTTTTTTGTAACAATGTAAATGTTTTTACTGTAACTTTGATCAATTTAATGCATTCTTGCTGAATAAAACTATTCAATTCTTCAAATATATATATTGTGTGTTTGCTTTTGAACAGTTGTACATGTACTATAACTCATCGGTTTATTCCTACCACTGTTTCACCAAAGCAAAATTTACTTAACTTTATCCAATGACAATACAGCATCTTGCGTAATAATGAATTATTAACAAAAGACCTGAGACAAAATGAGAATTAGAATTACAAACAAATGGACATTCAACGAATCATCAAATATTTGCACTAGCGTTCACTCAATGCCTGTAAATTTCGCAAAAAGTCCACTAGGGTGCGCCACAAGACCATTCCAGCCATCATTTTACAAACCTATAATTTTTTGCCGTTGTCTCTCTTCACTTTTTGTTTGTGAATCAAAACCACGCCCACATACAACACTGCCAACAGTCGGCACACTGTAGACTGTGCACACGGATGAGTATCCTACAGCGCAGACCAATCTTATGATCTGCATCCTGGTTTTAGGACAACACTGCTCACTGCAAAATACTCAATTTCATTCTTTAAACTATGAATTGTTTACTTTAATGGGACAATTATAATTACATCAATACACAAATATACGTGACTATTCCTTTAACAGCCTGCTAAGATCCTTCAAAACTAATCAGACAGAGGCAGAAGATTTAAAGCTAAATCTGTTCGTCACTTGGTGACGGGTTTAACCCGACCAGTCTCGACACACTCGTCGAACAGGATTCCATTAGCCTATCTGTCAGTGCTCACTGTTCCCCCATTAGTGTTTCCTCATTCTTAACACCATTGTTGGGCACGTCTCCTCATTAACTCATCAAGCACAAAATAGGGCTGGTCAGGCTTACAAATCCTACACTGTAAAAAATAAATCCGTAAAATTACAGAAAAGGTAATTACCCGGACATTTCCGTTAACCCTTAAACACAATGCAATCAAGTTATACAATACAGGTATTATAAAATACAGGTGAAACACCTGTAAAAAAATAAAGTGTACACTAAATATTTTAGCATACACATACACCTCAACATCAGATTGCTAATCACAGTGAACAATTATATCTTCATCAGTCCAGCATCTGCATCTGAAGACAACTGAGCTAAAAGCACTGATCAGTGTTGGAAAACACCAACGACCTGCTCAAGTAACTAAGCTTAACAAAAATAATCTTGGAAAGCCCCTTCTTCACACTTTCTTAAGAATTAGGGTTACTAGGGTTACAGCACATTTTGATTGCGTTTCCTGTATCAACCCTTTTTTTATGTAAGTGTTGAGCATCATGTGTATTTTGAGTGTAAATTTCCATCTTGAAAAATCTCTTTTTTATGAGTCATGTCTATTTTAGGATCCTTTATCCACATACCAAGAATTCTAACAGACGGAAACAATTGAAAAAAAAAAAAATCACTTTTAACCTTTTTATAAATCTAAAGTTATTTTTCACTAATCTCATATTAAATTCTTTAATGGATATCGAAAGGTGAATCAAATAAAAAGAGCAATAATGTTTATTAGTTAAATCTGTCTTACAAGTGTCCAAAAATGTTTTTACCTTTGCTTCCTCACTGATGTCCCATGTGAATGAAATGGCGTTATATGAAATCTCCTCAATGTTACTGATGGTGTTGAAACTTTCTTTGTAGTCCGCTGTGACAAGACAAGAGAGGCTTTAATGAGTATGAGTATTAGTGATTATTATGAGATTCACATTTTGTAAATGAAGGAAGTCAATAGGGAAGGAAATATTTTGGTTGTATCACATTTTTTAAATCTCAGTTGCAGACATAAGACAGAACTGAATATAGTAGACTATAATTAAATGTTTATGAGCTTTTTAGATCAAATCAAGACAGTTAAAGGTAATTAGTTCAACATATGCTGGAAAAATTTTTTGTAAGACAACATTATAACAAATTTGAAATGTAATATTAAAGGGTTAGATCACCCAAAAATGAAAAATCTGTCATTATTTATTTACCCTCATATCGCTCCAAAACCGTAAGATCAATTCACACATCAGTTATGGTAAACAGAAGCTCAAGCATCTGACGCTTGCAAGAACCAATGAGGTTCATTCTCGTGTTACGCAGCACATTTGAACCATAAAATCATATAAAGCGATTGAGTCTCTTTAGAAAATTTGGACTAAACCACTCGATTCATATGGATTAGTTTCACGATCTCTTTATAAACTTTTTGAAGCGTCAAATTGGTAGTTACGTAGCTGTCAATGGAGGGACAGAAAGCTCTCAGATTACTTCAAAAAGATCTTCATTTGTGTTCTGAAGATGAACCAAAGTCTTTTGGGTGTGGAGTAATTAATTAATTAATGAGGGTGAGTAATTAATTAATTTTTGGGTTAACTATCTCTTTAAGTCTCAAAAGGTATTTTCCCTCAGAAGTCTACCTTCATTGAAAGCAAGATAAAGCTGTGTACCCTTTCAAGCTTTACAATGCTCATCTTTTATTTGTATCATTGGTTGACCTATTGTCTTGTCCCCACCTGCAGACCCCCTTCCCTGTGTCCAGTTTGTCTGTATGTGTGTTTGCTATCTGTTACTCCACCCTGAACTACACTAGGCCCAGAAATGCAAAGAGGATTGAAAGTGTGACTAAGATCAGTGAGATGAGAGGTGTATTGATATCTCATGACAAAGACTCCTCACCAATATCAATGCATCTCTGTTTGGCCGTGTGCTGTCTCGAGTGCCAGTATTTCCAGTGCTTGAGTTGGTCATCTCTGGTTTTCTCCTCTCCAAACACTACCATCACAACACTCTGAAAAACAGCATGGTGTTACCACTTTCCATTATAGTACACACACTCAAACAAGTGCTCATACATTCAGTGGTCCAAAAAGTATTGGCACACTTGAGTCGAACATTATATAGTAATTTCTTACAGTAATCTATGCACAATAATGTATGAATGTGATTATGTTAGAAATTATACTTTTCTTTTTCTAGAACTTTTCTGCTATCTTTCTTTAAAATAAATGCCATGCAGTTTAATCTATTTTAATATGATACAAAGACATTTATTCAATTTTAAGTCTGGCTAAAGTGTCCAAAGACATTTTGGGGTCAGTTACTGTTTCCAGAACTTTTATTCCTTACATATAGTTGTTGCAAAGTTTAATGGATAAACAAATGTATTATATAATTCTTTATTTAAAAAAATAATAATAATAATACATGATTTTAAAAAATGTGTGTATGCGTGTTTGGGGGGTTTGTGTGGTTTAGGCTTTCGATCTTGTGGAGACATTTTTTGGTCCCCATGAGAGAAAACAACTTATAAATCTTACTAAATGTAAAAATGCAGAACGTTTTCTGTGATGTTGTGTTTAGGGTTAGGGTTAGGGAATAGTATGGAAGCTTGTTTCTGCCATGATCTAAATAATAAAAAAGGTAATTGCGACTTTTTATCTGCGAATTTTGACTATTTTTCTTGCAATTGCGAGCTTATATCTCATAATTCTGACTTTTTTCTCAGAATTGCGAGATAAAAACTCACAATTTTGAATTATAAAGTCAGAATTGTGTGATATAAAGTCAGAATTGCAAGTTATAAAGTCAGAATTGTGTTATAAAGTCAATTGCGTGATATAAAGTCAAAAGTTGCATGATATAAAGTCAGAATTGCGTGATATAAACACGCAATTGCGTGTTATAATGTCCAATTTTGAGGGAAAAAGACTGACGTTTTTTCTCAGAAATGCGATCTCACGATTTATATCTCACAATTCTGACTTTATAACTCGCAATTGTGTCTTATAAAGTCAGAATTGCATCTTATAAAGTCAGAATTGTGAGATATAAATTGCGAGTTGCAATAAACTCGCAATTCTGAAAAAAAAAAATCAGAATTGTGAGATAAAAAGTCGCAATTACAGTATAAAAATCATTATGTCTATGGAAAGTTCCCATAAAACATAAAAACCCAAGATGTGTGTTCTATGTGTGTGTGTGTGTTTAAATTGTTTTAAAGTGGAGGTGGAGTGTCCAAATACAATTTGGGGCAAAAAAAATAAATAAAATAAAGTTAAATTAAATTAAATAATTTTCGTACTCATCTTACCCTGACTTTACAGATGGGGCCATGCAGCATTTTGCCATTGTCAGTTTCCCTGAGGGTGATGGGATAGAACTGGCCCTTGTTGAGGTACGTCATAGTGCCATCACCAGACTTCTGTCTGAGAGACTTAGAGGCTTCTAACGTGTATTCAAAATTATTACTGTTGAATAAACACAAAAAAAGGGGTCACCACATAATACATATTTGCATCATCAAACCAAATACACCCATGACGATTTCCCTGTTTGCTATTACACAGAAGAGCTTGTCTTATTTGTTGTAGGCTGGCATTCATTTACCCATGGGCCATGTGCACCTGTCAGGATACCAGTGACCCTATTCTGTTTACACACGCTCAGCTGATAGAATCTGCTAACTCCCGGGAGACTCTAGAAGGGAATGAGGTTTTACTCTGGGGTTTTGGTTTTGGCAGCAAGCGTTTGCGTACCTTGAGACTGTGTCAAAACTGCCGTAGTCCTCCTGCGTGATGGAACCCATGCGTAACTGGAGATCCCCTGGGAACGAGAACACCTGTAGCGCACAAAAGAGGGGCGAGAGGGCCTGGCATTAGCGCAAACAACCACCACGCTGCCACGCATTCAGTCAGCGAGAGAAAGCTGATTGCTAAACCAAAGAAAAAACAAACGGCTCTCCCAGCTCCCTGTGTGTGCAAGGTTTTTGTGGAACTATCATTTCTAAGGAAATCCTCCCTCCAGGTTTAAAAAAAGAGAAAGAGGGAGCGGGAATGAGAGCGGGCGAGAGAGAGAGAGAAAAGGCCCTGCTATTATGTGAGAGGAAAATACAGCACTTTATTGTGTAAGAGAGACAATGGCATAATGACATGCTAGCTGCTATTTTGGCATGTTCAAATAAAAATAGGGAGGGGGCTCAGTACAACAATGTCTTTAGAGTCGCAAGGTAAATGAAGTATTGTCTGAGGGTGGGAGAGAGGAGATTTGTGTGTTTGTGTGTGAACTCACATCTGAGTTCTCTGGGAAGGTCGAGTCTGGGGTGCGTGGCTGTGTGTTTGGGCTAAACTGGTTGTGGGGGAGCTGACGGTCAAACACCACCGTGTGACCATCTGATTCTGAGCAGTGGGGGTTGGGGACTGTGACGGAGAAACCGTGTGATGGACCTTCGGTCTTAACTGGGTAGTTTGGCACAGCCGCAATGGACACCGTCACCGTAGTGTCAGGTGAGGGGAAAAGGCCTCTCTTGTCCTGGTTGCCTGGAAGAACGATGTTTAGGGGGACTCCTTTCAGAACCTGGATTCTGTTCTCCGATGACATTGACGTCTCTTGGAGAGGGGCCATCATGTTCCTGTTGAGAATGTAAATAACAAAATATACAATATAAATGTTAAAAAAAATGACCTATAAACACATACACATGTGCGTCCACATTCTTAAGTATAAAGTTTAATGATGACTCCCTTTGTGTAGAAATGTGTATATTTGCTTCGCTTTAAACAGGATTAAACTACAGGATATACATAATAATATATATATATATATATATATATATATATATATATATATACTATGTGCTGTGGAGAAACTCTCCTCAAGCACATTAAAGCCACCATGAAATCAATACAGACTAATCTTATTTTTTTATATTGCAGCAATTATTATAAATGATTTATCCTTGGATAAATCGTTTTTTTTTTTTTAATTCATGTTCCCTCATAATCTTTAATCAAAATAACTTCCCCTCCCTCTTGCAGACATCTCTTTTCTTCTCTGATGATGAGTTTACTGGAGCAAGGGCGGGGCACCTGTCACTCACATGAGATCCACCAATAGCAAACCACAACCATCCTATCAATTCTCCCTGTATTTTGTCTTGTTTGAGAAGCCGTTTTACTCTGATTTACATCACAATAAGGAAAATATGCACGCTGACACGGCAGCAAGGCAACATTAAACTCTACGCGCATGATATTTGAAGCATTTAAAGGGATAGTTCACCCAAAAATGAAAATTTATTATTTACTCAGCCTCAGGCCATCCAAGATGTAGGTGACTTTTCATTTAATGGAAGTCAATGGGTACCGTCACTTTGAGATTCAAAAAAACATATGCAGACAAAACAAAAAATTAATACCAGCGGCTCCTGACGATACCTTGAGGTCTTAAAGGGTTAGTTCACCCAAAAATGAAAATTCTGTCATTAAATTACTCACCCTCATGTCGTTCCACACCCTTACGACCTTCGTTCATCTTCAGAACACAAATTAAGATATTTTTGATGAAATCCAATGGCTCAGTGAGGCCTGGATTGCTAGTAAGACAATTAACACTTTCAGATGCCCAGAAAGCTACTAAAAACGTATTTAAAACAGTTCATGTGACTACAGTGGTTCAACCTTAATGTTATGAAGCGACGGAAATACTTTTATTCAACAATATTGTGATGGGCGATTTCAAAACACTGCTTCATGAAGCTTTGAAGCTTTGCAAATCTTTTGTTTCGAATCAGTGGTTCAGAGCGCCAAAGTCACATGATTTCAGTAAACGAGGCTTCGTTACATCATAAGTGTTTCGAAATTTCAATGGTTCACCACTGGGGGGGCGTGACTTTGGCAGTTTGATACAAGCTCCGAACCACTGATTCGAAACAAAAGATTCGTAAAGCTTCGAAAGCTTCTTGAAGCAGTGTTTTGAAATTGCCCATCACTAGATATTGTTAAATAAAGTCGTTATTTGTTTTTTTGGAGCACAAAAAGTATTCTCGTCGCTTCATAACATTAAGGTTAAACCACTGTAGTCATATGAACTGTTTTAAATACGTCTTTAGTAGCTTTCTGGGCATTGAAAGTGTTAATTATCTTGCTGTCAATGGAGGCCTCACTGAGCCATTGGATTTTATCAGAAATATCTTAATTTGTGTTCCAAAGATGAATGAAGGTCTTACGGGTGTGGAACGACATGAGGGTGAGTAATTAATGACTGAATATTCATTTATGGGTGAACTAACCCTTTAAGAAGAAGTGAAACGATCATTCTATGCAAGAAACTGAACATTATTTACAACATTTACACCTCTAATCAACAGCCTTCCTGTAATGACGTATGCGCGGGAGCAAACTCACATGTGAGCTGATGCTGTGTTTGTTTACTACAGAGAGGGAAGACGCTCATGTTAAATTGTTCATCAGAATCGTACTTATATTTGCTCACCCTGGATCCGGCAACCTATCTACGCGTGATCTCAAGAGATTGACTTTTCAATAGAATCTCAATGTTTCAACTCCTGTGCATACGTCACTATGCGACAGGAAGTTTGCGCTACAGACTGTCGTGAATTTGCTGAGAAAGGTTTATCAAGGCTGTGGATTACTAGTAATAATGCTGTAAAAATGTTTCTTGCATAGACCAATCATTTCGCTTCTTAAGACCTCAATGTTTCGTCAGGAGCTGCGGGTATTCATTTTATTTTGTTTGCATATGTTTTTTTGAATCTCAAAGTGGCGGTACCCATTGACTTCCATTATATGAATCACAGAGGACTTCGATTTCAGCTAAAAATCTTCTTTACTGTTCTACTGAAGAAAAAAGTCATCTACATCTTGGATGGCCTGAGAGTGAGCAAATTAACAGCAAATTTTCATTTTTGGGTGAACTATCCTTTTAATAAAAAGTGCTTTCATGCTTGGAACAGTTTAACATTTTTGCTACTATAAAGTCACAGACCAGACAAATCAGTTCCCTCATAATCTTAATCAATTATTATTGACTGTAATTACAGTCCTAATAGGGAATAATAAAAAAGAAGGGTCTCATCTTCTCAGTATGGGAAAAAAATGCCATTCATTATTGCATCTTTGATGAGAGCTTCACCTTTTGTTGGGATCCACATCAGAGCCCAGGACATCAGTCTTTGGATGGGATATTGTTCTCTTTTCCCGTGGCACCTGGGGAAAGTAAACAAACTCTTTGTAAGTCTGACCACATCCAATAGCATCAGCTTTACCCATTATATCTGTCAGTGAACATATTTAACAGACTAGGTGGAATTTTGTGAAGTAGAAGGATGTTAGATGTCATTAAATCCATTCATTCTAAAACTCAAATAATAATTATACTCATATAAGCATTAAATAAAGTTAGTTTTTTTGTTGTTAAATAAAGTTCCTCCTTCCGTTCATTTGATGTTTCCATTGGTCTGTTTTAAGATGCTACTAAAAACAATTTAAAAAAAAAAAATTTAATTAATTATTTAATTAAAAAATAATTAATTATTAATAAAATTAATAATCATTTTAAGGTGCCCTTGTTATGGTGTAATCATACAAATAAATACTGAGTAATATTAATTAATGTGCTTTCTAATTAGGGTTTGGTTTAAGGTTAGTTGCTTGTAATTATGATATTTTACTGATACTACTATGGTAAGTACATGTAAGATGTGTAAGAGGGACACTGTCAAATAAAGTGTTACCAATAATAATTTATTAATTAAAATGAATGTAATATCATTCTTTGTATTTTTATTTGCTTATTTAACCTGAAATTTTATTGTGCTCAGTGCAGTGTATGATTGAATTTTATTTTGTAAATATTTAATGCTTATTTTGCTAGTAGTAATTTGAGTTTTAAAAAAAGTGCATTACAAATTAATTTTATCATTATTATTGGTGTTAATCTTCTCTTCTTCTCATACCTTGTAGTAGTCGTAAAGCAAACCCAGAGCAGCAGCACTGTCCTCATCTCCATTAATGCTCATCATGGCCTTGGTGGCGGCTGTGAGAGGGTTCTCCAGGAACGACTTCCAGGCCTCATCCTCACTGGTGAAAGGCCGGCGCTGGTTGTAAGCCGGATCATTCGGTAGCACAAGCACCGGCCGCTTACTGTGAGGAACATTTCAGAAAGAGCCATCAGTACTAGTCTAACAGCCAAAAGGAACAGTCGGGCAGTCAAAAGGAACAAAAAGACAAATCATTCTGAAGATGTCTTAGCATTATTCACTGGTGTCAAAGTTGACAGAAGAGCAGGTTGTTATGAAAGGCCTTCTTTATCTCAGGATCTGTGACAAAACCGGCCCAAACAACAAATCTCTGCACAGACCACAGCTTCCCGTTTGACTACATGTTTCACTGGCTCTTCCAGTAAGACAGCCATTAAAGTGTCAGAAAGAAATCTGGTGACTTTTCACTGACTGTGACAAAGTTCATTAAGAAAACCGGTTATGGCCTATGTTCTTTTTTTGTCATCGTACCATCATCTATTATCTCAAGACAAAGGTGGCTTACAGAGATTGAATATACTCTAATCCAGCTGTGCTTATTAAATGTTTATACAACAGTTAGTTCTGGTCTTTGAATCTGATTGGCTGAGATGTCTTTCCAGTCATGTGATATTCTACCAGTATCACCACAGGAACCATTTAACCAATCGTATCACTCCGCTTGCAGTATTCCTCACAGCGAGTATGCCGAACGATTATTTTTACGAAATACTATTGTTGTGTCACGGAATGTAGTTTTAAGAGATTTATAGGCAAGAATGTAGTTGCCTATTTTAAAATGTGCTTCAACTTTTCCGGAGATGTGAGCTCCAGGCCATCAACGACCAATCAGTGCTTATGTACCCACCAAAAACAGCTTTGTCTCAGCCAGTCCTTCGGAAATTTGCCGCTGACTCTTATGTAGTGGTTAAACATGAGGTATAATTCATTTTGGGTATATCAAACTGGCAATCTATGCTATTATTAATCGATTACTTGTTCCAGATGAAGTCAGTTTAGCTAAAGGCAAGGTTAAGTTTCATAACTTTATGTATTTATTTAACTTAAATCCTGCACTAACTAGAGCGCTGCTTTTGTACTTTTGACTGAACTGTTTGCTTGTGTTTATTTCCTATTGTACAAACTTATACTTTTATAATGTCTATTATTGTTCATTTAAATAGGCCTATTATTGTTTAATAAATATTTTATACAAATAATATGCCGTATTTCGTATTAAGAAAGGGTCCGTTAAGTGATTGTCATTTCGACTTCACTCGAAAGTTACATAAATACGCCATTAGATGGCAGCAAAGACTTTATAAGCGAGTCAATAGCAAAGACTTTTATATTGAAAGGAACTAAAACAAGGCTGTAAACAAGGACGTTATTTTTTTCCTTTAAACAACACATAAGATGCAAATGAAGTGGCTGTCACGGGGAATCCCCTTAACTGGTAAGATATCACTTTCCTCAATGGACATCCAAACTGATTTTGTTTTTAAATACAAGATTGACCTGAAGAATATCAGATGCAAGTAATACATAATACGTATTCACCATACAGCACTAGCCTCGAGTTACGTTATCTTATTGCTTTTATAAAACGGTTATAATAAGCTAATACCAATACCAAGCTAAATATATGTATCAATGCTACTTTACTTTTCAAATAAAATCACTAAATGCCTTTCTTCCGCTGGGGAAAAAAAAAAAAAAAAAAAAGTTATTACGTTTTTCTTCAAATATGTTGCTAAGGGTGTTGCGCAGCGATACACAGAACCGTTGGGTGAAGCAGTCATAGGTCTGGTTTATCGTGAATAAAACTATTGACCAATCAAAATGAAGGACTGGAACTAACCATTTTATAAACTCACAGAGACGATTTATCTCTAATAATACAATACAATAAGTTTCTTCGTTTGCGTTTTTTCGTTGCTAGTTTTACTATCAACATGAGATTTGAATCCGTGGCGGAAGGAAGTAGTTCCACACAAAAGAGGGTTTTTAAAGTTTTTTTTTTTTTTTTCCCCATACGCTTGTGCTGTTGAACTGTTGTATAAACACAATATCACACGTGTAGCCGTGTGATATGGCTCTATATCAGCACGAATCACAGCTGTGCTGATATTTATGTGTTGAAATATCTGACAATAACATAAAGGCAAAGTAGAGTTTATTTTTCAACTTATTTTTCAACTTTGGTGGGTGAGAAGGGCGAGGTTAAGGTGGGGAACTCTGCCATAAATGTGACTTTTTAAAATTAAATCTACTGTATTTAAGCACATACATTTTTTTAAGATGATCAAGTTTTAGAGTATAAACTTAAAAGAATAAAATAAATGGCTTCATCGTGATGATGGTTAGTGTATCTTGGTTTACTTGTCACACAACACTGTAGTAGCCTTTAATAAGGGAATGAATCCATATTGAGTTGCTATGACAAAACTTTGCATCCAGATTAGTTAATGCAAACAGATTACGAGTAATTTGATAACTAATTGTACCATTCTTTCTCCTTGTTTGATTTTAGCTTTGCAACCTGATAGATCCGTTATCCTGGGACAATAAAACCTTGTGGACACGCAATCCCACTTCTAAAACAAAAGAGGCGACCAAGCGCAAAATTAATAATGATGTGTTTGTGCCCACATCCGCCAAACTCCAAACACTAGTTTTCTCTTCAGGATTCACAGATAAAAGGTCTCACTTTGCTTACACTATGGTGATGATTGTCAACAAAGTTCTGTTTGCATGTGGAAAAGCTCCACCAATGGGCAAATATTTTGGGTATACACTTTGGTGCTTGATGTTCTTTAAAACAGTTTCTGAGAATTAAAAAAATAATGAAAAAAAAAAAAAAAACCATTTCCTAAAAGGTCACAGGATATTCTGTTTAGATTTGCATGCTTTAAACTGTACAACAAGCTTAAACACTGTTCCTAAGAAATTGCCAACGCCTAGAAAGCAGGCTGTTTCAATCACCTCTTCTTACAAACCAAAATTGGACAAAAATTTGATCAATTCACAAAATTTCATCAATCATATAATAATATAATCCATAAATTACAACATGTCCTGGAATTACAACACTGTTGTATTATCTAATAACCTAACAATTTCAGCCAATATGTGTCATCAATTATTACCTTTCCAAAAACACAGATGTTGTTTCCAGCTGTATCTACATAAGCAGCCTTATAATAAATGCCTACAAAAATGTCAAGCTTCCACAAGTTTCCCATTTAGACTCAATGTAATTTCACTCCAAACAAGGAAAATTAACGCACAAAAACAAAACAAATAACACGCAAATCTAACAAACGGAGAGCTGCGCTCGTAACTCCCGTGGCAGGTGCAGATACACCTGTGACCGGAGCAGGTCTGAACATGACAGGTGAGCTGAAGAGCCCAAACAGCACAACTGTGTAGCGGAATCGGCATTCGGCTGTCAGACCGACTTCTCGTGGTAAGCCACATATTCTCCAGAATTAATGAGACAAGTCAGACTAGAGAGGCTAACCTTTGTCAGTTCCAGCAAATAAGCCAGTGTTAAGCAGTAAATAGTGCATTATATCTCAATCATGGGATCCTTTTCAGTTGATCAGGTCATCCCTCGGTAGACTATGGACCTACAGTGGTGAACTTACTTGTCATGATCCTGTGACATCTCTTATGGTCGAACTGGACTTTCTAGTTGGTACTGTAAATCCGATCCTTCTTCTTCTTGTATGGAGAAAGGTTTACAGAATGGGATGAGGGCAGTGTTAGAATTGCCTGTATGAGAACGGGTTTTGTTGGCTTTTCTCGCTTTTTTGGATATACTGAGAAATTGGGGCCGGTTTTACCTGTGACAGGGCACTGGATTGGATTACACCTGAGAGGTGGAGCTTAATATTCAACAACTCTTATTGCTTATGGTCCTGCATGTTTAACCTAAAAAACCAGATGAAATTAACAGTGCAGTGTAACATATTATATATATTTTTCATCAGGTTTATATATATGAAAATATAAATGAAATTTAAACAGTTCAGGGCTAGCTGTAATTTTACATACAATATTTACATTTTGCAAACATGTCTGATTTAAATTTAGCACACAGGATACTTCTTTACATTTAATACAAATTGTAGATTACTTTTATAAACGTACAAGTGGGAAACCATTTTAAACCATCAGTATAGCTTCTGTATAATGACAACATTTGCATTTAAAAAATTAAAATTCAGTGTCAGAAATCAATTCAGAAATCATGGAAATGTTTAATCTGCTGCTGCTTTGTCTTGTTGCATGTTTAAGACAGCCTGAGTTTGGTGAAAAACCGAAAAACTAGCAGTTAAAAAAAAGTTGCTGATGAAGTATGAAGTAAAAAAAAGTAGTCTTAATTAAAAAGTTTCTACATTTGAGTAAAATGTAATTAGAATTTTACTTAAATTATATGTAGGCCTATACGGTTTAGAGTGAGAATAGCAGACACATTTGAACAACTGAAATGTGTTATTTTGCTGTGAAATGTTGTAAGTCATTTCTATTCACATGCATTCGCGTGCCTTTAGTTTCCTGTGATTTGTGTGCATAACAATATGAGGTGTTGCCAATACAACATTAAGTCCCCTGTGTTCATTTAGCATATTAGGATAGGCTCAATTCAAACCGCTGTGAACACCCACACCAACCCAAAACTGAAGATTAGAGCTCTTTAACTAAACAGAAAAAGTGTTTATACATATTTATTAAAGCTGGTCGATTACTTTATATAGTATAATACTATATGATTAAATATCATCATAATATTGCATTCTGTAAATGTTCAAAAGAAAGATTTTAATCCTAATGTTGTCTAATAGAAATACATTAATCTTCTGAATAATCTGTTTGATTATGAGCTAAACACTGATTTGTGTTTGTTTGCATGTAATTTGACTTTAATAGGCTACAAAAGCAGAAGGAAGATGTATAAAATTGCTTGCAGTTGCTAAATTCCAAGACATTTGCAATTTTTTTAATATGCAAATCACCCAACTTCATGAAACTCATTTCCCTCTCAGTTTCTGTGACATCTTTCATTCTAAAGGAAATTAATATCCCCATTTCAGTGTAGAGTCGTTCTCGCTACTGGCTAAGTGAGTTTAGACAGTTAAGTGGAGATAATTCCTAAAATGATACAAGGATAAGATTATAAACAGCACCTCTCCTTAGTGAGAGAAGGCTTTAGAGATGGTATCATTCAGTTTTTAGTTTATACTTCCCCCCCTTCCATACACACACCCACCAACACACTTCTGCTCAGAGTCCTGCTGCAATGTTTATTTACACTAATATTGAGACTCCTGTTTGAGCATACTGTTTATATTTGCTGTCATGGCCTTGAATGTGAGCTGACAGCAGGAACTTACGGGCCGTTTACTCCACACCATTTTCAAATAAAAATGTAAAACTTTGGTCACACTTTATATTATGTGTCCTTAACTACTATGTACTTAGATCAAAAAACAAGTACAATGTTCTTATTGTGTCCATGTTGTAATTCAAAACACTTTTGCTGCTATAAAGGTGGGATACGGGTAAGGTAAGGGACAGGTTTGGTGGTATGGGTAGGTTTAAGGGTGGGTTAAGGTGTAAGGGATGGGTCAACAGTGTAATTATAAACGTAATTACATGCAGGTATTTTTAAAATATAAGTACAATATAAAAACATGTATGTACACAGTATGTGCATTGTATCAAATCATTAATTTAAATGTAAGCACATAGTAGTTAAAGACACCTAATATAAGGTGGGACCAAAACTTTTTATGCGTGTTGGCCGTTCATTTACATGAAAACAGCATTTTGGGGGCCTGAAATTGCGAACTTTGGAAAACCGGTTTCAAAGTGCAAGTTTTTGAGAATGTATTGTCTCCGTGTAAACTACAAAAACACGAATTTGTGAAAACGGTTATGTCATGCACATGAGTATTACATGTTCAGTTTATAGGCGAGTTTGTAGTGTTTCTTTACTAAGTGGCATCGCCAACTACTGGCCTGTAATGGCTATAATTAATAGATAAAATTGAGAAGAAATCCATTTTACATCATACTTTTTGTATTTGTATATTATAAAAATAGAGATTAGGCTCATTGCTGGCAGTTCTTTCATTAAGAGCAATGTCTAGTGTCCTAAAATCCTGTTTGAACTCAAGAATGAGACATGATTGTACACATTAAACTAAATTAATAAGGATTTATTATCTTGCTCATAGCAAAACAACTGAACCAACACCCATCGAAGAACACCCTACAAAACTATGCATTCAAAGTAAATCCTTAAAAGCCTGGAGCAAAATTATAGTCAACCAGGTTAAAAAACAATCAAAAATGCTTCAAATCTGCAAATTTGTAGTATTTCTTTATATGTGATAGTAGTCATATATTCCTTGTTTAAATGTGTAATCTGTGAACTAGATGAATACTGAATATGGAAGGAACTATATTATATTGAAAGCGTCAACAAGGAAGTACAGTTACAGAAGCCTGCATAGTCTTCGCTGTAATAAAACAGAATCAGACCTGATTGAATAAGTTCATTTGCATGTACGACAAACAGATGATGTAAACTTCAGCACAAGCTTATGCATTCCTCTAGATTTTGGACAAAAGTGAAAATGAGGGCTGTAAAGATCAGGCAGTATGTCAGCGCTGAAGCTTTTGAAAAATAATAATCAAAATAAATATATATTCTTGAGAATATATTTATAGGGTGCAACAAAATATAAAATATTTACATTACAAATATAATTTCTACACATACTTTGAACACTGTAAACACTGAAATTATATTAACATAATTCTTAGTAGGAAGATCATGGATTTGCTTGAGTCTATTTGCAGTTCCCCAAGGATGTGGTGCGTGATTCCCTTCTGTTTGTGTTCTCTCTCCTAACTCCTACTCTTGACAGTTATTTGCCAGCTTCAGTCATGAGTCTCAATGGAGAGCACCAGGATGTGAGGGTAATAAGATGCAAATACAGACCACCTTTAGACTTGCCAGAACTCATCCTAACTGCATGTATCTGGAGTCTAGTGTTTTTCAGTATTCATCCAGGTACCAATAAAGTAGTACTGATGTTACAATCCAAACCACATCCTATTTGCTCACAGTAACGGCTGATCTTCTCTTCATTGCCATTTGACTAGTTACTGCCTCGAGACAAAATTGGAATGTTAAGTAAATAAAATAGAAGTACTGAAGGATCTCCGTGATGTGCTGAAATTGACGTCCAAACAACTAACTGCTTTTTTGCGTTTTCCCAATAAACAGACCAGCAGTGAAGGTCTGTTTGCTGGGATAAGCTCTGGTGTTTTGGAGAAACTATTAGGAAGATGTTATCAGGCTGTCTTGTGTGCTTACAGTGCAAACACAGTGAGAGAGTGAGGGTAGCGTGGGCCCGTATGCTGAACCCACCTCTATCCTTGTCCTTTCATGTCTGATATATCCTTGAGGTCAGCAGAAAGGTTGGCTTGTGGGACATAAGCGAACTGGCTGCTTTGTTTTTGCGGATTTAAAAATTGCTCTGAAAATTAGACTCAAGAATATATCGCTAACCTCACTTCAACTGACATTGGCTGTTTACTTTAGCTGGTTTATTGACAAATAAGTGTGATCACAATAAATAAAAGGAAAAATCTTTGAAAAACCTCATTTAAAAAAAAATGTGCAAAGTTCTTAGAAATGTACTCTTTGTATTTGTTTCAGGTGTTTTTTAATGACTCTTAAAAAAAAGTCCTTTTTTCTACTGGTTGGTTGTAGCACGATTTTTTTTTGTTCGCATCAAATAACTTTTGCAGACAATTTTGATGTCAGGACAGTTGCATCACCCTGGCATTTCTTAATTTATGACCACAGAATATATCAGTATCAATTTTAATTAAGAACTTAAAAACATGGTCATCATAGAAGTCATTGTATGATTGTATCTTAATGTACAATGCCTGGCAAAAAAAAGTCGCTCTTTGGATTTAAACAGGTAAATGCTTAAGAGTCTATGATTGGATCATTATTGCTGTAATTATTATGTTTCTAGCATGCTATATGTTTGACAACAGTTCTTCTAACCCTAACTGATGGAGTGTGTAGCTTTTCATTTCTTAAACAACCATGTAGGAAGACATATGGACATGTTCCAGGATGACAATGTCAAGATTGTGACCAAAAATTGATGAAAAAATTTTTTTGATGTTATTTCCATCAAGAAGTGCATCAATTTTTGGTCAAGATCTTGTATTGACAATGCAAGAGGTGAGCACTCTGTAAAGTCTACCTCAGCACATCCCAAAGACTTTCAATTAATTTAAGGTGCCAATTCATCTGTAAAAATGATTCTTCTTGTTCCTCTCAACCATTCTGGCACAATTAGAGCCTGATGAATCTTGGCATTAGTTGGGTTTCCATCCAAACGTGAAGCAAATCTTTTCAAAGTTCACAAAAAAAAAACCTAACAAATGCAAATTAAGTGTATTTCCATCAAATTGTTTGAGCGGATGACGGTGGTTTTGGTAACCTAGTAACCAATAGTAAATAAAACACCATCAGCAGAAACAGCCAATTAGGCACATGGGTTTAATGTTCGCTATGTCAGAATTTAATCGGCAAATGCGTTTCCATCACACATTATTCACATTAACTCTTTTTCACACAAGTCAAAAACCATCTTAAGCAAACGTAAAAACTTTTTTGCGTTTTTTTCCGGAAATTTGACGTTTTCATAAATCGTTTCTGATGCAATACTTCAAAATGCGCATTGCTAATGTCAACCTGGAACATGGCCATGATACGTGGTTGTTAAGAAATGAAAAGCTACACTCTCCATCAATTAGAGTTAGAAGAACTGTCCCCAAACTAGAAACATAATCAATAATGATGCAATCATAGAATCTTAAGCATTTGTCTAATGAAATGCAAACAGTAACTTTTTTGGGGGGCTAGGCAGTGTATTTTTTAATGATTTAATTAATAGATCTCATCATTGACCAGTTGTTACAGCTGGACTTTCTACCTGTTTACAGCTCAAAACGTTTTTTTCCCTGACGTATTTAGAAATACAAATAATGACCAATATCATATCCATAGGCAACTTCAGTTTCATGTCACAACAGGCTGACAGTAAACGTTGACTCATGTTATACCCAAAGTTTTGCCCATTTAGGTTAGGCGCGTTAATTTGTGCAACAATAGATGGTGGAATGTGTTCCATTGTGTAGATGTTGCGAGACGTCTGATTGGCTTGAGCTTGCAACTGTCAAGACTGAAAAACTGACCCTTTTCCCACAACAGTCTCACTCACTTATCATTTTCTTTCCTTGTGTTTACTCTAGCAGTTGAAATATGCAGGTTGAAACATGCTTGAAGCACAGAGAAATGTTTTGGCATGCCCATCCAAAAAAAAAAAAAAAAAAAATTACATCAGGTGCATTTGATAAGCAGATACTTGTAACCTCACAAAATAATTCTCATAGGGAAACTGCAAAATGCATGACAATAAATGATATACAGTATTGTTTAAAGCAGTTTTGTTTTCTTACCAAGGTAATTGCTGAGTGACAAAATAAATTACTAAAGCAAACAGAAGTCAGACGTGTAGTTTGTTTTAAAACTTTGTTTTATATGTACATATACTTTGCATTTTGTATATGGTCTCATATCTTTTATTTCTCAGGGAGACACAAGTTCTCAAATATTAACTTTGTCTAATGAGAAAAATCATTAGGTTCAATAAAAATGGACATAAATGAGACAATGGTTCATTTGGATTAAAATGGATTGAAGATCATTTGATCTTGGAAGAATTTGAGTTCATGTTGAAAACCTTTGAGTGATCATAGTAAATATGCTGGGACACTCTCAGGTTTGTTGTTTACTGGTTGCTTCAACAGGAACTGAACAGGAATGTTGATGAACAAAACTTTCTGCATTCCATTTAGTTCTAGCATGCAAATGAAGCCTCCGAAAAAATCACTTTTAAGATTTTTAATAGTTTTAGGTGGTATGACACTCAACAGTGACATTGACAGCATTCACAGTGCTTGGAATAAACATTTATGTTTGACCCCATTTTGATTGTAGCTTAATTTGAATAATCATCCAGGATGATGTTGACCCTTGTGCAAAAGAAGTACACTTAAGCACTTAAGTTTTTAAAAAGAGTAGTTATTATGGATCCTCATAGCATCTCCCAATAACAAGACCATCTCTGCCCTGGAGCTGACAAAAGTCCGCCGGATGACGCATTTTGCACTTGTGCTGACAAATAAATGTGAATTTCTCGGTCCAGGTAACACGGAGAATGAGTAAACATTGTTCATTTACATATACTACTACCGGCATTATACTAATTGACTAATACTGTTGTGTTGAAAAGAGGTGAAATTACACTTTAAGAGCAGTTCTTTTTCACAATTGACTATTTATACACTCCTTCGACCCCAGTCAAAACATGTATCAAACTATAGTGGAGCAGATGTTTGCAGAACTGATGCAGTGTAGCTCATTTTTTTAAATATCAGAATTCACCTGTTATATTGACATGAATCTTTAATCTATGAATTGATCTAGATAACTTCTTTAAGGTGTTTAGTACCTGAACTCATTAATTTGATGCACTTTAATTGAAATGCATGTTGCTTAGACTCTAGAATTGTGATGGAAACAGCTGCAGTTTCACAGAATGTTGCATGGATGAATAAGTACCTCTTAACTTTGTTTTCAGGTCATAAGACAGGGACGCGTGACACACACACACCCCCTATGGGTAGTCAAAGTATAATAGCATGCATGCACACACAAAACCGCACTCGGTTCATGGCGAAATTAAACATAAATCTCCATCCAAGCAATAAAAGATGACATGAGTGCCAAATGAGATGAGCAAATTTCATGAGCCATGCTATGAGGTCAAGTAGCATTTATCTTTCCTTCTTTTTGACACGCCACTGCTTTTGACACTGCAGAGACTTTCATAAGATGACACCTGATGCTCAAAGATACAGAGACAGGAGCTTGATACGAGAAGAACCTTTAAACGAGCAAGTTAACACATGCATATGTCACACCCTGAGCTTTCCTCTCGAAACACCAGCACTTAAACCTTCATTAGAGTGAAACACTGCTGTGAATGTGGCCGTTATAAAGGGCGGTTTAGGTTGTGAAGAACTGAGATTAGGACCTGTAGAACAACCTCAAACAGCGGAGGTTAAACATGCTTCTCCGCCATACCCGGTTAGGCTTCTTTTACAGCTCTGTCAAGTTTTCAGTTATACTGAGATTTCAGAAGCCGATCGTATAAGAAAACGCTTCAGCATTCTGTCAAACATTTTTTCTTCAGGTTATTTAGTATTCGGTTCTGTAGTAGACTACAATGCAAATACAGTGGCATTAAAGGGTTAGTTCACCCAAAAATGAAAATTCTGTCTTTAATTACTCACCCTCATGTCTTTCCAAACCCGTAAGACCTTCGTTCATCTTCAGAACACAAATTAAGATATTTCTATTAAGAGCTTTCTAACCTCCCAACATAATAACCAATTTCAAGGCTCACAGTGCAGCGTTTCCGGGTTCTATGTCAGAACGCTGGCTCAGTATTGGTCAGCTCCTGCATCACCATCGCATGCATGCTTCGTCATCAAAAATATCTTAAAGGGGACCTATTATGCCCCTTTTCACAAAATGTATTATAAGTCTCTGTTGTCCCAGAATGTGTCTGTGAAGTTTCAGCTCAAAATACCCCACAGATCATTTATTATAGCTTGTCAAATTTGCCCCTATTTGGGTGTGAGCAAAAACACGCCGTTTTTGTGTGTCCCTTTAAATGCAAATGAGCTGCTGCTCCCGGCCCCCTTTCCAAAAGAGGGCGGAGCTTTAACAGCTCGAGCTTCGGTTGCTCAACAACAACAAAGACGGAGAATCTCACGCAGCCAGAATGAGGATTGTCAGTAACGGTGTTCAGCCTTACATTGTTCAAACCGGAGTCGGACACTGATGGAGAGACTCAGGAAGAAGTTACAACTTTTAGAACGCAATTGGAGATTTCTGAGTGGTTAGTGGATAAATGTATGTAGTTGCTGTGGAGTTGATTCAACTCATCGACCTGCATGTGCCGTCATGTTAATATTTTGCGCAAATCCAGCATTGAATTAACCCTCGTTTGTGAAGCAGTCCGGTGTAAAATGACGGTATGGTAACAACACTCTTCTACAACAACTCTTCCTCTTCTCTAAAGCAACCCAACATGGCCTCACCCCCTTAGTTGCATGTTCTCAGGGACAGCGTTTATGTAAATTTTAGGGTTAGTGATGTTACTAACACGGGAAGAAGATCGTTGTTGTCCCCACCAGCTTTTTGCTGTAGTCCGATTTCTGGAAAAGAAATTATCTCCCTTTGCATTGAACTTTGAGCGTTGTAACTTTGCAGATGTTGTTTATGCTCAAACAGCAACATTACACACTAACTAAAGTTAAACAAGTGAAATCATAATCAACCACCCCTTTAATTTGTGATAAATGAAGGTCTTACAGTTGTGGAACAACATGAGGGTGAGTAATTAAAGACAGAAATTTCATTTTTGGGTGAACTAACCCTTTAAAGACCTTTCTATCCCAGAATACTGTGAGTGAGAGTGCAAAATGAGATAAATACACGGACAGTTGTGAAAGACAATGGAAAGAAAAACAAACAGGAAGAAAAACTGTCAGTTTGGTGAACAGATAGGCCTACGCAGACAGATACACAGTATGATTGTGTGATGGAGGTAACATTCACTTTCTGCTGCAGCCAAGCACCAGGGCAGGTAAGAACAGGCAGGTTTCACTTGAGTCCAAGCCAAAGCCATTACACTGAAATTATAACAGTCACCTCAGTCTCAGAACTATGAACAGCCCTGCACACACATCTGTCTCCCGTTACAATGCTCTGCCGCCCATGTTACATGTCACAGTGTTAAGGTCTGTCAATGAGGTACTGAAAGAAAACACGTTCTTATACAAAGCTTTGCAGAAAGCTGCTAACCGCTCATTTATCACAATAATAAAAGGCAGTGGCTGTAAAAAATCATTTTGAAAAAACATTCATCTTTTTGCACCAACTAAAAATGAGAACAAATAGTATTATTTTATTTTAATACAATTATTTATGCACTGTACTAAATGAAAAGAGTAAACATTCTGAAAAAATACATAAACTGCCCCCAAAAAGTATTTGGATAATTTAGAAAAAAAAAAAAAAAAAGTTTTTACAATTTATTTATTGATTATTCCTGTGGTGCAAAGCTAAATTTTCAGCATAATTACAAAAATATGTTTCAAATGAAAACAAAAAATAGAAATACTGTTTAAAATCATCTGGTCATAGGTCATGTTCATAGTTTATGTGATAAAATACAGCTGCTGCACAAAACCTTTTTTTAAATTTACGAATTTCAATTCTATCAAATTGAATTGAATAATTTTCACAGATATTATTCATATTATGAATTAAGAAATTTAAATGGAAAAAAAAGAGCTTAATAAAACATTTTGTATAAATACAAATCACATAAACTGAAATGGTCCATTCCCTTGTTCCATTAAGATTTATACAAAATAGATGGATGACCGTTATACGCAGAAATCCGCATGTTTGTGTCAGACTGATCTTTCGGGGAATAACCTAATTTACGCTTTTCTTGTAATCACCAATAGAGGCTAAAAATGCTTTGTGACTGGTATAGTTTGAGTCAAAACAAGCATGAACTTTCAAAAACCACCTCATCTCATTTTGCCTCCTGCTTTACTGAAATGACACACTTTCAGTCATTATGCAGGGGTTTGGCACAACTAATAATCCTTTGCAAGTGTGTCATCAATCAAAACATGACAAACTAAACTCTGAGTCAAAGTTACTGGCAATCTCAGCTGGATACTGGACTGAACTACCTGTATTTGTTCTTAGAGGGTTTTGAACCCAAAAACCGATCAGATCAGATCAGCTGATGTTCACTGAGAGAGTGAAGTGAGAAACTGTGTTGTGACTATATGGAATTGAAGAGGATTTCACAGTGTCAGATAAACTCAGGGCAAGACGACTCCCTGCATGTGAAAAACATTCGAGTTTCAGTTGAACCTGAGCCAGATCTTGAGGACAAAGGGGAAAAGGCAGCGTTCGAGGTATTACTCCAAGGCAAGAGTAATCCAATGATTAAAACACAATTTTGGATATACTCTGAACTAAATGTGTTTTTTTTTGTTTTTTTTCTTTGCAATTTAGTCTAAGATTTTTGTCACATATTTAGACTAAACACTGAATTGTCTTATGATAACATATCATATATTATTTTAAAGGCACAATATGCATTTTTAAAATATCCAAAAACCACAAGAACAATGTTATATATTTTGTTGACTTGTGTACTTACAGTATCCCAAATGTTTCCAAGAATGTTTAAATCCAGAAATAAGCAATTTTAACCAGGACAGGTGAGCAACTGTTTTGATACATTAATCAACAGAAAACTAATCATGTTGTATAGCTCAACACAGTAAGTCTTATTGTTTAAATCTCATTTTCTTGATTTACAGCGAGTACCATGTTTTACCATGCCTAATATTGATCTAGCTTACAGCAGTGTGCAACAAGTGTCTCATAGCAGCCACAGAGCGAACGCAAAGTAGCACTGTAACAACTTTCAACACACAAATATATCTAATATGATAAAACAGTGCTGCTTTACCCCACATACGAATGACCGGAAGAAGCGAAAGCGGCGACTGCGGCATAATAAAAGTTCTGCTGCTCTCGAGGCGTGTGTCTCGCTCGTCTCTCATTATCAATCGCTCCAGCGGCCTCGTTCAGCTCCAGCATCACTTAGCCCTGCTCTGCTTCAGACTACAGTAACATTAATAATCTCATCCATGAACATGATTTCTGCCCGAGTCTCGTCCCGAATAAGGTGTTTTTCTGTGAATGTGCAAGGCTTGTGATTTATTAGCCGCTATAGGGAAATAACGAGTAGAGGGACGTGGTGGTGGAAAAAATTTAGGATGGGAGGAATTTTATTTTTTTTTTTTTTTCAAAATCTTTTGCGTTCCTTCACAATATCTGTGTTCCCTCGCAAAACCTTTGCATTCCCTCGTAAAGATATTTGCGTTCTCTTGCTGTGAGCTCGGACACACACTTCCTCTTTAATGTCTCGCTGGCTGGCAGTAGTGTTTCAGTTGGTTCCATACGTTAATAACGCACACAAATAATGCACGGATCATAGAGTTTGAATTTGTTGGACTCAAATATAAAGAAATGCAGTCAGTGCTTAAGTCATGGAGTTTAGTAAAGTTGGCAACAGATTCAAACTTCCCGGATCAATAACTCGTGAGCTAAAGGTTGTTAAAACCACTGCAGCTATTTCCAATCATAGTAACCTAGACAACGAGCTACAACAACCCAATTTTCCTCAAATGTGCTTTATAATAAATTGGTCTCTATGAGCAGGCGGTGGAGATACAAGTCTGAAGGGACCATCTGAAAAGTGCAAACCCCAAAACCCTTTTGCTCATTTTATATTATGAAAAATACCCAGTAACTTCACTGTAACACACTACTGTCACCAAATTCAGTTCATATGTCACTGCTCTCAAAAGTTTTGCGAGGGAACACAAATATCTTTGCGAGGGAACAAAGTTTCTCAGGGAAACGCAAAAGTTTGCGAGGGAACGCAAAAGATTTGAAAAAAAAAAAAAAATTCCTCCCATCCCAATTTTTTTCCCACCACCATGTCCCTTTAGGGGCTCCGTAGAATATCAAAGTGCAGTAAACTGTAAAAATAAGGTGGATAGGCATGCGTGAGGCGAGTTCTATGTAAAAGAATGCGTATGTGCAGGTGTAGTCTTTCTTTACAAAGTGACAACTACTTGTCTGGCATGCATAATACAGCGTTTTTAGTCGTTTGTGCGGATCTGTGTGAACAGGGATAGATTTGATAATGTTGTCATCTGTGCAAAGAAAAAAACTTTTTAGTAGCCTATGTAACGAGGTTAAAATTGTTTTATTTCACAAGATTTTCCTGTTAATATGCGTTCAGTGCTGTTCTACAATTGTTTAAACCAGTGTTTCTAAAAATACATTAAAAAGGGTCTGTAAGGAGGTGATGGCCCCCCCCCCCCCTCCTTTTACAACAAAGTGGTTCAGCCCAGGCAGCCATACCTGCCTTATTGCTCTTTTAGCGGTCTTTTCCGTCTTTCTCCCGAACGAAAGAGTGTTACTGATGTGTGAGCTGAAGCTGTCGTGAAGGCCTGTCTATATAAAAATACATTCTCTATGCAGACCCAATCCGGCGCTCTCCTGTGGTTTTTCACTAATTTTCAACACAACGCAGACTACAGAAGCATACGGTTACACCTACATCATTGTCATGTAAACGTACCCTAAAAGAAAAATCAGTGTAGGACTGTGTGTGTGTGTTTTATGTCCACTTAAAGGATTAGTTTACTCAAAAATGAAAATTCTGTCATTAATTTCTCACCTTCATGTCGTTCCAAACCCGTAAGACTTTCGTTCATCTTCAGAACACAAATGAAGATCTTTTTGATGAAATCTGAGAGCTTTCTGTCCCTCCATAGACAGTCTACGCAACTGAAACTGAAACTTTGACGCTTCAAAAAGTTCATAAAGAGATTGTAAAACTAATCCATATGAATTGAGTGGTTTAGTCTAAATTTTCTGAAGAGAATCACTTTATATGATGAACAAATTTAATTTAGGCTTTGTTTTATTCACATATAAACATTGAGTGGTGAACATAAACAAAAGCTCAACCGAACGTTTGACTCGTGAGAACGAACATCTGTTGCAGCACCGAATTTTTAAGACGCCATGTCAAGTTAAAAGAATTTCAACTTTTAGGGGCCATTCACACAGAACGAGTCTTTGCGTCTAAAAACGCAAATGCTTTTTAAAAAAAAAGCGCAGAGTAGAACGTGAGGGTCTCGAGATGCGCTTTTGAGACGTGATGCAATAACGGAAATAATAGGAATAGGCAAACAGCAGAAGTGATAGATATGAATAGATAGTTTTGACATGGAAAAAAAGAAAATAAGATGAAAATAAAATAATAATGAGCGCCTCCTCCGCCATGTTGCCGTCAAATAAAACAGTTGTCATGCAAACTTGCTACTGTAAACAGAAGCTCGCAACGCTTGCCCCGCCTCAGAGTTCTTCTGATTGGTCCACTGTTTTGGAACTGACATTGATGAGCAGCACTGCTCGTAAAAGTTGAAATCCTTGACACGGCGTCTTAAAAACGTGGCGCTCTCACTGCAAAAGACGCGAGCGTAACGGTCATGCACGTCCGTAAAGCGCGTGTTTACATAGAAAAACAATGGGAAAGTAGCGCATTGGAATTGAAAAACGCATTCTGTGTGAACGGCCCCTTACACGCAGCACTGCTCATCAATGTCAGTTCCGAAGCAGTGGACCAATCAGAAGAACTCGGAGGCAGGGGCAAGCGTTGCGAGCTTCTGTTTACAGTAGCAAGTTGGCATGGCAACTGTTTTATTTGAATGCAACATGGCAGAGGAGGCCATAGTCAGTGCGATTATTATGTCAAAAATAGTATCTTATCTATTCTGCTGTTTGCCTATTTCCGTTTTTAGACGCAAAGACGTGTTCTGTGTGAACGAGCCCTAACACACAAGAATGAACCTCATTGGTTCTCGCACGTCACACAAACATGCTTGAGCTCTCAGATTTCATCAAAAAGATCTTCATTTGTGTTCTGAAGATGAACGAAAGTGTTACAGGCTTGGAATGACATGAGGGTGAGTAAATGATGACAGAATTTTCATTTTTGAGTTAACTAACCCTTTAAAAAGTTCCTTTCCAAGACAAAAGTTGTCAGCAGTGTCTTGTCATTGCTGGGTTAATCTCAGCAGCTCTGTGGATGTGGATGTGAATGCACTGTTTCTTAAAGAAAACCAGTCTGACCTGTCCTGTGTTAACCTCTAAACTAGTCTTACTGCCCATCCCATGCTCATCAAGATCTAAATCAATGCACTTCAAAAGAAAGATGGATTGTTTCTTCAACTGTCAGATTGCTGCAACAACCTTTTGGCATTTATGATCATAACTAAGCATTTTCTTTCTCACCTATAAACAGAATGAGGCATTTTGGTATAAAAAGCATTGCTTTCCCTTTCCATTCAGTATATTAAACCTACAATAAGACAAGTCTGGATTTAGTGTGCTGGTTACACCATATGATTGCAATGAGTGGCAACTTTATTCTGCTCATTAGCCCAAATAACTGAACAGTATACACAGTGTGGATAAAACTTATAGGTGATATATAAAGCATGCATGAATGTCCAAGACTTTTAGCTGCTGTGTGAACAAACAACAGCATGTGAAAGATTGTTGGTTATTAAAATTGTCCTTATTATGATCATTCTCTTTGTACATTTTTAACTATGCATTATTGTGTTGGAACATATGCTTCTGAAACCACAAGAGGCAGGTTTTTTAGGCCATAGAATGTTTTTAATTCTTGACCACAAGGGGGCAGCATTGACCTATTCCTGTTGAATGTTAATCACCATATTCACGGAATAGCTTTCATGGCAATTTTGTATGCACTAAAATATCTATAGCAATAATTAGATATAGTTTTGCTTCATCTTTAAAATATAAATGACATTATATAAATATTATATTATATAAAGATTGTAAATATGAACTTATTCTTACAATTAATCAGGATTTATGGGTGAATTTTAATTTTATTGATTAACGTTAATGATTGATGCAATGCTTTGACTACACAACACTAACATGACATCAGTGTTGTCTAATGACAGTTGTTCCTCTTTACTCTCAGCTATGTTTTATTCAAATGATGTGTTTATGGAAATCACTGAGTGCTGATGTTGTAGATGTGTGGTTTGATAAACTCACTCCCACCTCATCTTTACTTACAATGATTTTGCATGTTTTGAAGGCACATGAGAAGATACTTAAAGTCGTAAAACAGAACTGATGAGCAGATTGCAAACTACCTATGAATATGTTATGATAATAAGGATCTAATTTGGTCTCTGCTGCTCTCTGTAGATCTTCTCTCTGTATGGCCTTTTATCTTTCATGTGCATCTGTTTACATGTGTGTGTCATGCACCCATTCATGAAAGCAACTACGGCTCTTCACCCTAAGAACAGCTATAGTGTTACTGCATGTATGTAATTTTCTTGTGAGCAATTTCTCAAAATGTCCTGTTATCAAGCATAAGGTAACCAGCATCTACTCTCTACTGTGTGTGTGTGTGTGTGTGTGTGTGTGTTATAAGGACAAAATGTCCCACAGAAATCTCAGCATCCGAAATCCTTGTCCTTGTGGTGACATTTTTTAATCCCCAGGAGAATTAAAAAAAAAAAAAAAAAAAGAAAGAGGAAAGAAATACTTTATAACATTAAAATTAAAGGGGTAGTTCACCCAAAAATCATCACCTACTCATCCTCAAGTTGTTCTAAACACAAAAGAAGATATTTTGAAGAATATGGGTAACCAAAAAGCTGATAGGCCCCAATGACATAGTATGTGTAAAAAAAAAAAAAAAAAAAAAAAAAAAAAAAAAAAAAAAAGTACTATGTCATTGGGGCCTATCAGCTTTTTGGTTACCCATATTCTTCAAAATATCTTCTTTTATGTTCAGCAGAAGAAAGAAATTCAAGTTTGGAACAACATAAGGGTGAGTAAATGATGACAGAATTTTAATTTTTGAGTGAACTATCCCTTTAATATGAATTAAAATGAATAAACTTCTTAATGAAAACTGTTTGCATGATCATTTTTAAACACTTAATTTGTCAAATTTATTATTTAGTGCAATGACATTATAAAAAAAGAAAATGAATTATAAAATTATGTAGTATAAGTGTATTATATAATATAAATTTACAATATAAACAGTGTAATTTAACCGTGTTAGTTTTTATTTTAGTTTTATTATAGGTTTATTAATAATATCTTTTATTGTTATATTTTTCAGCTTTCATGTTCATTTTAGTTTAACTTTTGGTAATTTCGTTATGTGCTTTTGTCATTTTATTATTTTTTTTTTTTTAAATATTGATATTTATGTTTAATTTATTTTTATTTTAGTTTCAGTTAGTTTTATTATTTAGTTTTTAGGCTATTTATTTTCAGGTAGTAATTTTAGTGCTTCAACTTAAAACTTATTTCAGTTTATTGCCAATTAACATTTCTAATTTTCATTTAGTTCAAGTTTTTCAACTAATATTTATATTTTATTTTATTTCAGCTTTATTTCAATTAACATAAATATTTTTAATAGTTTTATTTAACGAAAATAATATTTTAATTTTGGAAATAACAGGTCTATAATATAATATAAAAATTATTTACTCCCCTAATATGTCTTTTAGTATTAGAAAACTTGGCCTTTAGTATTTTAGTATCTGTAATTTATCATATTTAGCTGTTCTTGCCATCAAAATATACTTTAAAAATTATTTTAAAAGTTAAAAGGCTATATATTTTGCTATCCTATAGTCACAATTATATAGTTGTTTTTGATTATTTGGGTTATGCATTATTCGTGACTCACAGAACAAAGGTCCAAATGTTTTTAGGTTGTGACCCATCAGATAAGGACATCATTTCCATTCACCTTTTTCATTCAAACACACACACACACACACACACACTGCATGTACAGAAACAGTTTTCACCTTTTTCCTCACTGATATTCTCAGTGGACTTGTTATTAGTTTCGGCCCACATTCGGCCCCAGTATATTGGTAACCATGGAGACAAGAGAACAGTGTTAATCACAGAGGATTTGATGTTTGAAATGCATGTAGCCCTGATTGATTCAAATACTGTATTGCATTATTGTAATCACAGTGTGTAGCTTAATTACACCGAGTATGTTGTCACAAATCTCAGAGAATGAAGCAGCAGTTTAACATTGTGATATGTTATAATACATTATTTTATCATATTTATTTAATTTATTCGCTGTCAAATGTATTCTCACATACCACATGTCTATCTGATTTCTGCTTAAACAATTTGAATACTCAGTTAATAAACTGACAAGATACAGCAGCCATCATTGCATTTCATTTCTGTGGAAATCATCTCACTCGCTGCATTACAAATAGATAAGTGAAAATGAAAATGAGAAATCTGCTCATTCAATATTTCAAACCTCGGCTGAATGGTATTTTTTTAATGGGAATTTGTAACAGACTTACTCTAACCTCTGCTGTCAGAGAGAGGTATAGTCACGAGTTACTCACTCTGTGTATTTATATGTGTGTGGAACAAGTGAACTCAACAGTGATTCATGGAAAGACATAAGTAACGTCTTCTTGATCCATGCTGTTTATTAAACCAGATCTCCATGACAACAACAACGTCCAAATGAGATGGACCTTTATAAAGTGTGCTTTCTATCACAAAGCATTTGAGAGGGTGAATATGCAAATATGCTGTTTTTTTTCTTTGCAGGCCCCCTCAAACCTCATCTGTTGTATCAACTCTGATATGACACATTTTTACAGAAACCATCTGCAAGGGCTTCACTTGAGTTTAGCTGATAGAGTTGTTTTCAGTCTCAGAACAAGGAGAGGGTGTCAATGTGTAAAGCATATCCTGGAGCATTTTTGCTTGTGATTATCCCAAAACAAGGCAATAAACAAACACGGCCCTGTTGGTTTTGTCCTGTGCGTTAAATCTCTACATGTCACAACAAAAGGAAGTGTAGGTTGTCCTGGAGGATTGCTATAGTAACCACGAAGGTGGTGTTTTGCGCATAACAAGAAAGGAGGAGGGAGAAATGCAGAGAGGTGCACAGGCCTTCAAAAAAAACTCTGTGCTGGTAGCTATATTGTCACTTCTTATTTTCTCATTTTAAAATATGATCTCAGCTGTGGCTAAATAGGGTTCAGTAAAACGATAGAACTAATTGAGCAATAAATAAAAAGCCAACACTAAGCTAGGGTAGGCAATTTCGGAGCGGCTAGCAATAGCAAGCTAGCTTTGAAAGCATAATCCCACCCTCCCTTCAAAGCGTCTCCAAAACCACGCCTCCTTCAAAATACATGAACAACACAGGAGATTCTGCAAAGCGTCACAAGGCGAGAGACGGCGTTAGTTTACCTCACGTTTCAAAGCACATAATAATAATGAATGTAAACAACTTACAGAGCTCTAGTTGTACTACCTGGCTGCTGCAGATTCATTTCGGCGTTGATAGTGTTGACATAGAAACATAAATCCAAGTCTGAGGACGTGAATAGCCCCGGGCAGAACGTCACGGGTGGCCATCTTGTAATTAAGGTTACGACATGGCGTGAACGCAGCATAAGCTCGTTGTTTTGGTTCAGGAGGAACGGTGAAAGCTGTTTATACGGCGCCCGGTCCAGAATGGACTCTATGCACGGAGCGTTCTTTAGAACTTCCGCTTTAATATAAGCCGGCACGAACACTTCCGGTGAGATGTCATTTGCTTGTGTGTTGAGCATCAGTAGTGTAATACTTTATAATATAGTAACTTAAATAGTCAGGCATAGCATTAATTTAGTTATTCAAACGTAAGACGGCATAAATAAATAAATAAATTCGACCATCAGTTTTCACACTTTTATGTGAAAAAAGCTTCTTTTTTTTTAAATATTTATTCTGCATTTTAGTTAGATTAATTTAATAAAATGTTTTTTTTTTTTTACAAGTGTGCTGAAATCATTGATATTGTGCTGCACTGACTGACAGCTAGGGAAAGTGCGGTGCTCGCAAGAAAAGTTATTGTTTTTCTTAAGATTTTTTGAGTATTTCATACTTCACATTGACAAAATGTATTTTTAAACCTAGTTATTTTAAAATGTTTAATATTTTGTCAAAAACGAAGTGAAAAATGATTAGAGGAAATGGCTGATATATGCGCAAATAAATGCTACTTTGCCGCCACCTGCTGGTTAAAGTGGTAATTATTGTCTTTTTTATTTTTAACTAAGTGTTTTCTATCAAATGTTGAATTTCCTACATTTTTAAACGTTCGGTTTTACAGTGGAGACAATCTCAGACGGATGAACAAATAATGTTTGTGGTCATCACATTAAAAATAACATTTGAAGTGCTGGGGAAAAAATGCGCGTGCGTGTCTAATTACAGACACAGTGTTTTTAAACGGTCCTAATAGCTTCGTCTTTATTGCAATCAATAAAACTAATTTATTGGCAAATTAGGTAAATGTGATAACAGCATTAAAATATGAATACAACATTAAAAAGTCAACCATTGATGGTTTTGTGTCGATGTACAGCGAGTACAGAATGAACAGCTAACAGTTCACCGGAAATGCCCGAGCAGCCTTAACAACAGCCAGGAAGTAACCGTGCATATAGCCCATAGTCTTACAAAACGCGCTGATGATGTGTGATGTCTGCGCGAGCAGGTGTGCAGAGGTATGGAAATACATATGTTGACAGGCAGGTAGGACATCGTATCATTGGACCAAATGCAATGATTGAAACGAACATTTTTTGGTCCTGCACTGTAAAAAGTAATAAGCTCTATCTACTCAATACAATTGTGGCAACAGATTACAAGCAATATTATTAATTAAATTCAACATATAAGATTATACAATTAATTCCTTAAAAAACAACCATTTAAAATGGGTACAATTAACAAACACCATTACAAAAACCACAAACTGACATAAAAAGCAAAGAGTCAAACTGCCCAACTAAATGAAACACTCATCATCATAATGGTAACCAAACATTTTCAATAAAATCAACATCAACATCTAAACCTCTGTCTTCAATGTCTTCAATGTTGGCAATAAAAAATAAAGAGTTCTTAATTCATCTTTGAAGTCTGTCTGTTATTCAGATATTTTTGTTTAAATTTTACTTGTTTTAAATGGTTGACATTTAAGGAATTAGTTTGATTAATTCTAACTCAATTCTATTTGTTGAATTTAATTAATAATATTGCTTGTAATCTGTTGGCAAAATTTTATGGAGTAGATATAACATTACTTTTTATAGTGTGAGACTTCCACAGAAGATATATTTACATGTTTTAATATTTAGACCACTTCTATTATTGATTGCTATCAGGATGTGAAGAGAGTTTCAGCCAGTATACCAAAAAGTGTTTAGAAAACAAATGGCCTACCTTTAAACTAAACGAAAATGAGAATTTCAGTTATTATATTTCAAGTAATGAAATAATGGAAACTTTTTTATGGTTTTAGTTAATGATAATAACCCTGTCTTAGAAAACAGTTTGTGCTTCATCACATGAGTGGTGTTTTTTATATTAATAGGCAGCAATACCTTCCTTCTGGTAAGGTTTGTCATGGAGATCAGCGATAACAATCAGCATATGGTCAAAGGCAAGAACTGAAACCTCCCTGAGGCCCAAGAATAAAACTCAAATTCAAAATAACCTTCATTTGCCTCTGTCCTTAGGTACTATGAATAATACTGTAAAGCTTTTGTTCACCAAAAAAATACACATATAAATTCAAAGCTTGGCCTAATTCAACTTTCCCTGCATGACCTCAGTGATCTTTCTGATACTCATCTGGAGGCAAAACAAAGTGACTCAGCAGAACTGTAATTACATTTGTCTTGCAGCCTGCGCTATTTGTCCCCTAGCTGTGCACTCATCAAGAGAAAGAGAGAGAGTTGCCAATTCAATCAATGTAGGTTGAGAGCTCAGTGCATGATGTACTACTCTCAGCATTACGTCACTCGTAGGACAGAAGTGCAATTATCATTCTAATAGAATAATGTTCAGGTAATCAGAGATTTAGGCTGTTTTGAAACAAGGTGTGGTAAACACCCTACTTGATAAGAGAATTTAGCTGACCTGTTGTTCTGACCTCTGTAGTTTCAGTTATTTAACCATGTCCAGGTTACAAAACCTTTCAAATCCACATTAAGCAAATCAGATGATGAACTGGATATTTCAATGAGGAAAATCAGGTCTCTCATGTAAAAATGTGTATTGCAAAAATGAGTCATTTTAAATGTGACAAATGTAAAGGTGCCAATCAGTGTTTTTCCTAAAATGTATATTAAATGCATACAGTTATCGTTGAGAACTTATTAGTCATATTAGTTGAGGTCCAAAGAGAGAATCCTGCGCTGGATACGCGATTAATATGTTGCTTGGAAAAAAAAAAAAAAAAGCAATAATTTCACAATACACTGCTAATTTTCTTAATGGCTATGGAGAATGCTTTTTGCAGCCAGCTAGTGCAGTCACAACATCTACCAGCAGGGGCTAACGGGGTCATGCTAACCACAAAATACAGATTCTATGCAATACCAAAGCATATCTAATAAACTGAAAAGCAGAGTGAACAGAACAATTATCATAGACTTCTGAAAAGATCATAAGGGGTGATTAAAAAAACATAATGGAGTGTAACAGGGCTGTCACTAGCAGGGCATAAGGTGGTGACAATTTAGGGGTCCTCGGCCTTAGGGGGGCTCCGCGATTTCATCCAAGGAGAAAACAACACCCCCACCGGAACGTGATTTCAACCGAGGGGGACCCCAAATTTAACTGAAGGGGACACAAACACCATCCCGCACCAAACTACCCCGACACCCCACCTTCAGCCCTACCCGTAACGTGCTTTCAACTGAGGGGAGGGGGAGGGGTGCAAACACACACCCCGCCCCTACCCGGAAAGCGATTTCAAACGAAGGGGACGCAAACACACACCCCTACCCAGAGCGCAATTTCAAACAAGGGGGACGCAAACACACACCCCTACCTAGAGCACGATTTCAAACGAGGGGGAAGCAAACACACACCCCTACCCAGAGCGCGATTTCAAATGAGGGGGATGCAAACACACACCCCTACCCAGAGCGCGATTTCAAACGAGGGAGATGCAAACACACACCCCTACCCGGAACGCGATTTCAAATGAGGGGGATGCAAACACACACCCCTACCCAGAGCGCGATTTCAAACGAGGGAGATGCAAACACACACCCCTACACAGAGCGCAATTTCAAATGAGGGGAATGCAAACACACACCCCGCCCCTACCCGGAAAGCGATTTCAAACGAAAGGGACGCAAACACACACCCCTACCCAGAGTGCAATTTCAAATGAGGGGGACGCAAACACACACCCCTACCCAGAGCACGATTTCAAACGAGGGGGAAGCAAACACACACCCCTACCCAGAGCACGATTTCAAACGAGGGGGAAGCAAACACACACCCCTACCCAGAGCGCGATTTCAAATGAGGGGGATGCAAACACACACCCCTACCCAGAGCGCGATTTCAAACGAGGGAGATGCAAACACACACCCCTACCCAGAGCTCAATTTCAAACGAGGGAGATGCAAACACACACCCCTACCCGGAACGCGATTTCAACCAAGGGGGGCGCAAACATACATCCCTACCCAGAGCACGATTTCAAACAAGGGGGATGCAAACACACCCCTGCCTCTACCTGGAACGCCGATTTCAACCGAGGGGAACACAAAAACACACTCCCCCCCATACCTGGAGAGTGATTTCAACCGAGGGGGATGCAAACACACACCCCTACCTAGAGCGCGATTTCAAACGAGGGGGACGCAAACACACACCCCTACCCAGAGCACGATTTCAAACGAGGGGGATGCAAACACACACCCTTACCCGGAACGTGATTTCAACCGAGGGGGGCGCAAACATACATCCCTACCCAGAGCACGATTTCAAACAAGGGGGATGCAAACACACCCCTGCCTCTACCCGGAACGCCGATTTCAACCGAGGGGAACACAAAAACACACTCCTCCCCCTACCTGGAGACTGATTTCAACCGAGGGGGATGCAAACACACACCCCTACCTAGAGCGCGATTTCAAACGAGGGGGACGCAAACACACACCCCTACCCAGAGCACGATTTCAAACGAGGGGGATGCAAACACACACCCCTACCCAGAGCGCGATTTCAAACAAGGGGGATGCGAACACACACCCCTACCCAGAGCACGATTTCAAACGAGGGGGGCGCAAACACACACCCCTGCCTCTACCCGGAACGCGATTTCAACCGAGGGGAACGCAAAAACACACCTCTCCCCCTTACGTGGAGAGTGATTTCAACCGAGGAGGACACAAACACACACCCCTACCTAGAGCACGATTTCAAACGAGGGGGACACAAACACACACCCCTACCCAGAGCACGATTTCAAACGAGGGGGACACAAACACACACCCCTACCCAGAGCACGATTTCAAACGAGGGGGACACAAACACACACCCCTACCCAGAGCACGATTTCAAACGAGGGGGACACAAACACACACCCCTACCCAGAGCACGATTTCAAACGAGGGAGACACAAACACACACCCCTGCCTCTACCCAGAACGTGATTTCAACCGAGGGGGACGCAAACACACACCCCTCCCCCTACCCAGAAAGCAGTTTGAATCGAGGGGGACACAAACACACACAACCCCAAGGGAACGCGATATCAACCAGGGGGACACAAACACAAACCGATACCCCAGATACGGCTCCAGAGTGTAAAGTTATGATTTCACAGCCACACCTGTTAGCTTGCTGCTGTTCACCCTCACTGGAGTCAGCAGCCATCACTCAATCCTTTGAAAGTGAATTTAATAGACGGGTGTGCCCTCTCTAGTGCTCCGAGTTCTCTTGAGTCAACGGCACCTCAGCCAGTGGCTTCCCGCCATAAGACACACCCTAAATGTGCCACTCCTCCACTACAGTCGGTGCTCTGCATTCACTCGCATGAAGTAGGTCACCTAAGGTTGTAAAAGCATTGTTATTCAGCAATGATTGGACACAAGTTTAAAAGGCTTCAAGTTTATTTTACATAACTTTCAACAGCAACCACACAGCAACACATTAAAACCACTCAGAACCCCCTAGCAACCACATAGCAACAGCCTGGCAAGGAATTTACTCCATAAAAAAATTGTTTACTGTTTTTTCCATTGAAAGGGTTTGCAGTGTTTAGCAAACAATGAACAAATGTTTTGTTTTGCAGACAAAATCTGTAAAAATGAATATAAAAATTATTCTATATTTAGTATTTATGGTTTCAGATGAAACGGGTTGCTATGGAACCATGAAGTATATCTTGTCCTGCAGTCGCTTAGTTGCTGACACAGCACTACAACTGCATTTCCTCCCAGGAAGACATCCGTACAGTACGTACGTACACGTGGATGTACTTTACATAATTCAGTCATGACCTTTGGCACGAGAGTTTGGAAGAAAGTAAGTATAAAAAAGGAGGTGGGAAGGCTAAGGAGGAAGAGAGAAAGTGAAAAGGGACAAAAGCACTTCGTCCCACACACCAGAGTTGTGCAGTGAAATCTACAGCAGCTAGTAGGAGGACACCCACTTCTTACATAACAGCTCTCCACCTCCACACTGTACAGAGAGCAGAGATTATTGCCTCACACAAGTTATCTATACGTCCTCCTAACCGCTCTATGTCTGTCTACAGCTTTGAAACAAGATATTGTTTTGCTTACAACAGCTGCATTAATTGAATTGTTTAGAGACACAATGATCTTAAATCGGCCATGCCCAGGTTCTCTCTTCATCCTGAATCACTCTAATCTTTCTGAACCCCATAGATGAGTATATGGCTGTGTTACTCAATATTATAATTGCTGAGACAGGGCAATTTGATTAACAACATTATTCTTTTAAACATAGCTTTTTAACAAACATGTGCTCTGTTTATGCTTGCATGTTTCACTTCTTATGTCCTTCTCATCTCTCCATCCACCTATCACTTCAAGTGGAGAGGTGATACAGATCCATGGAAACAGTATGAAAATATATCCATGATAAATAAGAGACCATCGGAGGAAGCACTTGGTTGTGACTCAGTCTAGCTAGGCAGGTTTGAACAAGGCAAAAATACCACTGAATCTAATATCACACCTTTAACACCAGGAGAATCACCAACTTTCACTAAAACCTCATGCAAGGCTGAGAAAGAGATTTGCTAACAATGGATATATAGGATCAGGGCTGACAACTTTTGAGTTCAGCTTGGAGTGAGAATTAGGGAGGGGGGGTGGTATTGACACAAATTTCACGATTTGATTCATAAGCTTTCGATTCGATTCAGTATTGATTCATTTGGATATATAGTAGGCCTACATGTTAATTTTTCTCAGGAAAAAAAAATCTTTCCCAACTAATGCTGTAAACTATACAGGGAATCCTGTCAGCAGGTACATTATTATTAAAGATTAATTAAAGGGTTAGTTCACACAAAAAATAAAAGTTCTGTCATCATTTATTCACCCTCATGTTGTTCCAAACCCGTAAGACTTTCGTTCATCTTTGGAACACAAATGAAGATATTTTAATGAAATCTGAGAGTTTTCTGTCTCTCCATTGACAGCTATGCAACTTTGACACTTCAAAAGGTTCATAAAGAAATTGTAAAACTAATCCATAAGATTTAGTACAAATTTTCAGAAGAGACTCAATCACTTTATATGATGAACAGATTTAATTTAGGCTTATATTCACATATAAACATTCATCAACACACATCAGTTGTGGTAAACTGAAGGTCAAGCATGTCTTCTTGATATGCAAGAACCAATGAGGTTCATTCTCGTGCTACGCAGCACATTTGAGCTTCCACAAGAACCAATTAGATTTGTTCTTGTGCGTCAAAGCAAGTACTGTTGAATTTTGGACTAAACCACTCAATTCGTATGGATTAGTTTTACGATCTCTTTATGAACTTTTTGAAGCATCAAAGTGGTAGTTGCATGGACTTTCAATGGAGAAAATGAAGAAGATGGACGAAAGTCTTACAGGTTTTAGAACGACATGAGGGTGAGTAAATAATGACAATTTCCATTTTTGGGTGAACTAACTCTTTAACAACTGATTTGTATACAATTGCATATAAGGCCTTTTTTATAAAAATAAATTTTTAATGGTATTAGAGTTAAAATATAATGACTAATATAGTGCATATTTTTTAACTACAGTTTTCAGACATTAAATAGCTTTTCAGACTAAACGTTGTTTACAAGCGATTACACATGATACAATTCATTAAGTTGTACTGGTTTCTTCAACTAGTAGCTGATGTTTACTCATGTTTATTTTGCACTTTAACTAGAAGTAAAGAGGAAGAGATGATCCGTTCACATCATGATCCGGTCTGTCACAGCACATTAAAATAGTATTTAGGCTATTGTTTGAATTTCCTAATAAAACTTACAAAATTTGAAAGCTTAGACTTTATTTCATATCTAAAGTAACCTGCTGTGTCTTGTCTGTCAGTGCATGTCCTCTTTGCCCTGTGATGTTTTTTCACTGTGTGAGAATATGGACATGTGGCTGAATGCGTGAGAGTTGGCAGCCCTGCAGGATGGATACGAAGTGTGCAGTGCAGAATCCCAGGATACGAAAGACAGAGACAGAATGACTTAAATGCAAAGGAACCATTAAGACTAAGCTTAAGATAGAGCATGCAAACACACACTGACTGATACACACATGCTAACATGGATGCATATATACACATATGATTGTGTTTTTAAGGTCCTCTGAGCATTCTGCACTTAGTGTGTGCATTATTTATAGAGCCGGACTTGTATATTTTAAGAAGGCAAGCATTTTTCTGCATAGCAACACAATCTTTAAATGTAATTAGTAATTAAAGAATAAGTTAACTGTGCATTGTTACAATGTTGGTAGTATATGTAAATGAACAATGTGTATTCTTTCTCCGTGTTAGCTGCAGCCAGATACATATATCCCATTTATTTGTTAGCCACTTCCACATTTTTGATTTCCCGCTCATGGACAGTGGGATTAACAGAGGGTTTCATGCCAAAATCAAAAGAGTTTTTGGCAAAAGGGCCCAAGCTCTTTTTTTCTGTTGTTCTAGTCTTGTAGCACCGATTTCAGATTTTTTTTTAAATTTTTGGTGTATTATCTTTAAAATGATTATGTAATTGTCATGATACATTTACCTGACAATAATAAATTGTTACAGTTGAGTTTATTCTGATTGACTCTGAAATTATTAGTCCATAACACTACAAATCTATGCTCTGGTTAGTAACGGACTAAAATTCAGGCGGAGCATTGGGGCACACCAACTGAAGTTTTAGAGTTCCGACTAACAAAGTGGCATTAGTCATGTTTACTCAGACTGTAGGGGCTAATAATGGAATTTCCGTTTAGAACAACAGAGTGTTGTAAGACCTAATATAGGGTGAGCCTCAACCTCTGATTACATTATTCTAGCTAAGTGTACATGGGAAACCATGGCATGATTAAGTTACCATCTGAGGAAGTTAAATTGGTCATCTTATTTCTATGGTAATGGTCCTGACCTCTGGTTAGAGTGTGTACAGATCTATGGGGACTAAATAGTTTTAGAAATAAGCAAGCATGGTACGGCATCAAAAGGTATTAGTCAGTTGCCTCTAATGACCAAGACTGTTGAGTTTGTGATTATGAGATCCGTATATCCGGCCAGTGTGAGACTCTAAGTGTTATAAGAAATCCGAGTGTAATTTGAATAAAGGGTCAAATAGAATAATCAAATGTGAAGTATTGTACCTAAGGTCAGTAAATTGTAATAAAACTACTGCTGCGCTGAAAAGACAGAACGCACAGGTAACCTTCACCCATTCTATTGGAAACCTTTGTTGGGCCAATTGGGTGGCCTTACACTGCCATTTCATTAAAAACCCATTATTCGCCATGATGGAAAAATTCAATCAAACTTTAATGCTTTAGGTATTACATTAACAATTAACATAATTTAAATGTAACTTAAAATGTATATGTAGAAATTAACTTTAACTAATATTATAACATGCTGTAAAAGTATTTCTCAAAAGTTATTTCAAGATACCTAGAGCATGAACTAATGTTACAGACTATATTGTAAAGTGTTGTTGTCATTTTTTTGCTATTTCTGTTTTAAAATCGATGTAAAGTGCCGTAAAGTGACGTTTTCCTAAGTGCAACAGAATATTCAGTGAGAAAAAAATGTAGGGACAGGACTTGTACAGTTTTTCTACTGGGAAATGGATTGTGAAAATTGGGCTTTCCTTACTAGAGTTGAGCCAGTTAAAGTAAGAGGGATTTGTGATGTCATCCAAAAAGGAAAGTCATTTAAAACCAGGAAAATTGATACACTTTGATAAAAGATTATGAGAACTATAATTAAATAAGCAAATAAATAGAGAATACATTTGAATTGTGCACAATAAAAAGGAAGAAAAGTAAAATGCAAAGTAAATAGTAAATAGAAAGTAAACAGAGCATTAACAAATGATGCAAGAAAAAGAAAAGGAGCTTTTTGTAATGCAGTGTAGTAGTAGATCCAACGCTCTTTGCTCACCGACAATGATCACAATGGTGAAAGGACAGAAAATTAGAGTGCCAAGGGCCAATTACACCCCCCTCACTCCTACACACTCACACACAGCCATGCAGAGTACGAAATACACCCTCGTCTCATTCAATCAGATTGCCTACACAACTCCCCGAGCCCACCCACCTACGTAACTGCTACATCCCCCCAGTCTCCTCATTTACAGCGGGAAAGCAATAAGATAATCAGTTCTCCAGGTTTGAGCACTTTCAGCAAGGGCTTTGATGCATCCACTGAGACAAGGTTATTGTATTTTTCATATGGTAATTAGAACAGAATCTAATTTAAGTAAAGATGGATGAATGTGTTGAACCAGTGCCTGCTTGTTAAACCAATCATGTTACTGTTGCGTGAAATGTAGAATGTAGAAATGTTAACGGTTTTGTTTAATAGGGTTGGAGGAAATTTGGACAGGATAAAGTGCAACACTGATCATTTGTTTGAGCTTTTACATGCAGCTTGGTGTTTTTGCTTATGGGTAGGCGGATTGTTCGCTTTATGTGAAACAGCTCTTTTAACACCTCCATGTAGTTGTTACTGTACTGGCTTTCTAAGACCACAGGCTACCTTGAAAACCAGTCTAGATTTAACTGAACAGACTTTCTGCAGACAGGACAGTCGTCAACCACCAGTACAGACAGAAAGGCTTGTTGTCTGTCTGCTCTCTTATCAGCCTTCTGTTTCTGTATCTTACAACAATGGATCAACAGCCATTTTCAGGACTTTTCTATATGTTGGCAAATGTCTTTGTTCCTCTCTGACAGAACTCTGATGCCACATATTGATTCCCCTCAGGCGGTGTGACCTGTGAGCCACAGTGACAGCGCCATCCTGACAGACTCTGCTCAGTGCTGCTGTTTGATCCATCACAGCAGATTTCACTTATATACTTACATACTTCAGTTTTTGGTAACACTTTTCAATAAGGTTTAATGCATTGGTATGGACTTGCTACTGCTAATAGATATGTATGGCAGATATGCTGCTGCTGCATAAATAGACATTAGGGCTGCCGATTCATCAAAATGAAACCGCACACGATTAGGCAAAGGCTGCAATTTTTTTATGCGCAGCTTCTCAGTGAAGCACGGCTCTGTGATCAGTAGTAAATGTGAAAAGCCAGAGGGTGCTTTCGTGCAGAAACTCCAAATATTCCCCGCAGAAGTACGATATAACGCATGTCATTCTAGGAAATCCCTATGGACATTATACTATCGCTGTAGCTGAAAGGGTTAGTTCACCCAAAAATTAAAATTCTGTCATTAATTACTCACCCTCATGTCGTTCCACACCCGTAAGACCTTTGTTTATCTTCGAAACACAAATTAAGATATTTTTGATGAAATCTGATGGCTCAGTGAGGCCTCCATTGACAGCAAGATAATTAACACTTTCAATACCCAGAAAGGTACTAACAACATATTTAAAACAGTTCATGTGACTACAGTGGTTCAACCTTAATATTGTAAAGCAACAAGAATATTTTTTGTGCGCCAAAAAAAACAAAATAACGACTTTTCAACAATATCTAGTGATGGCAGATTTCAAAACACTGCTTCATGAAACTGTACGAATCTTTTGTTTTGAATCAGTGGTTCGGATCATGTATCAAACTGCCAAAGTCACGTGAACTATTGAAATTTCGAAACACTTATGATGTAACGAAGCCTTGTTACTGAAATCATGTGACTTTGGTGCTCCGAATGACTGATTCGGAACAAAAGATTCGGAAAGCTTCGAAGCAGTGTTTTGAAATTGCCCATCACTAGATATTGTTGAAAAGTCGTTATTTTGTTTTTGTGGCGCACAAAAAGTATTCTCATCGCTTTATAACATTAAGGTTGAACCACTGTAGTCACATGAACTGTTTCAAATATGTCTTTAGTACCTTTCTGGGCATCTGAAAGTGTTAATTATCTTGCTGTCAATGAAGGCCTCACTGAGCCATCGGATTTCATCAAAAATATCTTAATTTGTGTTCCGAAGATGAACGAAGGTCTTATGGGTGTAGAACAACATGAGGGTGAGTAATAAATGACAGAATTTTTATTTTAGGGTGAACTAACCATTGAATAAACAGATGATTGAAATGCTTTGATTGATTAAACATGACTAATAAACACACAAGTCCTTCAAGCCTATTTTCATGATAATAAAGTATATTTATACTTCAATGCTAATCGACATAGCCTTTATCACTGCATAGAATACTACAAAATAATATGTTGTGTGCCTTATTCTCTGTAAGAATCCACATCATCTCACAGAAGGATGTTTTCAAACGCTCAACTTTTGTTATGAAGTGAGTTTGGAGTAAAAAGATTATTAAATGTTGTCTTTTGTTGGAAAAGAGGTTCACAAACGCTTATCATGTTTGGAAAGATGTATGACGCGTGTTGCTTTTTCAAATACACATTATAAGCGACTCCAACTCACAGTGCTTTCAGATTGAGCAGCATTTACTACTGTTCACAGAGCCGTGCTTCATTGACAAGCTGCGAGTAAAAAATACATAATCGCATTAAACCAAATCGGTTTAAGCGCAACTTCATGTTAATTGCGATTTATCATGTAGCCCTTATAGATATACATAAATCCCATAGCAGATCTAGGCAGGTGGAGCTAGGGAAGGTGGAGAGTTTCAGCGGAACTCTGATAGCACTGCAGGACTCGCTTACAGCTACAATGAACCAGACTATTTAAATGCTGAGCAAGCAATTTCATTGGCTGCAGGATCAGCCAGGGCCAATCAGTCTGTGCCATATGATGATGTGATTACTTCTAGATTGCATGTAAAAGATCTATCTATCTATCTATCTATCTGTCTGTCTATCTATCTTAGGTCATTTATGAAATTATATATAATGATATATTATAATAACTATATAATGATAGACTCCTTGAAATAATATTCAACAAAGTCAAACAAATATTAATAGCTTATTTTTACATGTTGCACCTAGGTTGTATTGTATCTGTAAGATTCTAGGGCATGATATAACCTGCTGGAGTTTAACACATTGCCATTCAAAGTAGATTGAACAATCCTTCTCCTCTTTGAGCTGAGTCTGGTCTTCGCCCCTGCAGGTTGTGAGATGGTGAAGATGAGATTCTGGTTCAAAGCCAAGTTGGGTGTGAGTTGTCTAAAATGTACATCTAAAATTCCTATTTTTTAAAATATCTGATAAATGACCTGTTTAATTTAGATTTTGATTGTACTTTCATCAAGTCTTTCATCATTTCGGCAAAAAATAATACCAGCTGTGTTTTACTAACTACAGTCACTTATGTGAGCTATTGTGTCTTTAAATGGATGACTACTTTAACCTGTTCAGACAAAGCTAAGATTTGTCATACATTCAGCCCCACCTTATTACACTGACTCTAGTTACCGCACAGGAAATTGACTGTGGAGAATAAAACATGCTTCAACAAAGTAAAAATGCCTATTGTCTAGTGGGAACATAAGGGATGGTCAGGATGGCTAGTTTCTTGCTTCTAACTTACATTTTGAAATATATTAAATTAGAAAACATTTATTTTAAATTGAAATAATATTTCACAATATTAAAATTTTTACTGTATTTTTGTCAAATAATAGCCTTGGTGACCTTAAAGGGTTAGTTCACCCCAAAATGAAAATTATCCCATGATTTACTCACCCTAGGTGTATATGACTATCTTCTTTCAGACGAACACAATCGGAGATATATTTAAAAATATCCTGGCTCTTCCAAGCTTTTGAAGCCACAAGCAAAAAAAATCCATCCATCGTAAAAGCACTTCTCCGGGGGGTTAATAAAGGCCTTCTAAAGCGAAGTGATGGGTTTTTGTAAAAAAAAAAAAATATTTAAAACATTATTAAAACTAGCTTCCAGCAGACGGCTGTTCGCAGCGATTTGCAGTGGAAGAGTGACCTCTGACCCGACGCATGACATAATGATGATGAACAAAGAAGCGCAGAGGATAGAGCAGAACAAAACACCGGTGAGGAAATTATAAGTCTAAAACGAGAAATTTTAAAGAAAAATGTCGGAGGATTTCAATATAAGAGAAGAGAAGTTTGTTGCACAGCTCTATTTGTTTAGCTTACAATACTCCTACATCCTACGTCTAACATCGCCTCACAGGTTGCTCTTGTGGCACAAGTCGACTTGCGCAGAATGCGTACAGTCGTCTGCCAGAAGCTAGTCATTTTAGATTATAAAGTTTTAAATATGGATATTTTTCTTACAAAAACCCATCGCTTTGCTTCAGAAGGCCTTTATTAACCCCCTGAGCAGTGTGGATTACTTTTACGATGGATGGATGCACTTTTTTTGGCATTATATTAGCTTATATTAGCTTGGAAGAGCCAGGATATTTTTAAATATATCTTCAATTGTTTATGTTCAATTATTCGTCTGAAAGAAGAAAGCCATATACACCTTGGATGGCTTGAGAATGAGTAAATCATGGGGTAATTTTCATTTTTGGGTGAACTATCCCTTTAAGAGGCTTATTTCAAAAACATTTTTAAAAAATCTGCTATGTGTATCCATGATTTTTTATAGTTTTTATCGTTTTTCTAGTTAAAAATTTGACATGAACGCCCTCTCAAGTCGTATTTACCACTGAGAAGTTCATAATTTTGATACCCAAGTTCCAGAGTTGGGTGGGCCATTAACTTTAAACATGTTGGAGGGGAGAACGATTGCTGCTGTGACTGCTATACTTTATTAGTTTTTTAGGCAAGAATAAACATGGTGTCCTCCATGATTCTTGTTCTTTCCCCCAGCAAAGCACTTGAGTGGGAAATAGGAAACACAAATGAAGATCTTTTTGATGAAATCTGAGATCTTTCTGTCCCTCCATTGACAGATACGCAACTACCACTTTCAAGCCCCATAAAGGTAGTGAAATCAACATGAAAGTAATCCATGTGACTCCAGTGGTTTAACTTCAATTTTATGAGACACGAGTGCTTTGTTTGCGCAAAAAAAAAATTACCACTTTATTAATAAAATATTAATCTCCAATGTGCGTTAACGCAACAATGTCTGCTCTTATGTCAACACAACACGAATGTGTCGTTGTGCTCTTGTGAACATGCGTTGGAAAAATATCTTCATTTGTTTTCTGAAGATGAATGAATGTCTTACAGGTTTGGAACAACATGAGGGTGAGTAATTAATAACACAATTTTCATTTTGGGGTGAACTAACCCTTTTTAATGAATTTGCTACCATTTTAATAAAACATTGTGTCCTTAATAATTTTAATATGAAGTAGCCTATTGGTTTTATAAAAGCAAAAAAATCACTCCATGCCTTGCTGTATTGTGAATAAAGCCACAGTTAAATGTGTTGCAATGACGACCTTGTAATGATGTCCTTTAGCCATGTCTGTATTCTCAGTGTGTAATGACCTCTCAGACCTTATTGTTTATGTCTACATATATGTGTTTGCGTATTATTATTGTGTTCAGAAGTCTCTTCTTTAAATCTGTGCTGGAATTACAGCATCTTTTCTTATCGTAAAGCTGAATACTGTACATTTTTGCAAACCTCAAACACATCTTGTATAAACTCAACAAGCCTCAACTAGAACCAGAGCAATTATCTTTCCAATCTGATTAATTAGAGAGATGGTATTTGGTTCTCAGTAGGTAGGCTAGATCTGCTGTTGATGCATCCAGTTCCCAATCATGATGCTGATGGTGATGCTGGGGATGAGTAGGAGGAGGGGGGATCACCATAGCAATAGTGACGTCATCCCCCTTGCTCTAATTGGAGGAAACCCCGTGGCTACAAGTCAGAGTCTACGGGCCAACCGAACGCATTCGCTTCGGCCCGCCTCCATTCCCCGCGCTAAGCTGCTATTGGAGGGTCATTTGAAGAAAAGCGCGTGACAGCCGGGAAGCGCGGCCTCTGATTGGTTGACAGGCGGGATTAGCAACGTCCTACGGTAACACTTTCGATTGTCTTTCTCTACTACATTTTTTTTCCTAACCATCCAAGCTCAAAGGCTATCAATCCGTTGGAGTCAACCGTTGATCGAGAGGTGAGATGCAATCTAATATATTTTAGATTTAAGGTGTTATGTTTATTTATTATACAATCTTAAATTCTTATATATATAATTTAGATCGTTTTAATGGACGCCGTGATCAGTATAACCGCGCTGCTCGGTTGAGAGGCAGGAGGGGCTGCCAAACTGCGTCCATATCGATCAGGGGGGAAAAAAGCGTTGATTTGCTTATTACAATGTAGTAAACATTTATTTCCCTTTTATATGCGATACTTGTATTCGCAAATTGAATATTTGTTAAATGTATGTTGTTTAAAATTTTAAATAACATGTTTTGGACAAGACGAGACCCATCGCTGTTAAAGGCGGGTCGTCACATCGCTACAATTGATTTTTTTAAAATATTTATTTAGCTGATTTACATCCGCGTAAAGATTATATACAAAGAGTTATTTTGGTAGCATAAACTAATATTTATGTTAATATGCATATCTGACGGCTGAAATTGTCAAATAACGCCTTGTATAGTGAGCAGTACCCTCATTGCTACGGAAATCAGGCTGGTTTTCATTGATTCATATTGACTCGGTATGATTGTGATCGGTATATTGAGCTGCGATGTCCTATTTTGTGTACTTAAAATGGCGTTAAACCATCGGTCCACTTTAAAGATATGTATAATGTTTTAGTGAACAGGGCAGGGCTGTGCGGATCACGCTGACACAGATGTGTTAAGCCGCACACACGCACCCTGTCCTTGTCTCCAAACCTAGTGAGCTGCCACCTAGAAAACATCTCTCGGAACGCGCCCAAAAATGCTGTTTTGGTGTGCAGCTCACTAGTTTTTTAAGACGCATCCATTAATATCAGCTGATAACTGTTTTTAGACGGTGTGTTGAGAATGAAAGTGTAAGATTCACACGGAAGAGCTCCGTGGTTCATGTCAGCGATTCGAATCTTTTGAATCACTCGCCAAAAAGATTCGTTCACAGATTCTTTCTAACCGTTGCATTGTTTCGCCTGTAGGTGGCGAAAAACTGGTGTGTTTTGATGTGGTGTGAACGAGGAATTGAATCATTCTCTCAACCGATTCTGTTATTCAGTTAATTTATGATTAATTTACGTCACTGTTAGGGATCCTCAGAGCTCCTAACACAGATTTGTTCAGTAAAATGTCTATTTGTTGATGATAGACTACACAGCTTGTACTCAAAATGCTATTTGCTTGTGCTACAGCCAAAGCAAGTCACACACTTCAAAGGGGAGAGGTGAACAGAATGATTCGTTCACATAAAGGATTCTCTAATCAATATATGGAGTGTGACTGTCATTATCTTTCCTCCTCAGCCTCTCCAGGGATTAAGCAGCGGTTCATTCCCCTCCTTTGATCAGTCGAGTGTCCCACAGACCTAGAAACACTCACAGACTTAAAGAAAAGCAGCAGGATGGACAGAACAGAGCTCATCCAGAAGGCAAAGCTGGCCGAGCAGGCCGAGCGCTATGACGATATGGCATCCTGTATGAAGTCGGTGACTGAAGCTGGGTCCGAGCTGTCTAACGAGGAGAGAAACCTGCTATCCGTCGCCTATAAGAATGTGGTGGGTGCCCGGAGGTCTGCCTGGAGGGTCATCTCCAGCATCGAGCAGAAGACTGAAGGAAACGACAAGAAACTGCAGATGGTGAAGGAATACCGGGAGAAAGTGGAGAGTGAACTGCGAGAGATCTGCAACGATGTGTTGGTGAGTATGCACATCCATACAATGCAAAAAAAAAATAGTGTTACATATTTAAATAAAATAATCTGTGATCAACGGATGAGGAGTTAGAAAGGAAATGCCAAACACAATTAAAAATGCGAATGTCTGTAATGGGGCACAAGTCTAGTTTTATGACTCCCTTTATGACTACATATTGTACATACAGTACAAATAAAACATCAAAGTACAAAATGCATGATTAATTGAAATAAATTGTGATAAGGCTCAGCGTGATTATCAAAGGCTGTAGTTTAATTAATAGGGCTGGAACAATAAATCGTTGCATCGTGAATCAAGAAATTATTCTGGATTGATACTGAGATTTTCCAAATGCATCACGATTCTCTCTCCAATTGATTCTGAGCTTTGTTTTTAACAGCAGATGGCACTATGTGCTTTAGAAACAGCCGTACTCTGCTTGCTTCCAATTCCTTAAGGCAGGAGCACACCAAGCTGACGGTCGGCCGCCGGGCAGTTTTTGTTTGTCGGCCGACTAAGTTTTCTCAGTGTGTTCCACACTGTCGGCTGAAGTTGGTTCTCGTTGGCTTTTTTCCAGCCGATTCGACATGTTGAATCGGCGTCGGAGCTCGTTGGTCTGTCAGGCCATCTGATCATTCTGATTGGCTGTTCAGCTACTGCCATCTGCTGGTACAGAAAGGCATTTTATTTTGCGCAGGCGCAGAACGGACGTGCTACTTGGCTGTCGAGCGTCGGTTTGGTGTGTCAGGCCAACTTTGGACACAGACGCTGCCGACGTGAACCAACCCCGCAGTCTGCTTTTCTCGCCACAAGTTCGTCGGCGTCGGCTTGGTGTGTTCCTGCCTTTGCACACACCGCTTGAATCTTCTATAAAATGATCATTCATAAAGTTCGAAAAGGTTGAAGCAAATTTCCGGGGTGTTTGCAGTGGGCTGTTTACATTAATCTTGCGTCATAAAAGCATTCTGAGGTACAAGTACATAGCCAATGCATGAGCGCTCTTCTTCGTGAGCATTTGAGTGTGCAATTAAAAACTAGCCTAGAGCGCCATCTGATGTTAAAAACTAAGCTCAGAATTGATTCAAGAGAGAGAATCGTGATACATTCAGAATCTCAGAAGCGATTCATGAATCGTGATGAGTCAATTTATTGTCCCAGCCCTAGTAATTAATTAAATATATAGGGATGTAACAATACCCTCATGTCATGATGCGATACATATCACGATATTGAACTCACAATGCGATATTATTGCGATCCGATACAATATTATTGATATTATTATATACTCCAAGACATATGGTAAAAGGTTAACAAAAAATTTACTATTGATTAAAATGCTAAATTTGGTATTACATTTAGGGTGGAAATTAATAGGTGCTGGTAACCCAATGCACAGGACAATGGTGACACTTGGAGCTGAAAATACAGAATTATTTTAGACGAATATTCTTGCACTCTGTCACTGACTAGATATATTTAAAATAATGTAGGCCACATTTTACTGGTAACATAAGACATTTGGCATTGTCAGGAACCACAAATATTCCCCCATTGCATTATTATACATTATATTCAACATTATATATAGTAGTTTAATGTAGTACTGACACTAAAACTCTCTAAACTTGAATTTTTTTCTCACACAGTAATTTTCATTTTGGGTGAACAAAACACAATAGAGATTGTCACTATCCACAATACATATTGTTGCATTTTTGTATTGCAGTATATTGTGAGACAGTATATTGTTAATATATGAGTATGTTTTAGAGTGATATACATTTAAACACAAGCAGCTCGTGATCTGGTGTTTTTAGCTTTTCAGAGTGGCTCAGGTCACTGTAAAACTGCTCCGATTGTGAACTCATCTCTACATGTCTTCTGAGTTTGGGTCACTTATAACATGCGTTTGGGAACGCAGTATGTGTCAACAATCTTCCCAAACTTGCAATGAGAAGTGCTAATAAAATGCCTGTTGTCAACAAACGACTCTTCAAGAACTCCTGGCCGTGTTTTGCCAAAACAAAAGCTTAAAAAAAGTAAAATCTTTTTTTTTATTATTTTTTTATTATATTTTAAACTGGAATTTTTATTAGAAAAATCACAATTTGATTCCCCCCTGAATCATGCAATCCAAATCAGTATACAAATAATACAAAGATGCCATTTGCTGTCGGTTTGATTTTAGATTTTTTTTTAACATTTAACAATGGATTATTGAATTATTGTTTCACTTTAATCTTCGATGTAAAGTACATATTGCACACCAAAGACCAAAATAATGTAAAATTTTGAATATAATCTTTACATTTGCTGAATGAATCACACAAGCAAAAGTGCTGTTGTTCGGAATATTAGCACTGTTGTGATTCAGCCGTAGATATATGTGTGTATATATCCGTGTTCCTCAATAAACCACATATGTACATTACACATAACATGGCAGAGAATATGTCCTCTTTTCTGATGGAACAGCAGCCCAGTTTTGGCTCTCGCTGGAGACGAGGGTGTCTATATTAAGGGGAGCATGCACAGTCTTGCACAAGGACAGTCACAGGCTCATTATTTTTATATCTTGCATATGTAGTGATGACTCCAATTAGAAGCTGTGCAGTTTGTATTTAATGCCTTTTTGTAAAGCAAACCTCTCTTTATATAATTGGCATGACATGAAAGAGAAGTGTTTCCTGTTAGACACTTCCCACAGAAGGAAGTGTTTGTTTATATAGTCAAATCATGTCCCTGGGTTTGTCTTTGCCTTGTCCACAGAGAGATGAGATGATCAAAGTTCAGAGGTGGGCGTCTGTGAAGGTGTGTTCAGGTGCAGTTTAGTAACGTTGTCTGAGTGGCTGCTGGGTAATAGTGATTTATGCAGTTCCTCATTCTCAATGCTTGTGCTACTGGTGGAACAATTCAGCCTCATCCACTCTGACACTTTGTTTCTTTAAATAAATAAAATAATGTTTAACATTGCCTGAAGGAGGTTTGTTCTAAAAATGGAAGCTGTGGTTTATTTTGGTTTATAGACTGAGCTGAAATGGTAGCATGAGGCTGCTATTGTGTGTCAGAAAGGTGGTCTACATAGAGAAGACCCTGTTTTATGTATTTTTTTTTTTTTTTTTTTTTTTCCCCAATGGCAGATTCCAATAATAGAGGCAGTTTATCTAGGCAGTTTATATATACATGACACAATTTAGAGACTATATATATATATATATATATATATATATATATATATATATATATATATATATATATAGATAGATAGATATAGAGATATATATATAGATATAGAGAGAGAGAGAGAGAGAGAGAGACAAAATTGCTGATGTTAATTATATTAGATATATTTTATTTATTGGTATGAGATAAATATTCGTCGATATTGGGTATTAAAGAGTTCACCTAAAAATGAAAATTACCCTAGATACGGCTCCAGGGGGTTAATAAAGGCCTTCTGAAGCGAAGCGGTGGGTTTTTGTAAGAAAAATAAACTATAATAAGTAGCTTGCAGTGGAGGAGTGAACTCTGACCCGACGCATGACGTAATGACGAGCTCGGATACACAGAGGACAGAGCAAAACAAAACACCGGTTACAAATTAGAATTCTAAAATGATAATTTAAAGAGAAATGTTGGAGGATTTTGATATCAGAGAAGCTTACGATACTCCTACATCATACATTGCGTCGGGGTTACTCATTTGGCGCAAGTCGACTTAAATTGTAATATAAAAGTTTGAATAATTCATATTAAATAATTATTCACTGTATTTTAAAGTGCCCACAGTAACAATATCGTGCATATTCATTATCGTGATATATCAAATTACCGAATATCGGCACATGTCTATTTTAAATATATCTCCGATTGTCTTTGTCTAAAAGAAGATAGTCATATACACCTAAGATGGATTATCAGAAAGAAATGCAGAGCAGGGATTTGGTTCTGTCCATTGGTTGTTGATTTGATGGAGGCAGATCTGAGTGCTTGCAGTTGATTGTAAGAAAGGGGCGGGGTTTAATTGATTGGAGGAGTCAAGCATACATCACCCGAGAGAAGTCATTTCACTGGAATTTTGATTAAAAATTAGGGAGAAAAAGAGAAATGTACATGAATTTTTCACAATAAGACCAATAACTTGCATTTAGAAAATGGGGTGAATTTCCATTTTATGCCGACTTTAACATAAATATTTATTAGCTCATCAGTTTCAGGTGTTATCAGTGGTTTTGCTGTAGTCCAGTCTAAATCCATGTGAGGGGTGAACTGTGTTTGAGCAGTGAGTCATGGCCGGTTTCTGTGCACGGCTTTAGTGAGAACTCAAGCTTGATTTCCCAGCTTGTCTGTGATGGCTAAGGGTGTGTCTGTGACTCATCTCACTGTTGAATCGGCGCTGGGATCAAGGTTGTTCCACACCCCCACCTGTCCAGACAGCCTGCCGCATGCTGCCAGCTCTCATACTCTCAGTAGGGAAAACTACACTCAATGAACAAGTTCCTAGTGTTTCCAGCATTTATCATTGATTTATATTTGTTGAACATCAGGGGAATGTATATAAAGATGTTCGCGCCTGTGTGTACATGAAGTCTGACACCAATTACTCAAAAATGTATTGTTTCATCTGGTGGATTTGTAACAAGAAGCACAGGACTGTAGCTGGGATTAATTTAGAAACAACTTCTCAAAAATAGTTTTAGCTTCCTGACTGTCTAGGAGTTACTGTTTCCACACTAAAGCACAGCATGCTATACCTTCACAGGGAAGATGTCTCTAAACTCTGCCCCTTTACAGCATCACCAATAAAAATATTAAAGCTTATACAAAAAGACAAGTTAACCTCACTTTTAACCCAGTCAGCTGTTGGAAGACTAGTTGACCATCCTTAGTTCAAACACACTGCAGTTCAAAAGTTTGGGTCAGTTTTTCAATGTTTTTGAAAGAAATCTCTTCTGCTCACAAAGGCTGCATTTACTATAAAACCAGTAATATTGTGAAAAATAATTTTTTATTTGAATTAGGGCTGCATGATATTGGAAAAACTGAATATTTGGTTTTTCTGTGACTAAATATTTGCGATATGAAAACAATTTCACTAGATTACTTGAATAGCTCTATTTAGAAAGAATTAATCATTCTAGAATTGATAAATTAAATAGAATTAATCTTCGTTAAAGCTACAAAAGTTATTTTTTTTTTTCTCTTTGTATTTTGTTGTTTAATTCACCCTTCACCGGGAGTTTGATTGACAGGCGATCTGAACAATCATAACACCGAATCCGCCATTTTGTCCAACAAACAAACCATACAGGAGAGTTAGTAGATTAACGTCGGTGGACTTTAACTTGAAAAATGGTGTGTATTGATGTCTTTCCACGGTTGAAACAACATACCTTCTGATGTTCATTCATGTTTATTTCATGTTATAGCTAATAGGAAGAGATGATCTGTTCAAATGCTGCTTAAACTGAGGCACTACAGCCATCTGTCACGAGTCACAACATATTAAAGCACGCCAAAGCGGTTTTTATCGATTGAATTTATTAAAAAATGACAACATCTTAAACCCAAGACTGTTTCATAGCAAAAGTAACCTGCTCTGTCTCATCTGTTGGCATAACGTCAGTGTCCTCGTTGCTCCGCGATGTTTTTCACCGCGTGAGAACATAATTTGTGGTTTGAGAGTGCCATGGCTTGTCGGATGTAGCAACAGTAACTAAGGGGGGTTGGGTCTTTGCAAAGGGTCAATTAAGATTAATGACAGACAGCAGCAGGAATATTAGGCTGCTGTCACTTTTTAAGACCGAAGGCACAGATCTAATATAATGATATGCATCCTTTTTTTTTTTCCTCAATTTTGTTCACGTAAGCCATGAGCAACTCCGTTTACAGGTATACTTGCCAAAGATGGACATTTTGACATAATTGTGCATGAACAGACAAATTTATGCAAAAATAGATCACCTACAATACCCATACTTGACATCGCACATCCTGTGACGTGAGCAGGATATCGATGCTAAAATGATACATCGTGCAGCTCTAATTGGAATATATTTTAAAAATGTAATTTTTCTTTCTGTGATGTTAAAGCTGAATTTTCAGCAGCCATTCCTCCAGCCTTCAGTGTCACATGATCCTTCAGAAATTATTCTAAGATGATGATTTGGTGCTTGAGAAACATGTCATTTCTCATGTTGAAACCGTGATAAATAGAAATCTTTTGTAGCAGTGTAAAAGTCTTTACTGTCTTTGATCAATTTAATTCAGTCCTTGCTGAATAAGAGTATTTTTAATTTAAAAAAAATCTTACTGACCCCAACTTTTAAACCTAATATAAGTCCATACACATAAATTAGGCTTAACACAAAGGTTTTTGATGAGATTTTAGGTTTGGATGCTCAACTTTATGCTATTTTGTGTATATCTGCTTGTAGATTTTTCAGATGGTGTTATATTTTAGGTCAGAAACAGAATTCTAGGATACCAGTGACCTTGATTCTCTGGATTGGTCATCAATGACTGGCATCTATGTGCTGAGAATCCTTGACAAGTGTGAAGAATGAAAAAAGTGCTTTGGCAAGGCCTTTCAACTCAGGCATGCATGAAGAAACAGGCCTTCATGTGGGAGATTGTTTCTAACGCTTTTGGTTTTGTCTGTTCTGACAAGGGTGCAGCCTGTACTCTTTGAAACCAAAAAATGATTTCCACGCCTTTGGTTAAAGGGATAATTCATCACCCAAAATATATAATTTTCTCAGTAACTTAAGTCATTTTTAAACCTATATGGCTTTTTTTTTTTGGTGAAACAAAGGAAATTTTGAAAAACTATACAATTAAAGTCAATGGGGTCCAAATTCCTGGACTTTCATTGTATGGCCAAAAACATCTTACTTGTTACCACAGAAGAAAGTCATCCAGGTTTGGATGCCTTTTTATTTTTGGGTGTACTATCCCTCTAAGAGAGCAATGAAATATTGGACTATCCTAGATTTAAACAAACCTCCCAGCAGTTCAATGTGTGCTGATCTGTTTCCTAATGATTTATGTGTAGTAACAGCGTTTTGTGAGGCACAGAAGCAGAACGCTGTGAAGTGTAGGAGGATGCAGAGAAATATTAAGCTCTTGATGGTGCTTTTTCCTGATCTTATCATAGCGTGGTAAGGAGTGGGTCATACCTCATGATTTTGCGTTGGCCTTTCTGTGGTAATCCGTCTCATCCTTGGTGTGGTGGTTAATCTGGTATTTACCCATGCCTTAAAGCTGTTGCTTTCACTGACTCAGATTACTGCTGAAGCAGTCTTGGATGTAGGGGCTAGTCTCTGAGATGCAGATTAAGCTTAATTCTGGACTCAAATGAAGTTTGGAGTGAAATCCCTTAAAACTACTTCAGGTCAGTGTGGTAATGGCACTAACTGGAGGATGAGCTGACATTTAGCCTGTACTTGGTGGTTTGCATGTTTCTTGGGGTCTTGGAGAAATGACAGAAATAAATGACACAAAGAAAGTGTCTAAATATGATCTCTAGCTAAGCCTTCATGCCTTTCTACCGGTTCATTTCTTTCATTTACTCTTCTTCTACAGGAGCTGCTGAACAAATATTTAATCGAGAATTCCACAAATCCCGAGAGCAAAGTCTTCTACCTGAAGATGAAGGGTGACTACTACAGATACCTTGCTGAAGTTGCCTCAGGAGATGACAAGAAATGTAAGAGTGCCTGTTTTGTAGGTTTTACAAACATGTTTGCTTAATGTAGGACTGGACTTTCCTTGGTATGATGCAACTAGAAACATTGAAACAAGGGAAAGTTTGTGTCATGTCTGAGTCATTAACTGCTCAATACAGATGCTCATTTTCTTTCTTTGAACTTGTTTACTTCTCATATATTTATATTTTTTTGGATGGCCTAGTTTTAGGCTTCTTTTTGAAGCTTTGTATGCCTCAAAAGTAACAAAAAACCACCCACAAAAACATATACAATTAATTTTTTTAGGTGTGTGTATGTGCAAGTGAAACATTTTCAACATTTACAGTAGTATTTAATATATTAGCAGTGTGTTTTTATGCGCTAGTAAAATATTTTAAAAACATTTACACTATTTATGGTAGCATTTAATATATTAGCAATGTGTATTATGTGCAAATAAAATATAAAAAAAAAAAAAAAACATTTATAGTGGTATTTATTATATTTATTTTATATTTATTGTATTTCTTTAGTAAAAAAAAAAATACATTGTTTTAGTTTGTTAAAAAGGTAGAAATTACACAGCATGAATTCATAATCACTATTATGCTTAATATGCATTGCATGCCTAACCAAGTTTTTATTATTTTATTTTATTTTTTTACAGCAACCATAGAAAACTCTCAGGATGCTTACCAGAAAGCATTTGATATAAGCAAGACAGAGATGCAGCCCACACACCCCATACGCCTGGGTCTGGCCCTAAACTTTTCTGTCTTTTTCTACGAGATCCTTAACTCTCCAGAAAAGGCTTGCGCCCTTGCTAAACAGGTACGTTTCAAATTACCATGTTTGCTGCTATATATCCATTACAGATGTGGAAATTTTTTCATTTTTAATAATGTGTTTTTGTACAAATTTAGGCATTTGATGAGGCCATAGCAGAGCTTGATACGCTGAACGAAGAGTCTTACAAAGACAGCACTCTTATCATGCAGCTACTGAGAGACAACCTCACAGTAAGTAACAGCAGAGCCATTTCATTTCCTCACAGGTGGTTCGATAGTGAGCGTAGAGGCATCACAAACAATTTTCAAGATTTGTAAAGGCTTTGATAATGCTTTTTTTGGCTAGTTATGGTTTGATAAAGTGGTGTGATATACCGTAAAAAATGTAAAAACCGAGAGATGTGATTTAAAAGATCAGAAAAATGGCCAATGTTAACTAGAACTAAAACTATTAAAAACATTTGTTTCCTTGATAAAGGCCTGTTTGGGCAGATACACATTGGCAGGGTTCTACAGTGCAACTATTTCAGTCATATTTGCATTAGTTAAGTTTCGCATTACAATTGGCTGCTTTTCATGGCTTGAGTCAACAAAGCAAGCGTGAAACAGAGGTGAAACCGGTTAACATGTGTGATTGCAAATGTGATCTTGCTTTTATACAACGGTTAAATAAACAAGAAGTTAATATTAAGTGACTTTTAGGCTCAATATTGTCTGATTTCGCTCTATTTCATCAACGAAAAAAGTTCCAAGCAAAGCCACAGCTGAGCCACTGCGCATCTCCAAGCAAACACATAGCAGTGTTTTGTTGATGAATGAATCTGCATTTTTGAATGAATTGGGTAGGTCAATGGTTCAGTGTCTAGGGATGGGCATTTTTCCAAAATATTGTATTTGAATATTTGGGCTCGTAAAAATCGAATATTCATTTATTTAAATGACGTTAAACATGAAGGATGTCATTTTTTTTTTTTTAATTCATCAAGATTTTGTAACCATTTCTGAACAAGCATACGATTAGGCAATATATACAACTATGAATGTAAATCAGTAGCAAAACTTGAGAGGTTGCTGATTTGAATGTGAGAACTTGTCATATTAATGTTTGTATTTGTAAACTGAAATTTACACTCACTGCCCTGATGTGAAAAGCTGAATATTTCGATTTGCACACACAGACAACAATCAAAACACCCGTGTTATGAAGTTGAAGTTGCAGATTAATAGTTGCAAATGTGTAAAATGGCATTCACATAAACAAAATGACAGACACAAATGTGAGACATATTTACTTTTGCACTTTACTTCAGTTTTGCTGTACAGCTTCAAGTCAGCGCTTACAGCCTCTCAGATGTGGCAGTACAAGTTCAGTTCCTGGCGCTTTGACTTTTTCTACTCTTTTTGCGATGTTCCTGTCTGTCAAAGGGTCACTTGTCTGTTGCCTGACTACCATTTTCTCTATAGCTGTCTAAAGTGCTCTATTTGAGCAATGTAAATAAAAATTAATAATAAAATTTAAAGAAATATCTGATCATCCTCCATAACGCAGTCGTTATTTACATCTCATATTATCAGTAAACCGTTATGTTACCAAGGCAACGACTTGCCAACGGCAGCCATTATCAGCCCCACAGTGGAAAATTAAACTGGAACCTTACAAGCTGGCCCAGATCGGCACAGAATGGAATGGTTACGCAATGAGAACTGTTCAGCCTGACGATGGAAAAGCGGCTTTTGATGTCATACACCGATCAGCAGGGTTCCCAGGTTTTCACAAAAAACCCCGCCCAGTTGCTCCTCAAAAGTAGCCCAATTGCGTTTCAGGGGGGTCCCCCAGTAAAAAATCACGTTCCGGGCGGTAAAATCTTCTTTTTGGTGGGGTTCCCCTTGTAAAATTCGCATTCCAGGGGCTAAATATCATGTTATTTGGTTCAACCCACGGACATGAAAAACAACCTGCGGCAAGTGTTTACCCCTTAAGCCTGAAGCGTCCCACCGGCGGGACACCAAACCCAGTGAAAAAAATTCATTATCAAATTACTAAGCGACCACTGACAGGAATAACACAAAAAGGGATCATTTTAAAGGGATCTTTTTTTTTTTTAATGCAACCATTTTGTTCAACTCTTAACGAGTGCTGAGTTATCACTCTAAAACGGAGTGTACCGCCAGCTATAAAAAAAATTAATAATCATATTTTTCAAACTCCTGCCATGATCATCACAAAATAGGTGTCATTTGAAAGCTTAGAGTCTAAACTTTACACTGAATGTAGCCACTTTTGTTGATTAACTCCCAAGTACTGCTGAGTTATTTGCTGAAAAATAATAATAAAAAAATTCATAATTTTATAAATTGTTTTTTTACTATGTACTTCAATGTGTCAAAAGCATCATATAGCTCAGATAATCGTGTCATATGTCATTTAGATCTCACGGAGTAGAATACAACAAGTATTTTTGTACGTGAAGCTGCACAAGACCCGTATGTAAATAATAAACCGATGCAGCATTTGTCACATTTTGGCTTCATGAAACATGCTCCGATTGTGGAAAATTGGACATCGTTATTTACAGATTCTCACAAACTTATTACAAGATTTATTAGTTGTTTTTTTTTTGCGAGGGTATGTCTAAAAGCAGCCTTAGTCACTTGCTTCTTTCCTGAATGAATCAGCATCTTGAACGAATTGATTGAATGAATGATTCAGTGACAAAGACAGAGTATTATCGCCACCTACTGGCAGTTTTATTTTTATTTTTAAAGCGTCATTTCAATTATTTTAATATTTCTATATTCAAAACTATAGAATTTGACAAAAGATGACACTTTTAATAAGGTTAGAAAAATGCCCCTGAAAAGGTTAAATAAGAAAAAAAAAAAAAAAGCCCCTGGAAATAAATTTAAGGAGGCAAATATTGCCCTGTAATGGTTGATCAGAAGGTGCTCCTAATTTCACAATTGCTCCTAAAAAGAAATGTAAGCCTAGAGCCCTGGTTGGTGTTTTTAATCTGTAGCCCTGCAAATAAAGGCTTTTTAAATATTAAAATCTGTGTGAGTGCCTGGACGTGGAATTTTGTCTCTTTAATGAAGAAGGATCCACTTATAATTGTAAACATTTTTGATTGAAATAAAGCTGAAATAAAACAAAATAGAAATAATAGATGAAAAACAAACTAAACTAAAATGAGAAACGTTCTCTTGGCAACTTACTGAAATAAAACTAAAACTGAAATAATTAGAAATAATGTTTAAAAATGGTAAATTAAACAAATTAAAATGAAAATGAAAGCGAATTGAAAATATTAATGAAACTATAGTAGTATACAAGTAAGTAATGTGTTCTGACCCTGTTATTTTTTGTTTTTCTTCCACCAGTTATGGACATCCGACAACGCACCAGATGAGGGAGAAGTAGGCGAGGGAGGAGAGAACTAAACCACACACTCCTTCAGCAAAGAAAACAACCTTTTTACACATCTCCATTCCTTATCACTCCATGTCAGAATTCCTCCAGTAAAGATCAAACCCATAATTAATGAAGAGCTGTTTATGGAAAAAAAAAAAGAAAAAAAAAAAATCATTTAGTCTTTTCACAGTGCAGCTTTTGGACAAGAAAAGAAAGATATTTGGGGAGAAACCCTGTTCCTTAGTTCGTTTGTCTTGGCCTTCCATAATGTGCAGTTTCTGCTGTAGAAAAGTATGACTAGTGTCATTTTATACAAACATAATCTTAAAGTGATAGTTAATGGAAAATAAATTAATGAATAAATTAAAAATAAGGACATGCATTTCATCACAGCTAAGTCTGAGACTAAAAAGTAATTGCAGGGATATTAAAAGCATTTAGATAAGCGTTGTCATATTCACCTACTGTATCTTTAACATTCTTACCCGTTTCACCTCAGCACTACCACGGGTTGTGCACTTCCACTGAAAGCGGTGGTCAGTCACGCTTTAAATAGTTCAATATGGAAATTAAAAAAAAAAAAAAAAGACACACTTTGTTGAAATGGCGTGCATTTCAGATTTTACTTGGAAATATTAGCATCTGCAGTGGTATGTAGTATCTGACGGTCCTCAGTTTATAAACTGTTTAATAATATATTTACTGTTTTTCACTTGATTTTGGCCTGTTTAGTGTTCCCTTTGCTTTTTATGGAAAACGAAAATCATCCATAGAAATTAAAACCATTTGTAAGGCGACTTAGGGCATATTTTATTTTATTTGTTTAGTAATGCATTGTTAAAAGTGAAACTGTTCAGTTAGCAGTACCCCACTAGCATGAAGACCAGTTCTGACACGATCTGTGGCACAATGTGGTAATATGGTTTTGATGGTTTGATTCGCGTATTAACGAAATTTATGAATGATAGAAGACCAGAAACAAGTATCTTTCTTCTGACTGCTAGCGGTGAATTAGTGTTGTTGGCAAATAACATTGCCTGTGTATGTCCAGAACACTGGAATGGGACTCAATGCCATATTGCCAATATTAAAAGTTCTGTTTAGTACTTTTCAATGCATTGTGCACAGGTGTGTGGTTGTCCAGAGAGTGTCATTATAGTTTGGACCACTATTATGTTTTGTTTCTCCTTTTTGTCTTTTTTTTTCTATTGTGTATGTGATTGATTTCTCTTTCTCTCTCGCTCTCTTTTAATTTCCCATGGATTTTAGTCTCACAAAAGCCTTGTGAAAATGTTTTATGCCCTATGTATGTTATGTGACATGCTTAAAAATTACATTTTATAAACCAATTTGCTGTCCTGTGTTTTTTTTTCTTCTCATTTTCGCTTCATCTTTAATAGTGGACAATCTTCAAGTTTAAAAGTTATAAGGGAGAATCAAACTACTTTTCTAAAGGGCTGTATCTCCATATCTATTAGTGTATTTACACAATTAGGTTTTTTGTTTTTCTTGTTGTGGGTTTGTATGTTGATTTCAAACATGATGCAAAATGGCGTAAAGCTCAATCCTCCAAACTAAGGGTTTATAATCATACTTTTGTTGTGGCTTTTGGGTAATGAGTGTCAACAATGAAAGACTTACACACTGGCAAAAGTCAGAGAAGGTTTGAACTGAACCGTGTTTTCAGGATGGGTGTTTTTCATTGTGATATTCGGGAAAGTTGTCAGACATTTTAGATTTTGTGTTTTTTTTACGATAATAATTTTGGGCAAACAGTGGTTTGATGTTCCTGAATACTAGCTTTCACATTTTATGATTGAGTTTATTATTTTACTGTTTACATTTTTCTAAAAAGCAAACAATTGACATCATATAGAGTGTAATATTAAAAAATAATGTAAAAAAAAAAAAAAAAACTAATGTTAAATCCTACACTAAGGCCTACGTTTAAACCAAATACAACAAGATGACATTTTTGTTAGTATAAAGACTAGTTTTAATAGTTTATTATTATCACAGTATTATTTTTTTTTTTTAAATAAGGCAGAAAACATTGAAGATAGGATTTCCAGTTGAATTCCAAGTTGAACAGAGGCTTAAAACATACAACATATATTATAAACATAACAAAATATAAAGTAAAAACGTTTTTACATCGCAATAAATTGAATATTTGTAATCGATTTCTTTAGGCAGATGCAGGACTTTTATTATGAAATGTTTTTAAACGACGACCAGGAAGCACAAAATACGTCACTTCAGAGCGTTGATTTCACGTTCACATTGGATTGCATTTAAAATGTTTAATAAAAAGCCGCGCAGAAATTTCAGGCAAAGGAAAAATGAATCCAGCGATGAAGATGAGAATGAAAAGCTCGGCGGTGTTGATGGTGGAAAGGAAACGGAGAAAGCAAAAAGCAAAAAAGCAGATTTGCCGCGAGGAGGGATTTCAAGTAGTTCAAAGGCTCGCGAGTGTGACTCCAGTGATGCAGAGGAGAGTCTCCAGTCCAGAGACATAAAACACCAGTCAAAGAGCAAAACACTCAGCTTCTTTGACGATAAAGACGGTAAATATTTTACTATAGCCAGTCATATGCTCTTATATTGTAAATAGATTCGTTTTAACGAAGAAACCTGACTCTTACAGCCACTGAGGGAAGTTTTAAATTGAAACGGTCAGTCAACAGAGAAGTTGTGTTCCAGGCGCGGAAAAAAGAGGATTCTCCTGTACCGTTACACAGCGGACAAGGTGCGTCTGTTGTTTACAGTAACTGAAATAACTGCACAGTTCACGCTGTTCATCTGTCAGTGAATGTTATGGTCCATAACACTTCATATGTTTTCAGTTAAGAAGAATAAGGATGTCAGTTTGCAATCTGACAGTGATGCCGATACTTCTGATGAAGACATTCCTCCTGACAGTGATGATGATGAAAGCTCTTCTACCATGTCAAGTTCATCTGGTTCTTCAAAACTACAAAGAGGTTCTGTCTTCTACTAAATCATTTGCCTCAGTAACCATTAACCCTCTGGTATTCTTCACTTAGGGGTCACATCAGTGGTCAAAACAGACTGAATACAATAAGCATAACATTTTTTAGCGAAATTAAAGGGTTAGTTCACCCAAAAATGAAATTTTTCATTAAGTACTCACCCTCATGTCGTTCCAATCCCATAAGACCTTCGTTTGTCTTCGGAACACAAATTAAGATATTTTTGATGAAATCCGAGGATATCTGATCCACACATAGGCAGCAACGACATTGCACCTTTTGAGATCCAGAAAGGTACTAAAGACATCGTTTAAAAACGTCGATGTGACTACAGTGGTTCAACCTTATTATTATGAAGCAATGAGAATACTTTTTGTGCGCAAAAACAAAACAAAAATAACTTTATTCAACAAATTCGTCTGTCCCGTCATACTGCTACGCTATTTTCGTTGCAGAGCTTCAGTGTTTACGTACGAACGGTGGCTCAGTATTGGCTGGCTCTGGTCACATGAACAGCACAACGCATGCGTGTGATGCTGACGCAGAAGCCGGCCAATACTGAGCCGCCGTTCTGACGTAAACACTGAAGCTCTGCAACGAAAATAGCATTGCAGTATGATGGGGACAGACGAACTTGTTGACTAAAGTCGTTATTTTTGCACACAAAAAGTATTCTCGTTACTTCATAATATAAAGGTTGAACCACTGTAGTCACGTCAACGGTTTTAAGGATGTCTTTAGTAACTTACTGGACCTCAAAAGGTGCAATGTCGTTGCTGCTGGGTTTGGGACAACATGAGGGTGAGTACTTAATGACAGAAATTTCATTTTTGGGTGAACTAATCCTTTAATGTACTATATTTTGTTTTAATACTATTTATTCTTTAATCATTTTTATTTTGAGCTGATCTCGTGGTACCTCTGAATTATGCACCATTTACTTCTGTATAAAACATCTGTATACACTGTAATAATTGGAAATATGAAATCTTTTTTTTTTTCCATTAATTTCCTATGGTGGCCATTTTTTAAGGACCATTTAGCCCAAAAAAAAAAAAAAAAAATCAGTGTTTATATAGCAAGTGCCAGAAAAGTCACAAAGTTTTGTACCATTCCAATGAAGTAAAAAATTTAAAGTCACCATCACTTTAACCCTGCTTTAACACTAGTGTGATTGTTAATGTCTTTATTTGTCAAATGCTGCAGTCATCATTCCTGATGCTAAAAAGATTCGTGCTGCCAAAGAGAAAAGGAGAAATGCCAGAGCCCAGAAAGATTACATCTCACTGGATTCACCCCACACTCCCGGAAGCCTACAGGAAGAAGATCCGAGCAATGAAGAACAAGACAGCGACAATGAGCTGGACGATCATGAGCGCAGAATCGAGTTTGCACCCAAACCCAAGACTCTGAGAGAGCGAATGGCTGAAAAGATGGGTGAGAAACTTGTGCTGCTTGTGTATATTAAAACACTAAAGTAGTTGGGAGATGGATGGCATGTTCTGTTTTTGTGTTCTGTAGGAAGTGATAGTGACGAGAGTTTTTCTGATAGTCAGGAGGAGGAAGACCAACACATGTGGGAAGAGCAGCAGATTGACAAAGGAGTCAAAAGACACCAAGTGAGACCCGCTGAATAGATCTCCTTGAGCCATTTTGGATAATATTTAACTTAACTTTAACTTGCTTTTTATTATACACCGCTCCCATAGTGTTTCAGGGACCTTTCCTTGTATTCTCAGAAGGAATGGCAGGCTCCTAGACCAGTCCGACAGAAGAAAATGGACATCCCCGAAACGCTACCACCAGTCAGTATTGATGTCATTAAGAAGAGAATCATTGGAAAGTAAGCTGCAGTAATGCATTTGTTTATGTTTTTAGTGGATAATAAATAATTAAAATATAAATATTAACTATATACACTAATGTTTGGGTCAGTAAAATGTATTTATTTATAAAGAAAAAGAAGAAAAAATTAATACTTTAATTCAGCAAGGATGCACTGATCAAAAGTATTTCTATTTCAAATAAATGCTGTTCTTTTGAACTTTCTATTCATCAATGAATCTTGAAAAAAAAAAAAAAAAATTAGTACAAAAAAAATTAATACAACCGTTTTCAATGTTGATAATACTAAGAAATGTTTCTTGAGCAGCAAATCAGCATATTAGAATGATTTCTGAAGGATCATGTGACACTGATAACTAGAGTAATGATGCTAAAAATTCAGCTTTGCCATCACAGGATATTTTTAATATTATCTCATAATATTAAAAATATCCCTCATATCAGGCCGCTGTCACTTTAAGACCCGAAGCATGGATCCATTGTACTGTTATTTTCTTTCTCAACTGTTTACGTTCACATAAAACATAACTGACTGTTTTTACGTGAATACTCACCAAGACCGGCATTTTGACAATATTTTGTGTGTATTTGACTGTTTAAGCGTAACAAGTAGCGAAAAGAACTCAATTTAGCAGCGAGAGGCGGCTTTATGTGTGCACACTTTGAGTGCGAGTACAAAATCTGTGGGAATGAGTAAAATTATGCGCAATACGCACAATCCCACACTGAAATTCAAGCCCTGTAACACTGACAATATTCATCCTGAGCAAATGAAACGAGTGAGTGAGGGGAGGCGGGTTTGTGTCAACTTTGTATCAGAGAGATGAGAGCGTGAGAAAGCACAGCTGGTATTGTGTATCTATTCTGCGGAAAATTAGTATCGGCGGGTGTTAATGTCAAGCCCTGTATATATAATATAAATATATATATATATATATATATATAAATAAATTCTCACCCCAGATTGGATTCACTGAGGGAGGTGCACAGGGCGCGGGAGGCAGAGCTGAGGAGGATGCAGCTGGATGTGGAAATGGCCAAGAGCTCTTTGGAGAGCCTCGAAAACCACCCTGCAGATGAGCAGCTCCGGTTCTACCGTACCATGAACGTGTTCTCACAGAACCTACTGGAATGCCTGTCTGAGAAGGTAGACAAAAGTTGATCTTTGCTAAATGAAGTATGTATGTAATTCTGTATAATTATATTAGGATTGGAACTAATGATTATTTTTCCCACCGGTTAATCTATTATTATCTGAATAGTTGATTAATCCTTTGGTTATTTTACTGATATAAATAACCAATAATTTACCAATAAATAATAGCTAACTAATCTTTGTATGAACTTTTATGTAATGATACTATTAATGACAAAAGGTAAGGTTTATGCAGTGTAAGCCTAATTAAGAAAGGGGTTTACTATGGCTGCGTTTACAGTCGCATTCAAACTAACTGTAGTGACAGTATCAAACATGCCAGTGTCTATAAAACCGTGAAGTTTTACCACAATTGACAGTGCATAATTAAATAAATTAGTCTAATCGAGGCACAAGTTCATCCATTAGATATTCTAAACAGCCAACAACAGCGTTAAATGGGACTGACAACCGAATTCTAGTGCTGTATAAAAATTCACTGTAATAGTCCAAATACTTAGGCTGCCGTCTTGTCGTTTTGAGGAAGGAGGTACAGTTGTCAGTCCCATATTTTGTGCTTAATACAGCATTCAGTTTTAAACAAGCTGCCGAGACACACAGCTCAAACGTACACTCTGCAACCGGGTACAAAGCATTTAATGCTGCTGTTGGTTATTTAAAATATCTAATGGATGAACCTGGGATGGTATACCATTTTAGTTTTTTTTTTTTTAAAAAGTCTCTGTTTAAAAAAATTCACACTTTAGATTAGGCTGTTTTTGTAATGGCTGATTTTCAGCATGACAAATACCTGCTGATATAGATGTTTGTTTTCTTACACACAGGCATAGAAAACACATGCTAGTTGGCAGTCAGTTGTCGTTTTTGTGGTGTGTTTAAGCGCAGCAGTTTCGCTCAGATGCAGCCAACACGAGGCAACAACACAATCGGCTTTGGTCACTTCTAGTTCTCTGACGTCGACTTGTTGTGTCACAGCCTAAAGTAGATTGTTTTATTTTTCAGATGGCTTTAATAAACTCTGTTGAGCTGGACATGCACAGTCTCTATATTGACCAGGCGGAGGCACTGTTGAGTCAGAGAAGAGAAGCAGTACGGGAGGAGTCCTCACAGATTCAGAAATTAACCTGTAAGAAGACTACTGAATACTGCCTTACAGTTTCATAGCAAAAGTATTTTGTAGAGGAGGCTTCACATCTTATGCCCTCTCATATGATTATAATGATCATAACTTCCACACAATCAGAAAAGATTATTCATATAATGTGTATTGTGGATGTCTCATAGATAACACTGATTCACACAGCAATGGTGACGCAACCGGAGGCTCTAGCCCAACTCAGCAGAGGTGAGATGGATTGTTATGTATGCACTTTCACCATTACTGAATGTTATTGCTGTAAATACTGGATACACTAGCCTGACATTATGAGTCTTTATAGATTACAGCCTTTGGAGGCTTTCTGAGATGCTTATAATCTTTAAATTACAGTTGTCAAAGTCATTTATCATTGGTTTTTCTATTCTCTCTGTGTTTTCATGTCTAAGCTTGTCTTATGAAGACATTGGGTGTGTACCGTGTGACTGGGAACCAACAGCAGAGCAGGAGGTGGAGCTACAAAGTAAAAGAGGTGGGATTAGTTTTATGGAAGCACAAATAAAAAATTTTAAAGTCACTATGAAATGAAAATTGACAATTCTTTTTTATATGGAATACTGCAGTATTTATTATAAATAATCTATCCATGCACATCATAATTTTTTAATTCACGTGCCCTTGCAATCTTTAATTTTTAATCAAAATACCCCCACCCCTCTTGGGACATGTCACATACATGAGATCACAGCAATAGCAAACCACAATGATCCAACGATACAATCAATTCCTGATGGACTAAATCAAATCCCGCCAAAATTTTTTTTTTTTTTTTTTGCTCAAGAAGCTGTTTCACTCTGATATACGTCACAATAGGGAAGTAAAGACTATGCTTTTCATGTAGGGATGGGCATTTTTCAGAAATATTATATCTGAATATTTGTTTATTTAAATGAAGTATAACTAGAAAGATGTTATTTTTTATCATTACAATTTTGCCACCATTTCTGAACAAGCTTATGATTAGCAAATATACACAACAAGCTTACATTATGTCTTGAGATTTTCTATTAGTTGAAAACAGTAAACAATGTGTGTAAACAAAATATACAAAACAAAGCATTTAAGCTGAAGCAGAGCAAACGGAAAAAAGTAAATAATAAAGCAAACTGCGTCAGTTATCGTGCAGAACGTACATATACACTCAAGTCAGCATATGATTATCGTGTTTATATAGTTTCACGTGTTCACGTTGAGAAAAAAAAATCCACAAGCTCAGCTGAAAGTTGGTTTCTTAGTCTGTTAACAATAAGGCAGTGCAGAGAAAATGCATTCCGCCGACAGACATTGCGGGGACACACAGAATATTTGACTATTCGTGCACACCCCTAGTTTCATGCTGACTTTAAACAGTGGTGTCAGAGCCTAGAAATACTTCGAGAATCCAAAGATCACATTCATTACTTGTTTAAAGTCCATGTGGAATATGCAGTGGAATATGCACTGCAATTATAACTTTGATTCAATTTCAGATGATTTACTGAACAAGGCTCAGGAAGTGTTTGCAGATGTTCAGACCGACTTCTGGGATGTGAAGAAAATCCTCTCCAGATTTGATGAGTGGCGCATCTCCTTTAAAGATTCTTACAGTAATGCCTACATTGGCCTTTGCCTCCCTAAGCTCCTAGCACCCCTGATCCGACATCAGCTCATTGGCTGGAATCCACTTCAGGTGATCTATGTTTATTCATGGTTATTTTGACGTTCCATCTGATAATTTTGTGCTACATTTAAAATGAGCTGTTTGGATCTGAAACACCCCGTTTTAGAGGTTTGGCTTCCATCCATCAGGATCTGTGGATCAGGACAAACTCAGCATTTGACAGTAATTATGAGTAGCGATTAAGTTTGCTTATTGTCAAATATTACAAATACTGCATTTTTACAGCTTAAGTACATCAAATATAACACATCTGATTTGTAATTTTTAGGGCTGCCCCCGACTAAAGATTTTTCTAGTCGACTATTAGTCCTTCATTTAAGCCATTAGTTGACTAATTGCATGTTTATATTAATTTAATTACTTAAAAATATACTGAGGAGAATACTAAACCATAATGAGCATTTAATATATATATATAGGCATAATATAGCCTATTCTGCGCTCAAGCGCACATAAAGCTTGCCGCAAAGCACCGGCAAAAGTAATGATTATGAATGTGTCGGGGGGAAAAAATAGCAAGGAGACATTTTAATTACTTAATAATAAACTGGTGTTTTCTGAGTCAGTGTCGGCTGCAAAGATGAAGTTGACAATACTGCCTCACCATCTCTTTTTTAAGTAAACGTGCCTATAGAGAGAAATGAAACTTTCATACGAATTACACAAGCAGAGCGTATTACTTTGCGATTTGAATTGGTTTGTTTAAAAGGACATTTCATGCTTTCTATAGATATATTTCTCATGTCTTTGAGGCTATACGCTGAGTTTCGGTTCATTTTTGTGACACGCTCCTGTTCAGGGAGACCGAGACAGCAGAAATTGCATCCTGTTTGTTTTCTTTATTTTACAAAGGAACAACGTTTTGTTGTTATTGTGAGTTTACACAAACAAAAGTAGTTAACAGTTTCGAATGATGTATTACTCTTATCTGTATGAACAAAAATGACGGAGTATTTGAAGTTGTTTCCGCTGTTGTCAGGAAAAAATGCAAGTGATTGCCCTGGTGCCTCCATGTCATGCAATAACCATGCTATACTTTAGCTAACACACAGCTTCCACAGAGAGTTTCAAATGATAAGCCATTTTGAGTTTGGATCTTTTTTTTTTCTGTGACTGACTGACTAATAACATTTTTAATAAAATAAAATAATTATTTTATAAGCCAGATATCTCAGACTGCATTGTAGATTTGAAGGTGTGTATTTAGATTTAGATCAGTGAAGCATCAGTCCATTTCCTTTTAATGGCTTTTAAATGTTCACTGTTTTTATATCTGTCTGTCATTGATGTCTTGCCACTCATATTATACCTAATAGATGGATATACTAACATGTATTTCACAGCATGTTATTTATTTTTTGTCATGTAGGCAGAAGGTGACGACTTTGAGGCATTGCCGTGGTATTCTGCTGTTGAGAGATTCTGTCATGGTCAGGGTTTTGAGGAATCTGAGAACATGGATAAGACGACACTGCCCGCCATAATTGCGAAGACAATCCTCTCTAAAGTTCAAGGTGACTCATTTGCACATAATTACGCTAACAGGTTTATAATGCTCACCAGTCTGCTGTATTTTATATTGAGTTTGGGAACAGAATATTTCAGAGAATAATTTAATATCACGATTTGATTGTAATTTACTATTAAAGGGGTACTTCACCACTGGCAAAATGGGCTTTTAATAAAACTTGGCAGCATATACAGTAAAAAGGCAGAAAAAAATAAAAATCGTTGCTATCTGAGAAAACAGAGAAAAAAGGCTGTTGTCTTCATTAGGTTGGAAAACATTAACACCCATAATGCACTGGGCATGTTGCCGTCCATGGCCACTCCCACCAGTCTGCTATGGATACGCTTAAAGGGTTAGTTCACCCAAAAATGAAAATGATGTCATTTATTACTCACCCTCATGTCGTTCCACACCTGTAAGACCTTCGTTCATCTTTGGAAAACACATTAAGATATTTTTCATAAAATCCGATGGCTCAGTGAGACCTGCATCTCCAGCAAGACAATTTGTTAATATTTAAATAATCTCCGATGATGAACGAAGGTCTTACGGGTGTGGAACGACATGAGGGTGAGTAATAAGTAATAACTAACCCTTTAACAGAGTCAAATACCGCCTTGCTTTAGTAGGAAATACTTCTTAGCAAACTTTTAGTCATAATGGTGTTGACTTGTTGCCGGGAGCAAGAATTCAAAGACTAAAAGTTTAGCGGGAGTGAGTTACTTTAAGTTTCCACTGAAGGATCCAGCGCATTGTAGTCTAAAGGCTGCAAAGAGAACACCACAACAGAAAATCTGAAGAAAAGAAAAAAAACTCAATTTTTGTAGTCAACATTTTAAACTGTATGATCACATGAACACATTGTTTTACGTCAAACGGAGGGAAAAAACTGAAAGAGAACTGTCAGTTCCACCCGAAGCGAAACACTGTTGTGTACAAGAAAGCAGTTGCCACAATGCTCCATTTTTACCATAATACTGTTTAAAGAGTAGACATAGTACAATACAATTTTCAGTGATAAACCTAGTACACTTACATTAACTGTTCTGTTAATAACCCTCTGTTGATCCGACAATCCTTGGGCAGGGTTACAAAAATGCTTGATATAATCAAAAATATAATCGGAAGATCAGAATGTCTTGCTGTCTGTGCAGCATTCGTTCAGAAGTTCAGAACTAATTATTTCATTGAAATGTTGCTTGTTTTGGGCAGGTTTTGTGGAGCTGGTCTGGGACCCTCTGTCTACGCAGCAGTCTCAAACCCTCACAACACTGTGCAAGAGAATACAGGATGATTATTCTGTATTTGATGGTGAACAAAGCAAACCTGTCAAGGTATTGTCTTATGATGCACTAAAACTCTGTTTGAATCAAAACAAATGTAACTTTATGGATATAAAGTCAGTAAGTATAATGAACCTGTAATTTCATCCTACAGGCCTTTGTAGAAGCAGTTATTCAGAGGTTAAGGAGTGCAGTAGACAATGACGTCTTTGTCCCACTGTACCCAAAAAAGTAAGTTTTATCTTGATTTGTTTTTAATATTTTGTTTGATCATAATTAAAAGGTTGATGTGCTTTGCATAAATTGCATTTGGATGTTTGTGAGTGAAAGATATTGTGCTTTTTGTGTAAGGTTTTTAGAGGATAAGAGGTCACCACAGTTCCAGTTTCAGAACAAACAGTTTTGGTCAGCAGTGAAGGTGTGACATTTCACTTCTGGTTATGTTGTGACTGTACACTTCTGTACATTAATGTACACTATGTTCAAATGTTTGGGGCTTTTTAGTTTTTGGAGCAAGTCTCTTATTCTCACCAAGCCTGCAATTTTGATAATAATGAAATATTATTACAATTTAAAATAACCTTTCCATTTCAACATATGTTAAAATGTAATTTATTCCTGTGATCAAAGCTGAATTTTCAGCATCATTACTCCAGTCTTTAGTGTCACATGATCCTTCATAAGTCATTGTAATATACTGATTTGGTGTTCAAGAAACATTTCATATTAATAATTTTGAAAACATTTGTGCTGCTTATGAATTGATATACATTTTTTAGGATCCTTTGACAACATAGAAATTTCAAAAGAACAGGGTTTATTTAAAATAAAAACTGTATAACTTGTACAGTGTGTATTTACTGACCCCAAACGGTAAACCGACGGTAAATCTTTGTTTAATGTGTCCTTGCTGAATAAAAGTTTTTTTTCTTTTCTTACTGAGCTCAAACTTTTGAATGGTAGTGTATGTGTTCATGTGAATTAAACTAATATTTAGAGTAAAATGTTTCTTTGTGACATGCTGATCGTTTGTATATGAAATCTTTTTTGTTTTCAGTTGCTTGGTAACATGGCATTATGGGATGGTTTGATTCCTGAACTTGTTCTTAAAGAGCTGATGTTGGAGAAACTTCTTGGCCGTTACTTGATGATAATCATTCTTAACGAATCTGATCTGAAACACACCATCCAGAAATGCAAAAAGGTGCATATGCTTACAGTGTCAGTCTAATCTTATGGCTACTACTAAGGTAGTTATAAAACTAACTTTTTTCTTTCTAAAAAGATTGCAGATGTTTTTCCAAACTCATGGTTTATTGAACTGAACACTGGATCGTCACTACCTCAGCTGCAGAACTTCAGCAAACATCTTCTTCAGACCACTCATGCGATATTCAAGGACAACAAAGATTCCAGCAGCACACGGTATGTAATGTATAATAGTGTGTGCAGTCATTTACACTTTTTTTTACTATATTTATGCTATTAAATACTAGGGGTGTGACGAGATTTTTACACAGTATTTTTAAGAAATCCTCAATGCCAAATACATGAAAAGAAAAATAGTCTGCAGGTGCATTTTGAAATGCTTTAACTGATCATCTTGTACTTTCTGAGTATGAATTATCATATGCAGTAAAAGACAACAATACTGAAGCACTGTAAAAGGTTTTGCCAAACTCAACAGACTGGCTTCTGTCCTGTATGATTTCATATGAGTCTCTTCAGACCTTAGAACTGTACATGATTTATGAGCTTCTACAACTTTTGACCTCCTACCTGAACTCCTTACCATAAATTGATCTTAGAAATAAAAACAGCATAAATAAAAATGAATAACACAGTTTTCTCTTAGTCTTAAGTGCAAACAATAAGTGCAACCATAATCAAAGTACTCTCACAATATTCAAAGTGCAAATAGAGACCAAAATTTTCTTTAAGCATGATACAGAGCTAAGAGATGATTACTACTACACAGACCAGCCTAAGATAGTTTTTGCATGCATCAGGGAGTCGCTTTAAAAATGTGGGTGATTGAAATTGCGATTGAATGCGTGCTTTCATTATACTTTTGCTTTTGCGATCGCGCATACTCTGTGAATAGGGAGCGGCGGTGCTGAGCGCGCATTCTGCAAGATAAGACATTTATCAGACGCTTAGGCTCTGCTGTGCAACGAATCCTCCGCCATGGTCTTGTCAGTCATCTCGTCATTCTCGTCACGTGATCAGTGAACTCTGATTCCTGCTGCACTACATGCGGCTTTGCAGCTCGTGTTGGATGAGCTGGACGGGATTGAAACAACTGTTATCCAACTGAATTAAATGTTTTTTATTTCTATAAAAGCAAAACGTCAGTGGAGGCGTAATGTAAACATAGCAATGGCATATTCTACCCTAATTTCACCCTCAGACTCCGTCTTGGCAATATCGCGAGACAACTTTTCACCTCGACGAGAAATCTTGTCACATTTAATCTCATCACACCCTATTAAATACTGATTAATGATTTGGAATATGGAATTTGTAGTAAAATGATTTGTATTGCAATATAGATCTAATACTATTTTTCTTTTCTTTTTTTTTTTTAGAGCACTTTTATCTGATGTGTTGTTTATCCTCAAGAACATAAAGGCACACAACAGTATTAGGACAATAACAGAAAAATATCATTGTGAGGATCTGTTAAAAGCTTTCCAGTAACAGCCATCTTGTGTTGGCAGAAGGTTTTATATGTTTTTAAGTGGCAAAGTCAGTTTGATATGTGTATGTATAGTGAATAAAATGTTTTATTTTGGCCCACCTTGGTTGGAACTGTCATTTACTTATGTCAAAATAATGAAATATTTGTTTTACTATTACACAATATAGTTATTTTTATGAAATGATATATGGTACTCATTGTAGCCGTTTATGCAGCCCACATATATTGGTCTCATGCCTCTGGAACACATATCCCAAAAGAGCTGTTTCCTCGACTTTAAATAATCCTCGTCTTGGATCTAAAATTACTGGCTTAGTCAAAGACGTACCATTCAGAGTCACCATGAACGGTGATTTATCTTCCATGAATCTGATTCTTTTCAGAAGAACTCCTGTTGTGAAGTTGGCCTTCCAAGAAAATGATCTCGCAGATGTTTGAAACTGAGAAGCTATCCAGCCATTATTATAACTGATGTTTTTCCAATTGCAAACCTGTTGTTCCAATAATTTTGCTGTTCACCACTTCATTTGCATCTGTACAGAGATCCATGATTCAGTGATGCAATTAGAGGTGTTATATAGTTTTTGCATTTTTCTTGTTGGAGAAGCCATTTCTCTTGGATGTAATTCACAATTGAGAAGAAAAGACTATTGCATCTTCCGTTTCATGCCGACTTTAACAAATGGACAAGAACACACTGGCACTGATGTGGCGAGTTTTGCACGGGCAAGCATCACACATCCAGAAAATATATAAGCCTGGTTATATTTTACAGGGTTTTTTATTTCTCAGTAGAGACTGAAGAGACTCAATAAATAGGTTTATTTTGTTGTGGCTTGTTTTCCCCTGTGCATGTTTCAGTTTATGAGGATGACTCATGACATCATTACCGCCAAACCAAACAATGGCATTTTATTGAATGGATCCTCAGACAACTTACATATTCAGAATGACTTTCTATTAGGCCAGTTGAAGTAAACACAAATGATAAAAACGTAGCTGCCCCTTGAATCGATTACATTTGGTGATCGAGATCTTCAGCATTTGGCACAGAACATTTTAGCCAATCTCATCTCTTGACTAGTCCGAGGTTTGTTTTATTTAGCTATTTCTCTTGGATTCTACTTTGTTTTGTGAAATGAGTCCATTATTGTCACCATGTCAAACAGAAGCCTCTTGAGAAAGTGTATTTTGTCCACAATATTCAATAGCCCTGTGAAACTGCTCCACTTCAAGGAAAATCTTGTTCATGCTGTGAAAATATTTACAGTTCTATCCTTTGACCCTCTAAGTGAGCTTTGTAAACTTAACAATGGGATAAAAAACCTAGCAGGAAAGCACTACTTAAGGAGGAATACAAGTAGGAACAGAACTACAGTAGGGATCAGAAATCCTCACTGAAAATCTGGGATTTAAAGCTTTGTTTAGCCCTGGAAATAAACAAAAGGTACAACAAAACCAAGGATTCAGTAACAACATGGGATGCTCTTTGTAACAGTCTCAAATCATGCTGGATAACATGATCATCAGGTTTTGCTGTTGGGATGGATGTGTGACAAAAGGCTAACCTCATTTGTCTTGTATTTAATAATAGTGCTCTATTGAGTCTGTTCAAAGTGATCAGAGTCATGTGTTTTTTTTTCCAAAGCTTTGAAGTGCTGAATCACACCTGACAGCAGAATCAATATGATCAGGAGTTCTAGATAATTTGATGTGTGTCATCATGCTGTATGAGGTTCTGTTAAATGATACATCACATGAGCGCTATACACCAGCCACCTGACAGAGGAAATCTCAATTGTTTTATACAGATGCACAGGGGTTCTGTTTGTTGTCTTCTCTATTAACTCAATTAGAGTTTTGAAGTTCATCTGATAGTCTCAGATCTCAGTATATGATCAGATATCAAACCAACTATATATCAAATGTAGATTTTCCAAAACATTGATGACTCATCCTGCACTCACTCATTTTGTCCAATCAAATTCTCTCTGGAGTGAAAATAACCCGCCCCCCAATACCACACTCCTTGAACTAGCAAAAGCAAGTTATTTATCTATATATACACTACCATTCAAAAGATTTGGGTCAGTAATATGTATATGTATATATATATATGTATATATATATATATATATAAGAAACTGACACTTTTATTCCACAAGGATGCATTGAATTGATCAAAAGTGACAATGAAGACATAATGTTACAAAAGATTATTATTTCAAATAAATGCTGTTCTTTTGAATTTTATATTAATCAAAGAACAAATATTAAGCAGCTCAACAATGATTTTCAACATTGATAATAAATGTTTTTGAGCACCAAATCAGCATATTTAAATGATATCTGAAGGATCATGTGACACTGAAGACTGGAGTAATGATGCTGAAAATTCAGCTTTGCCAGCACTGGAATAAATGACATTTTAAAAAATAAAACATTATTTTAAATTGTAATAATATTTCACAATATTACTGATTTTCAATCAAATACAGTGCAGCCTTGGTGAACATAAGAGACTTCTTTCAAAAACATCCTGCTCAATAGGAAATACATGAAGACAGGAAAGAAAAATTTGGAATTTAAAATTTCTCTATAATGAATTCACCTAAAATGGCCCTGAATTATACCTCCTTATCACAAAAAAGATCTTTTCTCTGAAGTTTAGGTTCTGAAGTTTGGCAGTTCAAAAAGCTCTGATCCAGGATTTGCAGTGGCATGAATGTTAGATGCCAAACATGGATGTACACTAGCGATCAAATGGTCTAAAAACCTCATGAAAAGTAGATCTGGGACAAAGGCTAGGATTTGGCAGGCATTCTCAAATTGAATTAGGTGTTCGTTTTAAGATCCAAGTATTTATGTTCTTCTAGACAGGGGTCTCATAAAACTACAATATTCTTTTCCTTTTGTCCTTCCCTCAGGCGGAGGCATTCGATCCTTGTTGTGCCTCTCTTGATTCATTCATGTACTTTTGGTTACACAAAATACCTACAGAGGTTATCCCAGGGGTAGAGTTTGATGGGGATTCAAATTTTCCGGTCTCAGTCAGGAGGGGGTGGTAATCCTTCCTAATGACTTAAACAGACACAGACTTCAACTTCTGTGAAAACAAAGGCTGAACATTTGAATGGGAGTTGCTGAATAGATTTATTTTGCCTCATCCTGAACTTTTGCTTTGCTATCAGATTTCTCCATCTTATGAGTCACAAGGTTGAATTATATCATCGGCTCTATTTCTACACTTTCTACACACACAAGAATAGCCTTTTGCGTCAGTTCTGAAGAGACGACTCAGAAAGAATCCAATAAGGACGTCACAGCAAACAGGACATTTAAAGTGGACCTATTATGCCACTTTTTACAAGATGTAATATAAGTCTCAGGTGTCCCCAGAATGTGTCTGTGAAGTTTCAGCTCAAAATACCCTCAGATCATTTATTATACCATGTTCTAAATGCCCATTTTTGAGTGGAAGGAAAAACGTGCTGTTTTCGTGCATGTATCTTTAAATGCAAATGAGCTGCTGCTCCCCGCCACACTTTCCAGAAGAGGGCGGAGACTGTATAACTCCTGAATGGAATAATCTGCCAAAAAATAACAAAATATCTGTTTGGTTTGATTATCATCTCTATCGCAGTCACGCTCATGTGACATTGCAGTTCCTCATCATCATTAAAGTTATTATTTGCATGCGTTTAATCAGTTTAAACTTCTGATATATGGTTTTCTGAGCGCACAGAAAGCTGTCTGTCAGACGGCGCGTCCTGTGAGTATTAAACTGATTTCTCTTACACGTTTTATTGCACTGTAACTGTCAAATACACACAAGGTTATGACAAAAACACACAAACTTCACAAACACAGTCGGTTATGTCTGTGAACGTATAAAAGCAGGTAAAGAAATAATGTGTCAGATCTGTGTATTAAAATGACAGCAGCGTATTATACAGTACCTACTGCTGTATATGCTGTTAATATGAATCAAACAACAAAAGGAAACAGAAAATCACTCACTGCTCTTAATTAAATAACTTTAGTAGCTTTAATAAGAATACATCTCATACTTGAATGCTTACTTGACAGTGTAAAGTTCACTAATGGGAGGAGCTAAGCTACTAGGGCCAATCGTCAGCAGTCATGGGCGGGGCTTCTGGAACTGCTCATTTAGAGAGACTGTTTATGATTTATGGGGATTATAAAAAAAAGGACTGGGTGGATTTTTACCATTATAGGCTGCTTGTTTACACAAACATCTGTATTCAAACATCTTATAAAAGTGAATTTTGCATAATAGGTCCCTTTTAAGAGTAAACGAATCAACACATATATTTTAGTACACGAAAAAATTATTTTGCATTTTTATTAGGAGTAAAAAGATGAATTAAAACATTTACTATGTTCTAAAGAGCATCATATTTCAAAAACTGTTTATTTGCAGGTTTAAAATAGATTGTGAATCCCAACTCTTCAATGTGACTCCTGAACTCCGCTCTACACTGAGGTAATATTTGTCTGCTAGCTTCACGGAGTCCATATTTTTGTGTCATGCACAAAAGAACATGATTAAATATGTGTCTCCTGGCGAGGCTGTTGAACACGAGAGAGTTAAGGGCACTCAGGTCTAATGCACTCTGACTGTACTGTCAACCCAACTATCTGGAGGCAACCAGAGCAGGACTCCAAATGTCAAGCACTGTTAAAGTAACTCTAGACATAACCACGTCTAGTGCTGCAGCCGTGCTCCCTGAATTCTAATCTGTTTGTTTTGATTAGCTATATATATATCATTTTTTTGCTGTTGTTTTAAGTAAATTATGCTTATCTTATCTCTTATTTATATATTCACAGATTTAAATCACATGAAAATTAATGTTTATCTATGTATATTACATATGTTTCAATAAATCACATTTTAATTCCTCATTGTTAGGTATTTATTCTGCGGTCTCAATGCCAATATTATGTTTTTTCTTATGAATTTGTAAAAAAGAGAGTTTAAAGATGTTCAGCTAATGTAATATCAATAAGAAAACCATTACCAAGACATTTCATGTGAAAGCAAACATGGCCAGCAGGAAAAGTAGGAACTAGGGCATTTAAATGCTTGGGTAGGCATTGTTCAGGCAGCCTGTCATGAGACCAGAATAGCATCATCTCCATGTACTCTGTTGGCAGCATTTTTGTTTTTCATGTTTTATAATTTGTTATTATTTAATCAGCATTGGTACTAACATTTGTATTATTATTAATAAATTAACTGATTATAATTTATTAATTAATCAGATTCAGAGGCCTGTTGCATGAAGACCGTTTCAGCTAAGTTTGATATTAGTTAAAGCAAACTGTTTTTTCAGGCTCACTTTTTTCTTTTTCTTTTTTTACTTTGTACATGGCTATCCTGCTCCAGAGAAGGTTAGAGGTCATTGACCAAAACTGGAACTATCAGCTGTGAGCAAAGTGACAATTAAACCACTCCCCCTTTATCTCTCACTCCAAATTAATGCAGTTTTTAGTGAAAACATTTTAGAGACAAAATTGCCCATCTTTTCCTGCTAATTAGGGCCCGAGCACTGATGGTGTGAGGACCCTATTGGAACTGCTCAGTCAATTCTTCTTCTTCTCTGAAATGAATCGCATTTTTGAGGGCCTAAACATGCTTGAAAACTCATGAAACTTTGCACACGTGTCAGAAGTGGTGAAAATTTACGTCTGATATGGGTTTCAGAATTTGGTGCGGCAAAATGGCTCAACAGCGCCACCTACAAAATTTCAATTAAGCGCCCTTCGTGCTACGTTTCAAACTATGAAATTCGGTAGACACATGCAACAGCCCAATACCTACAAAAAAGTCCTTGGGTGCAAAATCTGTAAACCCAACAGGAAGTGAGATAATTAGAATTTTCTCTGCAAAATGTTTGCAGTTTTTGCCATTTCCAGACGTTGTATTTTAACGAACTCCTCCTAGAGATTTAATCAGACCAACATCATATTTGGTCAGTCTAATCTAAAGGCCTTTGCGATGTTAAATTGCAAAGATCTAGAGTTTTCACTGAAGGGTGTGTCCGTGGCGCCCTGACAAAGTTCAATGCTTCGCCATGAAACAGGAAGTTGTTGTAACTTGGGTATACAAATGTCCGATCTGCTCTAAACTTCACATGTGTGATAAGAGTACTGTACTGAAGACATCTACATGACAATATTCAGTTACAGTCATAGCGCCACCTGAGGGCAACAGGAAATGACGTTTTACACTGTGATTAACTCCTCGTATAGATTTAACCAGATCAACATCATATTTGGTCTAATCTTAAGGCCGTAGTGATGTTAACTTGCGAAGATCTAGAGTTGTTCTAGAGTGTCCGTGGCGGCCTGACAAAGTCTGATGTTTTACCATGAAAAAGGAAGCTGTTGTAACTCAGGCATACAGTGTCCAATCTGCCCCAAACTTCTCATGTGTGATGAGAGTCCTGCCCTGAAGACATCTAATGCCAATATTCAGTTAGTCATAGCGCCACCTGATGGCATGCTTGCACTGTAATTCACTCCCAGAAACACATTTGTATATGCCATGAAGTAGCAAACATACTAGAAACACGTTAAATCACGCAACACTTGGCTAAGTGCTAAAGTATGCGATTAACGCTTCAAAACAGGAAGTTGTTGTAACTCAGGCATACAATGTCCGATCTGCTCCAAACCTCACATGTTTGATAATAGTCCTGGCCTAAAGACATCTATATGGCAATATTCAGTTACAGTCAAAGCGCCACCCGCTGGCAGCAGGAACTGTGGTGCATCAAAATGACTTGGCCATATTTCTCCTCTATTTATCCACTTAAATGATTATCGCCCACTGTTCACAGTTTTCCTAAGGCCACCGGGTGGTGGTGAGCCCGGGTGCGAGGGCCCTTTCATCGCTGCTTGCAGCTTTAATTACTTATTATATTTATAACATATTAATTATAATTATGTACAATCTGGCCTAAAATTAACACTCACCAAATGGCAGTAAAAAATGGCTTTGGCGAGTATATGAAACGGTGTCAATCACCAGTTGGCTGGTAACATTTTTTTTTAATTCTAACAATGCATGAACATGAATAAGCATGAACGATGCTGAGGACAGCTGACGAGTCAGTGCTGCATCTTCACGAAAGTCTTGCCAATTAAAATATTCAAGTGCAAGAAGACATGTAAGGGAACTCAATTAGTTTCTCGCATGCTGTGGGAACATCCGAAGCACGCACCCAGAAAGCCGTGTGAAAACGGAGCTCTCTTTTTTCATCTTCTTGCACTTGAAAGAACAAATTCACACAAAGTATCCTATTAAACAGTCGGTTATGTTAAAGGATTTGTTCACTTTCAAATGAAAATTACCCCAAGCTTTACTCACCCTCAAGCCATCCTAAGTGTATATTACTTTCTTGTTTCTGATTAACGCAATGGGAGATATATTAATAAATATCCTGATGAATCCGACCTTTATAATGGCAGTGAGCAATACCAACGAGTATGAAGCTGAAGAAAGTGCTTCCATCCACATCCATCCATCATAAACGTGTACTCCACACGGCTCCAGGGAGTTAATAAAGGCCTTCTAAAGCGAAGTGATGCATTTGTGTAAAAAATATATCCATATTTAACAAGTTATGAACTAAAATACCTAGCTTCTGCCAGACCGCATACTGTATTCAAGTTAAGGTAAAAAATTTTTTCCATAAGTTGAATAGGGAAGGCATAGGACATAGTGTAAGCTTTTTGCACTTTCTTCCTAAGTTGATACGGGCTGTCTGGCGGAAGCTAGATATTTTACTTCATAACTTGTTAAATGTGGATTTTTTTTTACACACACACATCACTTCGCTTCAGAAGGACTTTATTAACCCCCGGAGCCGTGTGGAGTACACGTTTATGATGGATGGATGTGGATGGAAGCACTTTCTTCAGCTTCATACTCATTGGTATGGCTCACTGCCATTATAAAGGTCGGATTCATCAGGATATTTATTAATATATCTCCGATTGTGTTCATCAGAAAGAAGTAAGTCATATACACCTAGGATGGCTTGAGAGTAAAGATTGGGGTAATTGTCATTTGCAAGTCAACGAATCCTTTAAGCGAACTTGAACTGTTGTGAAAGACAAGCATGAGTACAGCATCAGTAGCCTATAACTGTTTTCAGTATACCTGAAAACTGCCTGTTTTTGCAAAAACTGAAATAAAAAATATTTATGGCCGGTAAATTTTGTTAAGCCACGGGCCATTGGCAGGTATGGCAAAAAGTTAGTTTTCAACTGAATTCATATAATATATTCATATAATTATTATATCAACTGAGCCTGCTGAACCTGATCTAATGATGGTAGTTCAACAAACTCAGGGATACAGGATTAGTTTTGAGTTGACAAAAACAAACCAATCCAATCAGGCTTTGCTGGTACCATGACGCTGATCATCAAATTTCTCTGTCAACTCTGGCTTTGATCCTGAGCTCATGAAGCATGTGCACATGAAAGTGTAATATCAGTAGCGAATAGTTTTGGTTTGAAATCTCTTACCCAGAGCATAACCTGCCCCAGAGCAATTCTGTCATCATTTACTCACCCTCAGGTTGTTCCAAACCTGTATGAATTTCTTTTTTGTGCTGAACACAAAAGAAGATATTTTGAAGAATAAGGGTAACCAAATGGTTTCTGGGCCCCACTGACTTTTTTTTTTCCCTCCAAACTATGGAAGTCAATGGGGCTCATCGACTGCTTGGTTACCCATATTCTTCAAAATATCTTCTTTTGTGTGACCACTAAATATTTCGCCATTTTGGGCTTGGCCCTTTTTTTCTTTTCTTATTGCCCAGGAGTGTAGTTTAAGCTTGAAATGTAAGAATGTAACATAATTTATGTTTATGTTTTGCGTCACATAGGCAAAATCTTGGAAGAATTATAATAATCCTATATAAGACTATAATCCACACACTTAAACTGTATACTGTTCAATGTCTTAAAGTGTATGCAATGTATCAATATTTTTAATATAGTTTTTCCAGTGCTAAGCCATCAGGCGCTCTGTGTCAAATGCAGGCACACCCCATCAGCCCTGGTTTGTTGACTCTGGACAGCAGGGCACTAAAGGCCAGCACATGGGGCAGCTGAATAGCTGATGCTGAATTGTGCTGCTTCAGCAGACCCTTATGCCTGTTGTTTCAACAGGAACACAAATGAGGGATGGGGTGTTGTTAAGGATGTGGTTTATGCTTATATCCATTGAAAAGTTCTGGATCAAATTTAAAGATCAGTAACATTTTAAATCGCAAAGCTGGTAAATCATAATGTTGTAATTACTTGAATGCATTGGTGTTTTTCACTTCATGTGCATCATCAATATGGTTTTTGCTGTAGATGTAATCTTTGGCTAAGAAAAAAATTCCTCATTATTTTTTTTTTCTCCAACGTTACGTAAAGCTTTTGAACAATCACTCTAATTCAATCATCTCCATGAGTGAGTTTGGACTTCAGTAGCTCTGCAATCTGCTACATAATGTGCCTTCAGAATCTGTGGATCTCATCTGGCAGAGCTCGGCTCCGTCTCTCTGCTTTTATTCGCTCACGTGGTCTCCTGTGCTGTTGGAGAACTATTAACATGCCCATTAAATGCTTAATTACCTTCCCTGGGAAAAGAGTTTTTTTTAATCATGACATCCCCATTAAGTTTATCATGTTAGTGACAGTGTTTTTCAACTGTTTGAGAATTGAAAATAGAAAACAGGCAAGACAACAATGTACAGAGCTCATTGTTTTCCATAGTTTGTTTATAGCTGGTTGTCTCTGCTTGAATAGCTTTATTACCAGCCATTATCTAGTGAGGTATTCAACAGACATGTCACATGAGATATGTCAACGCTCAACTACTCTTTGATCATGCACTCTCGTGCAATATGGAAAAAGAACTATTAGTGCAACTACTAAATTCTCATGTTTTTCAGCATGTGGCACTTCATTGTTTAGAATGAAAATAATGTAAGCTGCAGCAAATCTAACACTTTTTAGTCACTTTCCTTATCTTTACATTGATTTAGATCAGATTTCAGACTGTTAATTTGTGATTTCAAAGCATTGCTTGATTTTAACCCCAATTCCTTCCTGTCTTATTTATAATCGTACAAGCTGACTTTGATCATTTCGTGGATGGTGATGATGGAGTTGTTAGAAGATCAGACTGAGCGATCAAAAGCTCAGGTCTCAGTCACAGACAGACTGCTATAGTGCTTCCTATCAGATTAGAGGAAGATGGCCACATTGGGTGGGCAGGTCAAAGACTATCACAGGCTTTTATGGTCTATAAAAGCAACAGAAACCCAGCTTAATGAGTGTGCACAAAGGTCATGGGAATGCTTGTTGTTTATATAGACAAACTCAGGTTTAAACGCATTAAACCTGTTATTTTTGTCAAAAGCAAGCCAAAAGAATTTAGAAATGTAAGCCATACTTACAATATATGAATTTCATTGCATTTAATAACAAATCTTCAAGTGGTAGCTGCAAACAAATGATGCTAGAACTAACTTTTCTGGTTCGAAAGTCTCTTCTGCTCACCAAGGCTGCATTTATCTGATCAAAAATACAGTAAAAAACAGTAATATTGGGAAATATTATTTCAATTTAAAATAACTGTTTTCTATTTGAATATATTTTTAAATTTAATTTATTCCTGTGTTGGCAAAGCTGAATTGTCAGCATCATTACTCCAGTCTTCAGTGTCACATGATCTTTCAGAAATCATTCTAATATACTGTTCAAGAAACATTTCTTATTATTATCAATGTTTCACACAGATGTCCTACAGATTTAGTTTATCACATTACCTGTGAACATGATCCACTAACATGTGACAACCAGAAAGTGTCCGAATACTTAGAAATTTGAAAAGTCTATCTATTGTTTTGTTATTTTTGTGAAGTTTTGCTTTAAGAGTGTGTGCATGTGCTGTCCGTCTTTAAAATAAATCCACTTTGTATGATATTTTGTTATATATGGCAAAGAAATCCATACATTATTAAGTGTGGCTTAGGATTCCAAATATATTCTCTGACCACTGTATATTTTTCATGACTGTTTGATGCTCATACATTTTAATGAACATGAATTTTGTATGAATTTCACTCCTGTTCACATGCACACACACACGTGTACAAAAATGCTTTTTTTCCCAGAGAACCTCGCGGCAGAATTCCCAGCAAAAGTTAACAGGCAAATTCCAAGTCCAGACTGAATGAAATTCCCATGTCATGTCGTGTTCTCTACTAGTCGTCCAACCATCCCCCCTCCTCCTTTTCCAGACTCCCTCTCTCTCTCTCTCTCTCTCTCTCTCTCACTCTTCCAGACCTCCCTCTTTCCCTTTCTTTCATACTCACTGCTCTCCAGAGTTTCATTCTGACTCGTCTGTGTCCGTCAGTGTGGTGAATATTTCTGCCTCCTGCCTTCTCCGTGTCACATTCCAGCTTCTAGGGCACAGCGTCCTCCTGCCATGGGTTATAAAGAGAAGCACAGCTCTAGTGTGCATCTGCACTGGATCAAACTATGATCACCTTTTGCCTCCAGTGAATTTTTTGAATTGTTCTGAATAGGCAAACAGACTCTCTAGGAGAGTTTACCTTCCCACTTTTTTCTCCGTTCTTTGAGATCTTTTGGACTTGTATGGATTCTCATTTATACAGAAAGCTCACTTATGCACAGTGGAATACTCAAGTGAAACAGTCTTTCACGGCTTCAGTTCAGATGTGTGTGCATGGACAGAATACAATGGGTGAGTTTGACTGGAACTGTATGATGGTCATATTGTCATTGTGGTTTTGGCAGTTACTAATTAAACAAAATGAAATGTCACACTTATTTAATGCGCATATATATATATATATATATATATATATATATATATATATATATAATTTTTTCAATTATACTATAAATGTTTTACAGTTAATGCTTTACAAGTGAAATGTCAACTAGGTATCGACTATAACTGTAACATGAATATATAAACAGATCGCAATGAGGTCATAAATTCATGCATTCTCCCCAACAAAATTCAATGCTTTTGACTGCATTTCCCCTGTCTATGGCCATATATACAGATATGATATATATATATATATATATCTCCATTTTTCTGCTGAATTGATATACTCTGCTAAAGCTATGAATTATGAAGGCTTCCATAATGTGGTTCAGAGCTCACTATAGGATCATTTAAGGAAGACATAATAACACGACACGCCAATGCAATTGAAATGACTATGCTAGTCTATCCAAAACAAAAAGGATCACCTTTGCTCTCTGTGTTAAATAAAAGCTGTTGAATGACTCTCAGGGGTTCTGGACTCTGTTTGAACAACAGCACGCTCACAGGATTTCCTTTAACACTTCACATTAGATGGATGTCTTTCCCTGTTCAGGAGGGCCAAACAGGGTCAACATCATCACTCAACCACAACCAGACACCCACTGAGGACTGAAACAAAACCTAAATGTTGATTATGGCTGTTTGACACTTTGTAGAATTACTTATGCAAGTTTAAGATTAACACTAAAGTTCAGTTTGTGCCATTAGTTAATGCATAAGATATCATGAATTAACAATAAAAAATTTTTTACATCACTTATTAATCTAGGTTAATGTACAAATAAAATATTGCTCATTTGTAATTCATGATTGTTCATAATATATTAATCGATGTTAATTTACACAACTTAAAATGTAAAAATGTATTAGTGTATGTAAAAATGAACATTACGCTAGATTAAATACTGTAAAGGTATTGTAATTTCATGTTAGCTAATGCAGTAACTAAAGTTACCTAGGGATGCACAGATACTAAATTTCTCTGGCGATACAATAGCCGATTATTCAGAATGATATCTGCCGATACTGATAATGCTGTAAACTATACAGGGAACCCCCTTATTTATACATTACTATAATATTAGAGGTTAAAATTAACAACAGAGCTATTATTTTCAACTGCTATTTATTTTCAGATACAATAATTACAAATAAAAACAGAATTGTTTGTATGCAACTCAGTTGCAGATAAGGTAGTTTTCATAAATACTTCATGACAAATTTATTTAAGCAATTAACAGTAAATAGGCTCCTCTTCCGTGTTTTTTTTTTATTTTTTTTATAGCTAACTAACAAAATGTGAACACTGGCTAACTTTCCTGAGGTGAATGCAACGTTAAGTGACACTTTGTTCACAAGCTGTTTTATCAACGTCTTTCCGTGACTGAAACACTAATTAAGCGATAACATGAGACATGATACATTTCAGTAAGTTTTACTGTATCTTTAAACATACCTTTTGATGTTCATGGATGCTTTTTCGTGCTACACCTATAAGCTATATATTGGAAGAAAAGACTTGTCCTCCGCGCTGAACTGAAGCGCTACACGTCACATTTAAGAGCGTCAAAACGGCATTTATTGTTTGAATTTCATGATAAAATGGACAGAATTTGAAAGCTGAGACTCATTCTTATCACAAGTAACAAAGCACAAAACTCTTTGCAATTACTGGATAGGAGACGCGCTACAAATAAGGTTTGGTGTAGGGAAAAACTGCAGACCTGGCAATCCTGGCTTGAACTATGGGTGATCAGGTCAAATAAAACCTGCTTTAACTTAGATATTTTTGAACTGTTAATGCGTTATTGTCACACAGTATGAGTTGCAGTCTGACACATTTTTCCGCCCCCTTTTGATTGACAGAATATCATCAGCCCTGATCATCGGCTGTTTTTATACAACCGCCCAATGGCCAATGGCTAATAGTGAAAATAATTGCTTCTATCGGCCTATACCAATTATTGGCCGATCCATTGGTGCATCTCTAAAGTTAACATACTGAACCTAACTGTAAAGTGTTGACGCTTTTTGTTACTTAGTTTGCTCAATATGTAAACACGCACAATTTCAGGCCCAGATACCTCAATCAGAGAGCTTAGCATTATATTCTCCTCTAATGGCATCACTAACAGGAGTTTCTCTGTGTTGGCCTCTTGAGTCAGTCCTATTTTATACATTCACCCTCAAATACACAAAGACCTCAATGTCTCGACCATAATTGAACTATTAGCTAATAGCTACCTAGCCAATTGTTAGAGTGTGATATCCTTGTGGCCATAAACCCCATGACTAGAAACAATACTTTCACTCACCTTTAGAGTCTGTCTCACTCTTAAAGCCTGCTGTCGCCTGCTCTGGTTCTTGAGGGTCTCTAATAGAAGGACCAGATGTTGGCAGGACTTCCTGCAACTCTAGTGGTCTCAGACAGCTGCTTTGTGTCAGCTCCTGTCCTGAGTCCCACTCCTAGAGCAGTAACGGTGGGGCCGGTGGCCCTGAACACACACTGGGCGGCATTGTTCAGTGAGACAGGCTGGACACACAGGATTCAAACAGGTCTAAGTTGAAGCAAGTGTAGTGGCCAGAGACTTTAAACTGAATAGTCATGTTGTTTCAAACCTGAATGACTTTCTTTCTCCTGTGAAAACACAAGAGGAGATATTTAGAAGAATGTTCTTGTTGTTCTTTTCCATTCATTGAAAGCATACAATAACTTGCGGCTGTCAAGATCTATAAAGGACAAAAAGAATTACAATAAAAATATATAATTCTCACATACTTGAAAAGTAGTTTGTGTCCCAATGAATAACATTTTATCATGAGCAGTTGTATTTGCATATTTCGTGAAATCTTTTATAAGTCTGCTGTTGTTTATTATGCTTCATATTTCATCTTTCTTTGTTTTTATCCTCCAGTTGTTCTCCAAACTTAACTGAATCTTTTCCCTGTTGGTTTGGCTGGTTGAAGTCACTATGCACTGTTATAATGTAATTCCACAAAGTGGAAAAAAGCCTTCTGTCAGTATGAATTAGGCTCAAAACTACACAGGACCCTGGCAGGGAGCATGTGGTATTTTATGAGCCCCTGTGCCATTATACTCTGGGATTTGCCTATGTTTTGTATGAGATACGTGTTTTGTGCAGCACTACGGTCAGCCTATCACATGCTTTGCATGATTCAGCATATATCAGCGTTGCCAATGGGGTGCAGTTAAGCAATTAAAAAGAGAACAGGAACAAGTGGCTATGGTTAAAAAGAAAATGCAAGGAAACAAACTAAAAACAATGGGCCGTTGTGTTGTCTGTTTTAGGGTTTACGTCATTTTAACACAAGCCTGCCACAAAACTGCAATATTTGCCAATTTACACATTTAAAGTTGTACTCTATGGCAACAAGGGGCCATTCACACAGAATGCATTAGTTTTTGCATTATGTAAACATTCACTTTTTTAAACCTCACCTTTCTTCAATTCCACTGCCCTGCGTCCTTTTTAAATGCAAAAATGTGTTTTGTGTTAAATAGCCCATAATTGCGTACAGTACAGGGTTTGACATTTAACATTTTTTTTTTTTTTTTTGGTTTTCCAAAGTTACTATCCACTCAGCATTTTCACTTTCCACAATTTTGACATTGATACCATGGGGAAAACTGTCATATAGATATTTTTTAATATTATCTCATAATTTGGCAGCAGGTATATTAGGCTGCTGTCACTTTAAGACCTGACGCACAGATCCATTATACTGTTACACATGCATTTTCCTTCTCAACTGTTTATGTTCACTTAAAACAAACTGACTGCGTTTACGTGAATACTTGCCAAGACCGGTATTTTTACATTGTGTGTATTTGACCGTTTAAGCGCAATAAGTAGCGAAAAGAACATCAATTTAGTACTGAGAGGCAGCTTTATGTGCACACTTTGGGTGTGAGCACAAAATCTGCGGGAGTGAGTACATTTATGCACAATACACACAATCCGAAATTCAAGCCCTGTAACAGCAACAATATTCATCTGGAGCAAATGAAATGAGTGAGTGAGGGGAGGCGGGTTTGTGTATCAACTCGCTGTTGGAGAGATGAGAGACAGAGAAAGCGCAGCTGGTATCATGTATCTATACTGCGGAAAATGAGTATTGGAAGCGTTTCAGATATTTCTGTATCGATATGTATTGAATAATCTATATTTTTGACAACACTACATTGCACTTAGTTTATTATTTCAGATGCATTTTTAAAAGAATTGAAAAATGTATATAAAATGCAACCAGCTAAAGTGGCTAGTAGGAGTGACTGCGTTACACACCACTGCTGAATTACACCCACATTTGGCGGGCTGGCACCTTGGCAGGTGGTAATGTCAACCACTGGTACCGTATATTTGTGCCTTTTTGAGATACTTGTATTTACTAAATTCTAAATTATTTACTCACCCTCAAGCCAGTTACCCAAAACATGCTTTTGCATTCTACTGCATTGCTTTTCCATTGTTTTTTTAATGCAAAACACACTAGATGGACGCAGTTGCGTTTGTGTCTCGTGTGATATTTAGAATGCAGAGTCATGTTAAAAGAGTTTGCAATGATTTTTTTTTGACCTTGCATCCACTGCCCTGCATCTCAAAAAGAACACAAAAGAACTATAACTACTACACCACAAAACAACAACACTGAACGCATTACAGCAAACACTCCAAATTCATTTGTCCTGTTGTCGGAATTAGCACTTGTTAGATACTTGTTGAGACGGACATTTTTTGACATAATATTGTGTGAATTTGTCCATTCAACGCAAGGAGATGTTAAAGAGAGCTCAATTTAGTATTCACGTATTGTCTGAGACACGGCTTTCTAGGTGCGTGCTTCGGATGTTTAAACTTCCCACACAATAACAAACTGAGTTCCCTTTTGCCTCTTCTTGCGCTTGAATATTTAAATAGGCAATGCTTAAACTTTCGTGACGATGCAGCACTGGCCCGTCAACAGTCCCGAGCGTTGTTCATGTTTGTTCATGTTCTCTCAACATTGCCCATTGTTAGAATTCATAAAAATGTTACCGGCCAGCTGGCGATTGACACCTTTTCATATACTCGCCAACGCCAATTTTTACTCACATTTGGCGCTTGGCGAGTGTTAAGTTTAAGCCCTGGTTACATACATCATTCAAAATGTCTCTGTGTGTTCCATGGAAGAAAGAAATGTATACAGGTTTGGAACTACATAAGTGTGAGTAAATAATGAAAGAATTACCATTTTTGGATGAACTATCCCTTGAAACCATAATATGCCTTTCATGAGCTTATGTGGCAAACAAGTTCAGCATAATAAGACCCAAAATACTTTTAACAGTTCTGTGGCAGCCAGAAAGTCTAATCTGCATTAGAAGCTTCTGTTCAAGCTTGATCTCGCATAAATATGGTAATACTTGGCATCTGTCTACACAGTTTCTTTCTTTCTCAAATGAACCATTGTACTGATGCTTCATAAGACAGAAATAAAATTGAAAATTAAATAAATGATCAAGTGTTCTTCAAAATAGTCAAATGGGCCTCTCAGGTACCTGCTCAAAGACGATACTGTGTACTATGTGTGTTATGAATTGCAAGAGGCTTGGCTGAATGTTTGTTTGTTTATCCTGTGGGGTCTGTTCTGAATGTGTGTGCATGCGCTTCCATGTGTGTTAGTGTGATCTGTCAGTAAGAGCATAATCAGGCCTCCGGCTTGCTTACGTGGTAAAGCTAGGTCTTTTCTCAGAGACAGGACCTTTGTGAAGGACAGTGGTATAGCACACCTTTAATACTTATCCTTTTTTTAAGGCAAGCATCACTATTACTGTTTTCAAATTCATATGAAGGTCAATATGGCTCAAGAACCTCTGGATATACGCTTCTGCCTGAACTATGGCTGTATATATTTTATGCCATATGGAGGTTGTTGCATTCCAAGAATAATTACCCATAACCCCAAATTTAAAAGAATAGGATTCATCTGGGAATCCCGTGCCAGTCACTTAACATCAATTTAGTACTGAGAGGCAGCTTTATGTGCACACTTTGGGTGTGAGCACAAAATCTGCGGGAATGAGTACATTTATGCACAATACACACAATCATTCAAGCCCTGTAACAGCAACAATATTCATCTGGAGCAAATGAAATGAGTGAGTGAGGGGAGGCGGGTTTGTGTGACAACTCGCTGTCTGAGAGATGAGAGAGAGAGAAAGCGCAGCTGGTATCATGTATCTATATTGCGGAAAATGAGTATTGGAAGCTTTTCAGATATTTCTGTATCGATATGTATTGAAAAATCTATATTTCTGACAACACTACATTGCAATTAGTTTATTATTTCAGATGCATTTTTAAAAGAATTGAAAAATGTATATAAAACTCGTAAAAAGCTTCCTTATTGGCATTAATGGTTTCATGGAACATTTCCATTGCACAAAAGGTTCTTAACAGTTGGAAAATGATCTTTGGATTATTAAAAATGTTCTTCACACACACACACACACACACAAAAAAGGGTCCCACTTTATGTACTTTGAAATGAATCATCTGACACAATGCACTTATTGTGTACATGTTTTTATATTGTACTTGTATTTTAAAAATACCTGCATGTAATTACATCTGTAATTAATTTCTGTAATTACATTTATAATTACACTGTTGACCCATCAATTACACCTTAACCCAAGCTTAAACCTACCCATACCCCCAAACTTGTCCCTAACCTTAACCGTATCCCACTTCAATAGCAACAAAAGTGTTCTGCAATACAATATGAACACAATCAGTACACTGTACTTATTTTTTGATGTGAGTACACAGTGATTAAAGGGTTAGTTCACCCAAAAATGAAAATTCTGTCATGAATTACTCACCCTCATGTCGTTCCACACCCGTAAGACCTTCGTTCATCTTCAGAACACAATTTAAGATATTTTTGATAAAATCTGATGGCTCAGCATGCCATCGGCCATCGGGCCTGCATTGAGAGCAAGACAATTAACACTTTCAATGCCCAGAAAGGTACTAAAGACATTTAAAACAGTTCATGTGACTTCAAGTGGTTCAACCTTAATGTTATGAAGCGACGAGAATCTATTTGTGCGGCAAAAAAACAAAATAACGACTTTATTCAACAATATCTAGCACTCATCACTGAACTAATCACTGCTTCATGAAGCTTCGAAACTTTACAAATCTTTTGATTCGAATCAGTGGTTCGGAGCATGTATCAAATGATCTCAAACTGCAAAGGTCATGTGATTTCAGTAAACAAGGATTCGTTTCGAAACTTCAATGGTTCACATGACTTTCTGGGCGTTTAGACCTTGCTCTCAATGCAGGCCTCACTGAGCCATCAGATTTTATCAAAAATATCTTATAAGGTCTTACGGGTGTGAAACGACATGAGGGTGAGTAATTACTGACAGATTTTTCAACTAACCCTTTAAGGCCACCTAATATAAAGTGGGACCAAAAAATTGTTCTTTTCACTATGAAAACTCTTTTTGCATCTTTATTTTTAATGTACAATCTAAAAAATGCCATGTTTTGGTCAAATATGGACAAACCCAAAAAATGTAATTTTTAAATTTAAACCACAGTTGGGTTTGTCCATATTTGATTCAAACATGGGCTGAAACAACCCAGCATTTTTTAGAGTGTACACAGAGCCAAACATTGACATCCCTTGGGGCTGGTTTGAACACAGTTCTCCACTTAAGTGCTCAAAAAAGGTGGTTCTAAAAAAATTCTCAGTAGTTCTTGGGTAACTACACTGTAAGTACACATACTGTAAAATAAAATGTAACCAAATTATCTTTAGCCGATTCTCTTCATTCTGTTTCCAAGAAGCCAGCCCTAAATTAACTCATTGTGTTTTTCTTGCTGTTATAGCAAAAACCAGCAGCATGTGAAACGGTTCTCCTAAGCATCCAAGGCAGTCTCTTTTCTCTCACAGTGGTTAAGGGTCAAAGAAACTAGTGCTAATTCAGTCCAAAAGGGCAACATCCTTCAACAGCCCTCTGTTTTTCATCTAAGTAAATCTCTCATCATGACAATAAACAGTGAAACGTGACGTTATAAAAACATTTCTGAAAATAAAACGACTATAGTGACGTTAAATAATAGTAGTTTCTTGTCTTGTTGAGGCAGCTGAGGTATGGAAAAGCTTTAGTTTCCCCATCTGTGTGGGGTTAAGTACATTTAGGTCCTCAAGCTCCACTGTTCTGCTTCACTGAGCTAACAGAGGCTGAGTTGGAGAGAGCCGAGACTGGCCCTGCATTCTGAAACCTAATATTAGAGAAGAAGAAGAAGAAAAAAAAGAAGGCAGAGAGGAAGTGTAGCATTAAGGTTGGCAAATGAATCTGCCCAAAGTCATGTTGTGTGATTATAATGAGGGTGAAGCGGTGTGGTGCAGGCAAATGAGAGTGAAATAAATCATGGCTGTATTTAGGATCTCAGGCACTAACATGAAATACGCAGTGATACAGATTTAATTCTGTTTTGGGTTCTGGTGTTTTTCAGTTGTTTTTCAAAATAAAATCTGTGAAATTGAAATTTAGTTAAATGTAGTCTGTGGGTTTTTACTTTGGATATGCTGGTGTACTCCTAAAAGTTGACAAATACTTTTGTATACACATTTAAAATGTACAGCTTTTTTTTTCTTCTACAAAAATGGACCAAAACTACACTTTTTTCTTCTAATTTATGCTTGAATGACAATAGATGTGTCCCAAATGATGCACTATACACTATGCACTTATGCACTATACACTCAACCATGAAGTGTATACATTTTTTAAGGTTATTTTGTAGGGATGGGCGATTTCAAAACACTGCTTCAATAAGCTTCGAAGCTTTACGAATCTTTTGTTTCGAATCAGTGGTTCGGAGAGTGTATCAAACTGCCAAAGTCACGTGAACCATTGAAATTTCAAAACGTTTCGAAACACTTATGACATAACGAACCTTTGTTTACTGAAATCACGTGACTTTGGCAGTTTTATACACGCTCCGAACCACTGATTCAAAACAAAAGATTCGTAAAGCTTCAAAGCTTCATGAAGCAGTGTTTTGAAATCGCCCATCACTAGATATTGTTAAATAAAGTCGTTATTTAGTTTTTTTGGTGCACAAAAAGTATTCTCGTCACTTCATAGCATTAAGGTTGAACCACTGTAGTCACATGAACTATTTAAATTCGTCTTTAGTAGCTTTCTGGGCATCTGAAAAAGTTATTTATCTTGCTGTCAATGCAGGCCTAACTGAGCCATCGGATTTTATCAAAAATATCTTAATTTGTGTCCTGAAGATGAACGAAGGTCTTACAGGTTTGGAATGACATGAGGGTGAGTAATTAATGACAGAATTTCCATTTTGGGGTGAACTAACCCTTTAAATTTTACAGTTCAAAAATCTAGTAGCTATATATATATACATTATATGCCATTCATATATACCATTCATAATTTGCAATAAAGTTAAAAGTCAATTTTGCTGGTCAAAAGTTGATAAAAATCATAATAGAACATGACGTCAATTTGTTCTTTGTGTGGAAGACAGAGACCATAGAGCTTAGTTACTGAAAAATGTTAAAAGCTTCTCATTCTGTTCTTTGTTAATGACAGTGTTTCTGTAAAAGTCTATAAACCATGCAGGCTCATGTTGGATTAAGTGAAATGAATTATTAGAAGTCGTCAAATGTGTGTGTGGGATTATGTGATCAGACATAGACATCTTGAGCATTCATATATGCCGTCTCTCCTAATCTTCCTTTATGAGGTGTGAGTAGATTGAGTGGTTTGTGGTTACAACCAACTCTGGATGGGATAAAAATTGCATGATACAAAAAACAGTCATTAGTGGTGGGAATTCAGTTTGGTTTACGTCTGTTCACACACTCATTTAACTCTGTTATATATAATAAAACCCCTAAGGTTGAGGGATTCCTTTTTACACTCTCTGTATTGTCATGTGCCTTTCTTTATCTTTCTCTGAATATTCTCTGACCAGAGTTCCATTTTGCCATTCCTTCTGATCAGAAACAGCTGCGTAGTCCTCTATTTTTAAAACATTTCCTCTAAAAATAAAAATCTGAAACTCCCCAATGAATCTTTTCTGTGATGACTAGTTTAATCTCGGTCTGCTATGAAAACAATGAAGACTGAATAATTCCCTCTGCTCTTTCATTTCTCCACTGAATCTCACGAGTTCACAATAAACTGACCCCTGTGAAAAGACATATTTTCATAAGGCCACTTGCAGTATGAGGCTCCCTCTGATATTTAGCCACTTAAATGGCTTTGTGCTTGTATCCCAATCCACTGACGAAAAAGTTTATATAATGTTTTTTTTTTTTTTTTTCCACAAGATATGGCCCGTTATGTTTATTTTGGCGCTTGAAAGAAATGTTCACAGGAAAGGGAGGCAGTTAATTTCTTTTAGCAGTCAACATTTATCACAGGGCTAAGCAGGTTTTATAAACAATCAATGTTCTTATACAGTATCTCACAGAAGTGAGTACACCCCTCACATTTTTGTAAATATTCTATTATATCTTTTCATGTAACAACACTGAAGAAATGACACTTTGCTACAATGTAAAGTAGTGAGTGTACAGCTTGTATAACGACATCACAGAGCTGGTGGATGTTAGAGACCTTGCGTTCCTCCACCTTCCGTTTGAGGATGCCCCACAGATGCTCAATAGGGTTTAGGTCTGGAGACATTCTTTAGCAAGGCAGTGGTCGTCTTGGAGGTGTGTTTGGGGTCATTATCATGTTGGAATACTGCCCTGCAGCCCAGTCTCTGAAGGGAGGGGATCATGCTCTGCTCATTCATGGTTCCCTTAATGAACTGTAGCTCCCCAGTGCCGGCAGCACTCATGCAGCCCCAGACCATGACACTCCCACCACCATGCTTGACTGTAGGCAAGACACACTTGTCTTTGTACTCCTCACCTGGTTGCTGCCACACACGCTTGACACCATCTAAACCAAAAAAGTTTATCTTGGTCTCATCAGACCACAGGATATGGTTCCAGTAATCCATGTCCTTGTCTGCTTGTCTTCAGCAAACTGTTTGCGGGCTTTCTTGTGCATCATCTTTAAAAGAGGCTTCCTTCTGGGACGACAGCCATGCAGACCACTTTGATGCAGTGTGCGGCGTATGGTCTGAGCACTGACAGGCTGACGCCCCACCCCTTCAACCTCTGCAGCAATGCTGGCAGCACTCATACGTCTATTTCCCAAACACAACCTCTGGATATGACGCTGAGCACATGCACTCAACTTCTTTGGTCGACCATGGCGAGGCTTGTTCTGAGTGGAACCTGTCCTGTTAAACCACTATATGGTCTTGGCCACCGTGCTGCAGCTCAGTTTCAGGGTCTTGGCAATCTTCTTATAGCCTACGCCATCTTTATGTAGAGCAACAATTCTTTTTTCAGATCCTCAGAGAGTTCTTTGCCATGAGGTGCCATGTTGAACTTCCAGTGACCAGTATGAGAGAGTGAGAGTGATAACACCAAATTTAGCACACCTGCTCCACATTCATGTATTTTTTTACATTTTGAACATATTTTGAAAAGTGGAAGTCAATGGGGTTGAATGTTGTTTCGGACCTACTGACTATCATTGTATGGATGAAAACAGGAAACATTCTATGAAAAAAATTTCTTCCGAGGAAGGAAAAAAAAAATCATTCAGGTTTGCAGTGACATAAAAGTGGATAAATGATGACAGAACTTTAATTTTTTGGGTCAACTTTAAGAGAAAATTTTGGTAACTTAAAAAAACAGTTGCAAAATGCACCTGTTTACCCTTCCACCTGTTTGTTTGTTCTTGAGGAACTTACACGGATGGCACAGAAAAATGCCTGACTAGCTAAAAGTGACCTTCTTGGTCAACAATGCTGTGCAGCAGGCTGGTGTGGGATGCCTGTGGGAGGTCTAGCTGACTTTGACTCATTTTAACCCTGGCTGTGAATACTAATGACGGCAGATGTCCACCCATTATTGTCTCAACTTAAACATCATGTTATAGTTGAGAAACAGGTGCTTAAATTCCTGTTAAAATGATAAAAGCCTGGAAACATAATATAAGTTTGTTATTTGTGACTATGCAACAGGAGAACAGCCATGCTGCTTAACTTATTCAACGAGGAACAACATAATTTTAGAGTGACTTCTATTTGTGAAGTCAAATGAAAGGGTATTGGCTCATGCCAGCTTTGAAGCTCAGGTTTGGGCTTAGTTGGGCTGGGTGTCTGATTAAAGCCAGGCTCCGTTGGTCCAGACCTTCAAATACTACAGGCTGCTGGCTTCAATAAAGTCCTGCCAAAAATGAGCTGCCGCTTTCCTTTCTTGATTGCGGCGCATAACGGTGGTTCCATTTGGAGGACAACGCTGAAAACTCTCTCAAAGTATTTGTAATAGACAATTCTAAGGAAAATAGTAAGCGTAATACATTCAAGAACGTTATGGGCCCAATGACAAATTGGTTTTCTGATGAATGTATTTAGGCATTACAACAACACATTTGACAATGCGTTTTGCCTTTGTAGGCTAATGTATTTCATTGTTATTATAGCATGAGGAATTACATCTCACATTATTTAGTCTATTTTCATAAAATTATATGCTGTGTAAACAAACATTTTTTTTTACATCAGGGTTTTTTAAATGAATTTTGAAGGACGTTATATAAACGTTTACACTTTGTTTTCATTTTTAAACCAAACCTGTCTGTCATAGGATAAAACAATTTCAGTCATAACTTATTCAATTTAATTACTTAATTTAATAGTATTTATTATTATTATTAATAAATTTAATACTTTTTGACAATGTGTAGATAAATGTTGTGCACTCTAAAATGTAATTCAGGGGACCTGTTACCACAACTTAAATAAATTCATGGTTGCAAGTTAAAAATTCTAATTTGTTGATTTAATTAAACCTTTTAAGTTGCAAACATTACTTTGTTGAGTTCTGTGTAACTTAATATTGTGTGTAATTTAAACTCAAATTTCAGCATTTTTTTGTTGTTGTAAAAATTAAGTTGTAGTAACTTAATGAAATTGTCTTGATAACTTTGGGAAATTAGGCAGTTGATTTCTAGATCCCTGCATGCTTTGCATAGGACTGGATAAGGGGAATAAATGTTGTAATTAAGAGTTATTTTATTTGTGTTTTTTAGAGTTAATAAAGACATGTTAGTGTTTAATTTTTTTAAGTTTGACATTTAAAAGAGTTTCTGTAATGTTTAATGTTTTGTGGTTACCATTGTGCTGAAGAGTATTACATGAAGGTAAACACTACATTGACTCTATACGCAATGACTGCGCTAATGCCAGTGATGAGTAATATCTTACTTGCTCATTAAATATACATGCTAAATAAATTACATTTAGCATGTGCTATGATAGCTGCTGTGTATTGTAACTAAAACAGATATGATTAATTGGTTCCATGCCTACAACTAAAGTAGTTGGAGCAACCTAATTTTTTTGAGTAATCAATTTAAAAATTTGTTCATGCTACAAATTAAAGGGGACCTATTACGCCCCTTTTCACAAGATGTAATATAAGTCTCTGGTGTCCCCAGAATGTGTCTGAAGTTTCAGCTCAAAATACTCCACAGATCATTTATTATAGCTTGTCAAATTTGCCCCTATTTGGGTGTTTAACAGCTCGCGCTTTGGTTGCTCAACAACAACAAAGCTGGAGAATCTCACGCAGCCAAAATTTCAGAAATTGTCAGTAACGGTGTTCAGCCTTACATTGTTCAAACCAGAGTCAGACACTGATTTAGAGACTCAGGAAGAAGTTACAACTTATGAATGCATCTGGACGTTTCATTCAACGTATTGACTAGCATGTACCGTCATGTTAATCTTTTGTGGAAATCCAGCGCTGAACTGACCCTCATATGTGAAGCGTCCAGCGTAAAATTATTTGCGTAAATAAATAACACTTTACTGACTTTCTTCAGCACATTTCCTTCATAAATGAAATTCAACCACGGTGGCTCAGATGCTGAGAGTCTATGAAGACTCTTATGTTCGTTGGTACATCCAACAACAGAACATTTATGGGATTTTTTTTTGGCGCAGACATTGTATATCTCCAGCAGCTGCAATGAGGAAACAGAAATGGCGGACTTCTGCAGCTCACCCAAGGCGGTATCTACGCTAATAGGGCAGACCGTCACCAGTCATGGGCGGGGCTTCCTGAAGCCCCACCCATAACTGGTGACAATCTGGAACTGCTTGTTTGGAGAGACTGGTTATGATTTATGGGGATTATAAAAAAAAGGAGTGGGTGGGCGGTGTTAAAACACCATATAAAAGTGAATTCTGGTCCCCTTTTAAGTTCATCTAACTCACTGTGGCTTGTTGGTTGAATGTAATTTCATTAGAGGTTGTCATAACTCAAAAAAAAGTATGCAACCTGTTGCGTTAATTCTTTTTTTGAGCCAATACATTATTTTTTAGTGTGTGTACAACTAAAAAAAACCTTACTACATCGTTCATTTAATTAAGCTGATGTAAAGTTTTAAGATTAAATTACAGGCCTATCTTAACGTTGTATTGATATTGGAAGAAGCTAAGCAATTTAGATCTATTTTAATATGATGACCGGTTACGACCCATGAGATTTCTGTGGGAAAGAAGAACTTGTCCTGCATGGGAAAAGTCAAGTGAATTTTCTAAAAACATGAAACGTTATACACCACAAGAACAACAATTTAGTCATATACTCTTTTATCCAACCATAAAAATAGTCTGAAGCACAAATAGGAGAACAGATAATGTATTACAAACTGTTACATGTGCAAAATTAGAAAGGTATGATCACTGACTAGTTATTTACCACCTATACTGTATGTCATCTCTCTATATATTGCCCTCACATCACATCCTGAAATGAGCATTGTTTCATTCTTAAAAGTTCATGTCGTAATTCAGTAAGCAATATATTTTTTTTGTTTGTTTTACTCATTGTGGTTTTCAAATAGTAAGATCTGGCCTGTCCCAAGTGAACTTCGTACAACTTACACAAGTTATTGTTTTTTTTTTGGTTTTCCTGTCTAGTTAGGGAGGGTTTTGGTCCTGACTAATCACTGTGGTTGAATGGAGGAGTGTGTGTACCGGAAAAGTGATACTGGGTGATGTATGGTCTCTGACACACACACAAAAAATCAGTTTGGGATAAGAGCGTTTTTCCACTGAAAGTCTTATCGTAACACTGAGGGGGCTGCTCTGTTATATAGATCATTATGACTCATACAGTAGCCCTTCATTTTTTTTCTTTTGCTTTGTCCATCAGTTTTGAAGAGCCAAAGGGAGGATGCTGACGTTTCTTTCTCTTTTTGTCTCTTTTGTTCTCTTTTCTTTACAGTGTGACCTTAGAGTTCGCATAGATGGACCACTATGTATTGGCACACTCCAGGTAAGACTGCAATATTAAATTTATTGTGCTATCCTGTGTTAAACAGGTCAAATAAACAACTAACATGTAGCTGTAAACCAATAACATTATCAGCAGATCAAGTAAGACTGGAGCATCAGAGTATTAATAACAGTAATTAATTTGTGTCGCTGTAATTTTAGCGAAAGTACAAGCATCACAGACCGTAGCACTTTGCCAAAAAAGGCTATGTGATTGTCTTGCATGGAGGCTTCACATTGTGTTTGACTATTTACACCTGAAAATACTGTTTAAACATCCAAATTATGGTGCAGAGCCTGGGAGAGATTCATAATTATAAGATAGTAATGAGGGTGACTAAAGAGCCTCATCAGACTGCACAGAAAGACAGACTCAACAGTTAAATTAGTGCTGGGTTTTTTTTAAGGTACTTTTCATGTAAATGGTACAAAACAGGGCTTTAAAAATGTACAGTTAAAAATTAAATTCCCAGGAGGTTTTATATAACCTTCTTTACTCATTTAATTGTATTTTACTAAGACATTAATACTGAATTCTGAATTTTGTCTAAAACAGATTTTTGTGTTTTTGTAATTTTCTACCAATATATTTTAACTAAACATCAACATTAAATTAGAGACAATTAAAATTAGAAAAATTAAAATTAGAAAATTAATATTTATGTAGTATATGTACACTACCATTTAAAAATGTAGAGTCAAAATTTTTTATTTGAAATAAATTATTACTTTTATTCAGAAAGGACACATTAAATTGATCAAAAGTGACAGTGAAGACATTTACAATGTTAGAGATTTATATTTGAAATAAATGCTGTTCTTTGGAACTTTCTATTCATCAAAGAATAATAAAAACAATGTATCACAGTTTCCACAAAAATATTAAAGAGCACAAGCGTTTTCAACATTGGTTATAATAAGAAATGTTTCTAAAATCAGCATATTAGAATGATTTCTGAAGGATCATGTGACACTGAAGACTGGAGTAATGATCACAGGAATGAATTACTTTTCATTACAACGCACAATATCATTCTGTTTATTCTAAGTATTCTGCAGTTTTGTTGTCTGCCGCTTTAAATGCTCAAGCTCCTTAAAGCAGGATGGATTCTGATTGGCTGTCAATGTTTTTATCGTTCATCAGCTGGAAAAAAGTAGTTCTGAAAGTGATTTCAACGATATCTGTGCCGTTATCGCTATAGTTGTACTGTAAACTCTGCTATTTTTTTATATTTAGAACGATTTTTAGAACTATACCTTTACAGTACAGTAAAAACAAAAATACAGTAAAAACAGTAATATTGTGAAATATTATTACTATTTAAAAGAACGCTTTTCTATGTGAATACATGTTAAAATGTCATTTATTCCTGTGATCAAATATTAGAATGATTTCTGAAGGATCATGTGACACTGAAGACTGGAGTAATGATGCTTAAAAAAATTCAGCTGTGATCTCAGGAATAAATTACATTTTAACATATATTCACATAGAAAAGAGTTCTTAAAAATGGTAATAATATTTCACAATATTACTGTTTTTACTGTATTTTTGATCAAATAAATGCAGCCTTGGTGAGCAGACAAAAAAATACAAACAAACAAACATGCACCTATTTCTGTGTAAAGTGCCAACAGTCTAATTCCTCATTTACTCTAAAAGAGCAGTCTGTCTTCCTCTAAGTGAGACAGACTGAGACTCTACATTCCTTTACACCCACGTGAATGACTGGCTCTGAGTGCCGTCTACCTTCAGCCCAGATTACTACTGAAAAACATTTTACTGACCCAAGCTTTCTGCCCAACCATCCTGCCACTCTGATTCTGTGTTGTTTCTGTTTCATTACAATTTATTTCTTCTTTTTGGGATGAAAGACAAAAAACAGCCAATATGTCCTGGCAATTTGGCAATAATTTACGGGTAAAATTTCCCCAATGCCTAGAAGTGGTTTTACGAGGACGAGAGAGAATGAGGGAATGTCAGGAGTAGGATGGCATTCTATAAATAATTCTTTCTTTGTGAAAGGTTATAATTTCTATTATGATTGTCTCAAATGCAGTCATCCATCACCTTGTCAGTGAATAATAATGCATATGTTGGATCAGAATGTCTGATCTTGTGTGACAGTTTGATGAGGAGATATTAAATTTTAGGTTGTTACGATGTCTGTGGTTGCACAGTAAGATATAGCATGATTCTGCTGTTCGGAAATTTCCAGCCTGTCTGTAAAAATAGTTCTCTCTGCACACGAGGTTATGGTACAGTTTAAATGTAGGGAGAAATCCCAATATAATTACACTCTTTTAAACAACATCATAAGCTATGGTTCAGTGCTTCCCTTTATAGGGATTTTAAAAAATGAAGGTGGGTTCAGACTGGTTTTAACTTGCGGTCTCTCTCTTTCGTTTTCTTTCTTTCAGTACCACACAATAAGTGATCCATAGAGCGTCCGTGGATGAAATGGTTACAAGTTCCTTCAATGAAAGGCAAGCCACTACCGATGAGATGGCTTTAGTAAGCAATGCACTGGCTGCTTACTCCTTCATAGCAGGTAAAAACAATTTTGGTACACTACTACCAGTTGCGGCCTTTGCTATGCTATTGCCTTGCAACAGAAGGGGCCTCCACTTGCGTTCGAAAAAGAGCCCCGCCCCCCGCCATCACGGAAATTAACAGGGTTTGGTGCCTGAACCGAAATTAATACAAATGCTTCCAAAAAACACGATACGGTGCAAAAAAGGTCTCAGTATAAGTTCTTGTTTTTCATATTTATAAGCAATATGACATAAGCAAAAGTGCCGTTTTCCCAAATATCAGCACGTTTGCAAATGTAATATTAATTATATAAAACAATTCAATAAACAATAAGTTAATAGGCTATTAGGTGACGTACATTTTTGACACAATATTGTTAATATTGTCTGTTTTTCCTCTATTTTGCCAACGAAAATAGTTCCAGACTGTAGAGCCACTGAACGTCTCTGAGCAACACAGTTTCAGTTTCGGAATGAATCGTTCTACTGAATGACTCAATGACTCACTCAGTCACTTCTGCTTTGTCCCTGAATGAATTAGCTGTTTTTAACAAATCATTTGACTGAATGATTCAACGACTAACTTGTTACGACAATGCTTTTGCGCTACCTACTGGCAGTTTTAGCATTTCATTTTAGCTGAAGGACTGAGGGACGAAGATTGAATGCCATTTATGTTTTCAGTCGTGAATTTAACAATAGTTCTGGTTAAAGAGATAGAATGTGTTTATAAATAGATAACATTGTAAATATGTAAGGGATAATGTACATCCAGCCGGTTGTTATCTCAGAATAAACCCCGACAGGGTGATCAGGACCCCGACGCGAAGCGGAGGCTACTTACCACATAAGTAAATAATTAGACACGAAATATTGATCTGTTTCGAAATATTTTATTAGCTCTTTAAATGCAAAGCTTCCGCGGAGAGAGCAGTTGCTAGTGTGGCAAGTTGAAACTAATGTTAGATGGACATTTAAGAGATAATATACAGTCATACCACTTATTAAACAGCATTTTGCCACATAAATAATTATGGGGATAAGAGATATTGATCTGAGATGAAACTGTTTTAAAAACCTACCTGTTTGTTATCTTATAATCCATTACAGTGTACAAAACAATAGTCGCAAAATGGCAGCAGCTGCATTTGTATGAAACAAGAGAGTGAGTCCACGATACTGGATGACATATCCATATATATATATATAAATAACATATAAATAACTGTACACAAAATATTGATTGTTTTATTGATGAGTTTTAATATTTTATTAGCTCACCAAATGCAATAAAACGTTTAGTGCTGCAGACTTCAGTTACCCAAATGAGCCTGTGTTATCCGTTTTCAGCAGTTGTTATCGGGGAATAACATTCTGGTGGATGGCACGATTGACCAATCAGAATCAAGTATTTCACAGAGCCATGTAATAAAACAGATAAAGTAATTGCAGTTGCATTATATGCAATGTTTTTGTCTTTTTTCCTCTGGTGGTAGGGTGGCCTTCAGGTGTTTCTTTGAAATGTTGCTGACTACTGGTACCCTAACCCCCCCCCATCCCATGTCTGTTGCTCTATGCTTGGTTGCACCACATGACTGATTTGGCGGGAAATAGTTTTTTCAAATGTTCATTATATTTCAACAAAATAAATGTAGAAATTAAACTACATTAAGATTATGCCAAACTCTTTTTAAGAATTTAAATCATTTTAAATGACTTTTTTTCCCTCTATTATAGACAGTTGCAAACACTCAATTTTTTTGACTTAATTCCTTTAAAAATATAAAAATCATTTTTAATTAAGAAATGAAAACGATAATAGAGGTGTAAACTACATTTTTTAAATGTATTTTTGACTTTAATCGATGCAAACTTTTCTAACCTCCTGAACTTTTCTGCAGATCACCCGGAACGGGCGGCACTGTATTTTGTGTGTGGAGTGTGTTTGGGACTGGTTCTCACTCTCATCGCGTTAGTGGTGCAGATCTCCTGTCGAACTGACTGCAAAAGGCAAAAACAAGCACCCAGGAAACCAGGAAAGACTGCGGAGAGCACCAGTGACACGAGCGACAGCGATTCGGACTGGGACAATACCTCCGATCTGTCAGCACGCCGCCACCGGCGCTTTGAACGGACGCTCGGTAACGTGTTTACCTCAGCCGAAGAGCTGGAACGCGCGCAGCGACTGGAGGAACGCGAGCGGATTATACGGGAGATATGGATGAACGGACAGCCAGACATGCCGGGCACACGCAGCCTGAACCGCTACTATTGAAGTCTTTGTAGATTTAACGAAATATTGAACAATACAATAGCTATTACTTTTTTGGGGATACATTAAGGGACTAAGACATGAGCAAAGCCAACACTTACAAGACGTCAAGGAACATTTCTCCTGGTGGCACTGGCGCTCGTGTTTTTAAAGGTGCACTCAGTATATTTTTTGTTTATGTTGCTGCGCCGATAGTTACACTAACCACATGATACTGACACTTATACTGACATCTAGTGGCGTGGATGAAAAAGCAACATTTTTAGTTATTGATTATTGAATTACTCATTTGGAGCAAATTTATCAAATCTACATTCTGCCCAGCTCCAAGTAAAAATAAAACAAAACAGCTGTTTTTAAGTTACTGATGTGACTGTTGACTTTGTGCTATTCGTTTCTTAATGAGTGAAATTACTGAGTGCACCTTTAATGAAAACTTGTTTTAATGAAGACTTCACCAATATAAGGTGAATATAAAACAGGTGGAGAAAAATAAAATGCTTGAGCTTTGAATATGCTTGCCTTGAAATACTGTATTTTTAATTAGAATTAATTTTGTCGGAAATTAGGTCAATTCAGACACCTTTTTATCAAGATCTTAACCTTTTTAGTTGGCTGTAATATTTTTTATTTAAGCAAAATGACTATTCTGTTACAAACACTTTTATTATACAAAAGCTTTGTCTTGGAGCTCAGGGTTTTCATGACCTCTGTGAAGGATTTCTTCTCATTTCTGAGATATTTTGTCAACTTACAAAACAAAATGATTGTCTGTGCCTGCATTTTCAAAAAATTCACTGTAGATACTTGGAGAACTTGCAGACATCTTTCAAAATCTTTTCATTTTACAGCATATAGTCCTTTTTCAAGCAAGTATTAAATATGCATGGAAGACAATCACCTCTATTTGTACTATATTTTTCACAGGGTAGTATGAATTTTCAACCTGGTGCTATAGTTAAAATCCATCCGTGCATGAGCACAGTTCCAACTATGGTCCAGAAATGTCAGATATGTCATCAAATATGTCCCTGTCCGTATTTTACCCTTTGGTGTTCAACATATGCAGCATTTTAATGATGTAACAAAGAGGCTCACATGCTTCCACTATCTCATTCCACACTGATTCAGTACAAGTGTTTCAAAAATATTTTCATTTTATAGAAATATATGGATTTATTAGAAACTTTATTTGTGGGGAATTTGCATCTAGTTGTTTTTTTTTTTTAAATGGTTGTTTTGAATGTGTATGAGGAGGAGTTTAATGTGCCAAAAGTTTGTCTGTGGATCCAGTCACTACATCTTTCCATAAAATAAAACCTGAAGCTTTAAAAACATTTTTTTCTGAATGTCTCACAAACCCTTACTGAATGTATTAGCGCCCTCTGCCGTCTAATGAGAACAGGTGTCATAACAGAATCCAATATACATTTGAAAGATTTTTATTCCCATATTAGGACATGTAAATGAGTAGATGGGCAGAAAGAACGGGGAAAGAATATGTAGGCTACCTAATAAGCTTTTATAATCTTAACTGTTTAGATGACTGAACAAAGAAAAAATATGGAAATCTATTAAGTAGCATTGAAAGGGTTAGTTCACCAAAAAATGAAATTCAAAGCTGGCGTTTCGGACATAAACACTGAAGCACTACAGTGCATCAACTGTGTAGGAGTCTGACAAGAAATTGTTGAATAAAGTCATTAATTTTTTTTTCTTTTTTCACACAAAAAGTGTTCTCGTCGCTTCATAACATTAAGGTTAAACCACTGTAGTCACATGGACTACTTTAATGAAGTCTTTACTTCTTCTCTTGAATGTGGTAATTTCATTGCTTTCCATGGGAGATAAAAGATAAGGTCTTAATGGTTTGGAATGACATGAGGGTGAGTAATTAACAAAAATTTCATTTTCGGTTGAACTAATACTTTAATGGTACAAGACCATGATTTATATTAGTATACAAATGAAAACAAAATAGAAAATTCTGAAAATCAAAAAGGCAGATTTTTAGTAGTTTTAAATGTACACTATGAAACTTTTGGCCCTATAGCGGTTAAAGGTGCAATATGTACGATTTCTGTCCACTAGAGGACCTATTCAAAACAAAGGCGTAGCTTGATGACTGCAAGTTTGAGCGTGGAATCTTGGGACGTGGTCTTCACTTCACAGCCGGTGGAAACAATCGGGATAGGACTCAGGAAGAAATCATGTTCATGGATGAGATTATTAACGTTACTGTAGTATGAAGCAGAGCAGGACCGAGTGTTGTGGGAGCTGAACGAGGCCGCTGGAGCGATTGCGCAACACACGCAGCGGAACTTTTATTATGCCTTAATCGCCGGCGCTGCTTCCGCTTATCTGGTCATGAGTATGAGGTAACGCAGCTCTGTTTATCATATTAGACACATTTGAGTGTGTTGAAAATGTTATAACGTTACTCTGTGCGTTCGCTCGGCGGCTGCTGTAAGACACTGTTGCACACTGCAGTAAGATTCTTTTTTAGAATATATTAAATGCTGGATGGCTTGTGTTGATAAATGGCATGCAATTCATTTTAAAACGCATTGTATGATGGAGAAAATTCTGTATTACCATTACTAAAAATAAAGATGCACCTGATTATGCTATGTTAGCTACTTCACAAAATAGTGTTTTTCTCTGAGGCATGGTAAAGCATGGTACTCACAAAAAAAAAAAAAAAAAAACATCAAGAAAATTAGATTTAAACAATAAGACTAAATGTTTTGAGCTATAAAACAACAATTAGTTTTCTGTCTATAAACGTAACCAAACAGTTGTTCCCTTGTCTATTAAAACATGTAATATATTAAAGCATCTTTGGTGTTTCCATGGTTTTTACAAAATAAAACCGGAAACCGAGGGTAACGCGGGTGTGACGCAATTGACAGGCGACTCCTCACACGTCCCGGAGCCTTGGTTAAAATTGCAATTTTCTCATGATTTACAAATAGTTGGAAACATTTGGGATATTGTAAGTACTCAAGAGAACAAAATATATAACACTGGCCTAGTGGTTTTTGGATATTTTACTGCAAAATTTTTACATATTGCACCTTTAAAAAACAAAACTGTGTGCATTCTGCGGAAGAACATTGTTTTGGTTGTGCTTCACCTCTGCGTGACTGTGTGGATGAATATGGTAACCCAACTGCTCATAAACATTGAGGTTTAAGAGATATAAACAATTTAGATGTAAATAATCTCAAGCCTGACTAGCTTATGAGGGCGTTACTGTATACCCATTAATAGACACAGAACCTTGAAAATAAATTTAAGCACGGCGCTACAATAACCATAATTAAATGACTCTTCACAATAGATAATGCTTTACAATGTTAGAGAGCTACATGTGGCAATTTATCTGTTCAATAAAATACCTTACTCACCTGTTGAGTAATAAAAACTCCATCTCGACGTCGCTTTTACAACATTTCACATCCCTGTTCTCACAAGCCATTCTCGTTTTATAACGAGCCATGTCGCTTTGTTCGGCTTTTTTTTATTAACGGGTAATTCCCTTGAGGTTAGAGATTTAAGCGCGCTCCATATCATGTCAAACTTTCTCGCTTGTTGTGACATCTAACCTATACCTCTCCCACTCCATACAAGCGTCAAAGCAGCCAGAGCAACTTTTCACGGCGAGTGCCGTATGTACGCAATTTCCCGCGAAAACCATCCCGTCAGGTCAAAAATATAAACACTTACCACAGTGAATCAGGGTGAGACAAAACATGTTTTGGAAGGACAAATGTATTGATTTTTTTAATTACTTCTGGGGGGACGTTACATAGAGTACCTTTAACAAATATTTTTCAGGACCAAACGCCTTATTTCGACACTTGAACTATAAAATTATATATAAAAAACGTTTTTTCTCCACAGCTAAACTAAAATACAATTATTTTAAAATAGTGTCTTCCATTTACACACATGTACCTGATAAAATGTATATAAAAAAATATAAAATACACATGAAACATAAAATTAGATATTAAAAAAATATACATAAACCATAAAAGTGTATCAAACATTATGGTAAAACAGATGAAAAAAAGAGCAGCAAGTAAAATCTGTAACTTAATAGTAATAAATGTAAACCGGTTTTAATTCACTAAGCTTATAACTAAACGTACCAAACTAGATATATAGATAACCAGCAGCTTATAGTGGTTATAATATGTGCCAATAATAAACAGATAATGTTTACTAGCTTTATCCCAAATAATTCACATGTTTTTATGGTATGCCTGTTTTAATATTAAAAATGTACCTGTCTTCGAGCCCCTGCTAATCGAGGACTTGTACTGTGCATTGTTTTGAGGTCTGGTATTGGAGTTGAGGTATAACATGGGTTCCTGTTTAACAGCTGTTTAGCAGTCAAGATCAGTGCAGCTCCATTCATAATGGGACTGATCACAGCCATCTTCTCTTTATCTAAGGTAGAATCGCCAACACTATAAGAGGAGTGGGGTTCTGCACTGAAGTAAACAGTACTACTGCAGTCTGCGGGACAGGTGTCATACACCCCACCCTTCTCTGGAGACTGCTGTCTGACTTCAGCACCAGAAAACCCCTCTCTGTTTTCAACCGGACAGCTTTCAGATCGTTCACCTGTTTCCACGGAGGGCTGGTTACAACAGTTCCCTCCAGAGTCTGTGTCGGGTGCATCATCATTCCCAAGGAAGACTGAAAGCCCTCTGTCTCCATAAAGGCAGTTGATCTTGTCTGTGTTTCCAGTTTTAAGAGCCAGGTGTATTAACATACGATGATGGTGCCATTCGCCCTCTAGAGGCTGATCAGAACAGCCTCCTGCATGCTTCACAGAAGCAAAATCGGTCACTGAGAAAGTGCCATGATTGTGTGTGGAGGATTCAAGTGTCGTGTCCTTACAGTCTCCATCCGTTGTTCTGTCAATAGTTGTCAAGCTCATTTGGAGTCTCAGACTCTGGAGGATCTCAGTGGATTTTGGATGAAGAAATCGGTAGTAAAGAACAACAAAAATGACACCTAGAAAAATAGAGAACAGAGAACATTATGATTGTCAGCTTTTTAAGTTTGTTATTTTTTTATTAGAAAAAGTGATTTCTAGGAATGCACAATATATTGATATCATATTGGTTATCAGATGATAGAGTCTTTGTTAAAGGGGGCCTATTATGTTTTTGGGCTCTACTAGAATAGGTTTTCATGCTTGAATGTTCAAAAAACAAGTATGACAGTTAATACGCTGTCGTAAATGCTGTGAACTGTCACATGAACAAGCAAATTCAAATTTCCGCCAAAAAAAACGTATTTACGTATTTTGATAACGTATTTAGGTATGTCTAAGTCAGAGTGTCATCTAAAATTAACAACCTCTTAAAGGGATTTTCACACTGTGTTTAACCCCGGGTTATTGTCGTTTTAAACACTGCTTTTAACCCCGGGTAAAGGAACGTTTCACACTTGTAATTTAGAAGCGGGGTTAGCACCGCTTTTTACCCGGGATTATGAAACCCTGCTCCGGAGCAGGGCTAGCACCGCTTTTGCGGTGTTAACCCTGCATTGTGGTGCCAAAGTTGTACAATGTGAAACGATGCAGTGTTAGAATGTTTAGACTATGCTTAGCAAGGGATAACCAATAGCGTGCCTCATATTCACGTGCTTTAGACAGTCACAGAAACACTGCTTGTGAAGAAGAGACCATTTCATTCTTACCTTAATAGTCCAAAATGTCCATTCAGTACTTGATATTACATTCGGCAATACAGGATGCTCAATGCTAGAGCTTGGTAAACAGGTCGCGTGCTGCATTTATCCAATCAATGACACTGACGCTGCAAATATCCAAATAAGAACGTTAACCCGAATGAAGTGTGAAAAGCCCTAAAAAGTATTAAATTTGATTTTTTAAATTTAAGGTCATTAAAAGTCTTAAAAAAGGCTTTTCACACTTGAAATAGTTAACCCTGGCTCATTCTACACCCCAGGTAAATGGAATCCTGGGATATCTTGCTTCACATTTTACACTGCTCATAATTTACCCGTGGTTAACGATTAATCCTGGGTATTTATAAACTGACGTTTCACATTGTACATTCCTAAACCCTTGGTTAACGTTCTTATTTGCGGTGTCAGTGTCATTGATTGGATAAAAGCAGCTCGCGACCTGTTTACCAAACTCTAGCATTGCGCATCCTGTATTGCCGACTGTACTATTGAGTTTATACTGAATGGACATTTTGGACTATAAAGGTAAGAATGAAATGGTCTCTTCTTCACTCAAGTCGTGTTTTCTGTCAGCATTTGAAAACTGGGACTTTGGGACTGTCTAAAGCACGTGAATATGAAACATGCTATTGGTTATCCTTTGCTAAGCATCTAGTCGTAACATTCTAACACCACATCGTTTCACACAAGTTTGGCACCGCAATGCGGGCTTAACACCCCAAAAGCACTGTTTTCTTTTTAATTTATTTATACAAAATAGAATAACATTTTAATAATGGGCATTTTAAGGTTATTGGCCATAACTTGAAAAAAAAAAAATCAATATAAGGCATTTTTTAATATCAGTGCATCTCTAATGTTTACCGATAAAGAAGCTGCATAAGACAGCCACAGGAATACTCATGCTGTCCCATGAAGGCTCCCTGAGAGAGTCTGACGCCAGAAGCAGAAGGAACGTGTTCTCCAGCAACATGAACTACAACAGATAGAAACTCTAGATCAATGATCTTTGAAATCAATAAACAATAAAAAACAAACAATTGTTCATGAGAGAAGATTCACTGTCTAAAATGGTTATCAGCATAAAAGTGAACACAACCTTAAAGCATTTCACACACTTTCAGGACTTGGTCAGGACAGTTTTCCAAATATATTTCACAGTATTCTGCCGATTTCCCCATTCACATCTATTACTGACAGAGCAGCAGTGTTTTATTGTTACTAAAATTAAAATTATTAAAATTTGTTAATTAAAATTATAATATTTCTTATTTTTTAATATTCTTTTTTAAATTAATAAAAATATTAATGAAATTAAAAAATTAGAAACTGCAAAAGTTTAAGTTGAACTGAAATAAAAAAAAGCTAAAAAAATCAATTAATTAAAAAAAAAAGACAAAAACACAAAATTACTAAAAGCTAAAAGTAAAATCAAAACTGAATATATAACAATAAAAGCTAATTCAAACTATTACTAACCCTCTGGTGCTGTTCGCATGTCGATCAAAAATTACAAAAAAAATGTATTTCAATGAAATGTTTGTACTATATTTTAGTTCGATAATGTTTTTTATTTAATATTTTGTATTTTTAGGGGATTTTATGGTACTAAATTATATTTATGCAATAGTTATAATCCATTTTTTCACTTTGTGAGCATGGACCTGAAAATGAAATTTCCAACTTAAACTGTAATAAATCTTGAATGCTTTGGAGCACAGACTTTGTGAGAGTTTGGTCTCGACACTTGGCAGATTATTGATATATATATATATATATATATATATATATATATTTCAAAATCAAAGCCATAAATCTAAACAAGCTGTGGACTATTTAACCTTTTCGAATCATGTCCATAATTTTTTTTTGTGTGTGTGTTCACACAGTCAAAGCTTTACCAAGTTTCGTACCATTCTGATGAAGTAAAAAATTCTAAAAAAACAAAACGTAAACTTTTTTTTGGTCAAAAATGAGCCAACAGCACCAGAGGGTTAACCCCTTAGCATCCCTGTAAAATTTGCCTAAAACACCTAAAAAGGCATACCCAAAGTAAATTGTATGTTCTTGAACCATTTTGAGTTTATGCATGGTTTTGGTCTCTTTTGAAAGGTATGTGTACCGCGGGCAGTACAGTGGAACACTAACAGGTTAATACATACTATAATAAGAAATAAATAAAATAAAATAACACTGCAGTGCAGAGAAACCTACCAAATAGAACCCAGTAATGCGATACCGCGAGGGACCGTCTTTAACATTAAAGAACAGGAAAACGTGCATAGCCCCCAAGATTAAGTTGAAGAGACGCCAGAAACTACGGTTAATGCAGATGTCTGTCTGCTGGGACACTTGCCAGAATGTCATAATGAGCCAGTGGAAACCTGAGCAGGGATTTAAAAAGACAATCACAAAGCAGCCATTTATTAACAAATCATCCTTTTCTAGGTAAGAGTTGGGCAATGACAGATTATCTTAAAGCACTCATGACTGTCATGCAAACTAACTGTGAAGGCTTTTGTGTGTAAGGATTTGTCTACACAAAATCACAAGGCTTGACTCACCCACGACTCCAGAGAACCACCAGTGAAACGCACTGCAGAAGAACATGAGGCTGGCCACCCTGGCACCCAGCATGCCCCCTCTCCATATGAGCTGGCACAGCATTGCAGCAGGAGTCATGTGCAGGTGTCCAGGACGGAGCAGAAAGCATGAACGACTGAACAGGACCAGAAACCAGGACACATTCAGCAGACTCAGCCCGACACATAAAGCCACTGTAAAAAGAGGTTCAGGGAATAAACAGTTTCTTGTGACTCAGGCTATGTTCACACTGTCAGTCCAAATCCGATTATTTGTGTATCCGATTGGAATCTGGTCTAAAATTACTGACATCCACAATGTGTATTGCCACTATTCAGATTCAATTTGTGTTTCCCATGCCACTCTTTTTCCACATGATTTCCGGAATATCTGCATTGGTTTCTATGGCAATGATGTTGCATTGGTAGGTATATGGCAAAAACAACAACAACAACAAGCGCAACATGGATGGGTTTGCATATGTGTTGTCTTATTTTCAACATGAATATGTGTAGACAATGTGTAGACAAAGTGAAATCCGATCAGAACAGTCAGACTGAAACGGATTTCCAGAGATGCGATTTGAATAGGTTTTCAAACCACATATGAATGTAAAATACGAATATGAATATATTCATATGAATGTAAAAAATTGCATTTCATGTGATTTTTTTGCTGTTCACACTTGCTATATCTGATCTGATTTCAAGCGGATATGCACAAAAATTGGATTTGGACTGACAGTCTTGAACGAGGCTTAAAGGAATAGTTCACCCAGGAGCCGTGTGGTTTAGTTTTATTATGGATGGATGCGCTTTTTTTTGGGATTCATAATCTTGCCATTCACTCCGATTATAAAGCTTGGAAGAGCCAGGATGTTTTTTAATATAACTCCGATTTTTGAGTGAACTAACCCTGTATGTTCACATTTGGTAGGTTCGGTGTTAGAAATGACAGTGTGAACACTAAGTGAACCAGGATTAAATGTATCATTTTCTTGTTTGGTCCAGACCAAACAAACCAAGAGAACCAAACTAGTGCGAACACACCCTATGAAAAGCATTTAGTGTCCACACTAAACAGAAGATATTTTAAAGAATGTTGGTAACCAGATAGTTGACGATAGCCAGTGACTTCCATAGTAGGAAAAAAAAATACTATGGAAGTCAATGGCTACCATCAACTGTCTGGTTATCAACATTCTTCAAAATATTTTCTTTTGTGTTTAACAAAAGAAAGAAACTCATACAGGTTTGGAACAACATGAGGGTGAGTAAACGATGACAACATTTTCACTCTTGGGTGAACTATCCCTTTAAGAAACAATGTACATTTCCCTAGGAATAACGGTCAATTTTATAATGGTTACTGTTCTCAAATAAGACATCCTTCATGACGTATGCCTTCGAAATGAGACGCAGCTTAATTCACAATTACATAGTATGTATAATAATTGTTACCATAACACCATTTACATAAGCACACCAGATAGCATTTAATAAACTTTTTTTATTTCTCATTGACTCATTCAATCATAACCACTGACATATTTTATTACTTCCACAGAAAGCGGTTGACATGAAGCTAGTTCTGTTTGTGGGAAGTCACATACCTGGTGACAGAAAGCCAGGGTGAAGGGTGAATAAACTGTAGGTCTGCAGTAGACACTGAGGAAGGCTGAGTGTCAGGGCCTCGATCAGACACAGAGCAGACACATCAGCCTGCTGCATTAGTAATGCACCAAACCTAAGCTGCCCACTTTCAGACTTCATGCAGCTCCATAACCTGCAAATATAAAACAGATACACATCTTAGAAATCAGTAGCCTTTTATATGATAAATAATATTATTGGGTGAACATGCAAAAGTTTTATTTCACCCACAAATTAAAAGAAAGAAAAAAGAAATTACACTACTGTCCAAAAGTTTGGGGTCTGTAAGATTTATTGTTGTTATAAGACGTTTCTTATGCTCACCATAGCAGCATTTATTTAATTAAAAATAATACAGTAAAAACAGTAATACTGTGAAATATTTTTACAATTTAAAATAACTGTTTTCTATTTTATTTTATTTTAAAATGTTATTCCTGTGATGGCAAAGCTGAATTTTCAGCATCATTACTCCAGTCTTCAGTGTCACATGATCCTTCAGAAATCATTCTAATATGATCATTTAATGTTCAAGAAACATTTCTTATTATTATCATTGAAATGGATGTGCTGCTTAATATGTTTGTGAAAATCGCAATACATTTTTTTCAGGATTCTTTGAATAGGATAGAAAGTATGAATATGAATGAATAGAAAGTTAAAAAAAAAAAACAGCATTTATTTGAAATAGAAATCTATTTTGTCTTTTATACTTTACTGTCACTTTTTTTAAGACTATTAAAACATGTTTACCATGACATTTTAATGACAAGCAAGCACTTTCTCCTTTTTTCCATAATCATTATCGTTGTGTTGTTATACTGAAAAATAACATTATTAAAATAAAGTTAACATGATTTGAATATTAGTGTTTTATTTATGCTTAAATAACTTAATATATCATTGTATTATTAATATAGTACAAAATACAGTAATGCAAGTTGAGAATAATAGAAATGACAAAAATAAAAAATAAATAAAAAGGTTACAAACCAAAGAATATGAGGATTTGAGGGAAAAAATCTTTAATTGTCACAATGCAAAAGAAATGTAACGGTCTTAAAAATATGCTTCATTTTATTTATGCAGAATTTTCTTTTTTTATTTATGCAGAATTGTTTTTTTAATGAAATATGGCCTAGATATTTTTTTAAGAATTCACCTGATTATACAGTGTCACTGTCATTACATTGTACAGTAATTTACTACAGTTTCCCACCTTCATTATAACTGAACTAAAGCATCTCTAAATAATACAGCGTTTTGACCTGTGATAGATGCCCAGATGCAGGCAGTGCACAAGGATGAGTGAGGGCTTGCATCTTTCTCCATCAGTAATGTTGTACCACTTCAGACTGAGCAGCTGCACAGCCGTGACAGGCCAACACAGACCCAGTGTCAACCAGGCCAGCAGCTCTTTTCCCGTCCAGAGGTAGTGTGTGAAGCACAGTACAACTGATGACATAAACGACAAAAAAGTCAGACAACAAAGTCCATTTTGATTTTGATTTGTTAGTGCAGTCTTTCTCTTTCTCTGATGCAAAGCAGCTGTGGGACAGAACACGCCCCCTACTCGCCATTCATGAAAAAGGCGCTCAAATGCAGTGAAACCATGGCAGCAATAATGTGCCATAACAAAACAGAACTCATCATAAAACAAGTCCGAACAGGCAAAAACTACATTCACATGCCAGTGCAGTTGCCAAATATGTTTAGTAAGCACAGATAGCGGTTTGGGAACGAATGGTTTAACGGAAAACAACTTACGTGCCGCTTTCTCCAATAAAACAATGACTCCTGAAAAAGAGTAGAGACAAACGTGACTCCACATGACCGCACTTCCCTTTCGATTCTGCATCGTTGCTTGTACTACACTGTCTTATTTTTCCTCAAAGTTTGGGGTATTCAGTTATTCAAGGACAGTACTCTTCTTCTGCGCTAAATGGGGTGCGCTTTGTGTGATTCTTGAGTCTTTCTGATCCGTTTTTGGAGGCTGCCGCTCAGTGTGACGTCACACACCGAGCAAATATGAAACCGTTGAAAACAGCTTCATGTAACTAACAAAATACTACTTGATAAACTAAAATGTAAAACACAACTGAAAAAATATCAGACAAAAAAAAACAAAAAAAAAAAACACGATAAATAATGTAAATCTCAAAATATTTTGAGTTTCATTAATGTTTACACCTATGGTTTACACACGTGACTTCAAAATTATGAGAAAAAGAAAATCATAATTATGAGACAAAATTAGACATCATAATTGTGATATAAAAGGTTGACACTATGAGATAAGTCGAAATTATGACATAATAATCGACCTTTAATGTCATGACTTTTATGCCATGCTTAGTCTCTAATAAATTCGACTTTATGTCATGATTTACCAAAACTACTTGATAAACTAAAACGTAAAACACAACTGAAAAAATCAGACAAAAATCTTAAATATTTTTCATTAATATTTACACACGTGTATAACAAAATTATGAGAGAAAGAAAATCATAATTATGAGATAAAATTAGAAATTATGACATTAAAGTCATAATTGTGATATAAAAAGTCGACATTATGAGACAAAATTATGACATAATCGACCTTTAATGTCATGACTTTTATGTCATAATATTACTTAGTCTCTCATAAATTCGACTTTACGTCATGATTTACCAAAGCATGATTTGTGGTTGGAATTGGCTTTCCTACTATTCATCACATTTACATATAAAATAAATTAACACAACAGTACTGAATGCTTAAATAAACAGATTAAATCACGTCAGAGTCAGCAGACCAACGAGCACATGACTTATCACGTGATCTGCCGTTGCTCTATATAGCCATCAGCGTGCTCTTCTCCTATTGTTTATTTCCGCCCAGTGGAAGTTTTGGGGAGCGAGACACAATCTTCTAAGGGCGTACAACTGCCAGCAGACAAACGACAGGTAAGAGAGGTACATTTACTAAAATCTGCGTTTAAATCATTAAAATGTGTTTGATTTTTCTTTAATTTGCCTTCCAATGAGATATTCAAAAAGGTCATGGTGATACAGCAGCGTATCTTAACTTATACGAAAATTATTATGTGAAACATTTATCATGAAATAACATGACTATCTTTATCTGTGCAAAGGCATTTCCTGGTCTGTTATCAAATATAAGAGCTAAGGCTTACTGGCTTCTTCCTTTAACTTTAAAATATGGATTACCTGTAGGTTTATGTAAATAAGGCCTGCGGTTAAAAACGAAAGCATGAGAAATGGAAACCAGAGCTGCTTTTTTTGAACATGGGAATGCTTCAGTACCTCTAGTTGATATTACACTGCTAGTTTTCTTACAGACACAGTAGTGTTAGGTATCAAACATGAACAGCATCAGACGGTTTATAACTTTGCACATATCTTAAAATGGAAACCCTCAAATGCAACAAACAATATATATATTTTATTCATTCTTCACTACATAGTTGGCTTCTGATAGTGTTAGTATCTCCTGAAGCTAGTTCAAGCCGCTGGTTTTCTGTTAATCAGCAAGTTGTTCCAGTAAATTGCGCTGACTCACGCACACTTGATGTCAGTAAAGGCCTGTTACAGGAAGTGCATCATGAGGATGATATTTGTGACGACATTTCACTATTGCATCTACAGATTTGTCAAGGTTGTTTGTCAGTAATTTTTTTTTTTTTTTTAAATAAATCACTTTAGTTCCTCAACTGCTGCTAAACCAGTCAGAGGCCCCTTTTATAAATAAGATGCCTAAAACCTAAACCTCTTACCCGAGTACTTGGTCAATGCTTGTGTGTCATCTGTTCCATAACCATTAAGTGGTTGAACGTATATCTTAAATGTCTAGAGCTTTCACTTCTGCATGACTGCAGCCTAAAGATGACACTACTTTAGGCAGTCAGTGATCCGTTTCACCTGAAGACTGAAGTGCCTCTGATGTACCACTTGACTCTTTGGTGTTTGAGACTGACATTTAGCAGTGTTTAGAGCGTGTTTAGCCTAAATCTGATTCATTAAATAGGCTGAGATGCACTGCAAGTATTCAGAGCAGTTTGTATCAAAGTATGGTTATAATAAGGGTATTTGGACTGTTATAATTGTGTCTAAAGCCTTTTTTTCCTGTATACAGGTACAATTAATTGTTTTCTGGTTTTCAGAATGTGGCGGCTGGGTTTCCTGTGTGTGATCTCGGCCCTTTCAGTTAGCTGGGCTCGACCTCGCCTCGCTCCCCTGTCCCATGAGATGGTCAATTTCATCAATAAAGCAAATACTACTTGGGTGGTAAGATGGTGTTATACTTTGATGCTCTCTAAATTGCTTTTGTGTGAGGATGACCGAGCTGGTATTGGGAATAACTGGTTACAATACTGCACTTTCTCATGTGCTTCATGCAGTTAATGTTCTTTCTCACCTGTAGGCTGGACACAACTTCCGTGATGTTGACTACAGCTATGTGAAGAGGTTGTGTGGGACTTTTCTGAAAGGACCCAAACTCCCTGTCATGTGAGTGCAATTGAATTTGGTATGGGACAAAAAAACATGAGTGGGGAGGCTAAAAGAGGAAGTGTAACTTGTTAACTTTGCAGTCATGGTGTGCATATGACTTTGTCATGTGGTTCTGTTCTATACGTAGGTTTCTTCATACCTTTTGCTTTCAGTTCTGCCTTCTAGGTCTTGATTTTAACAGATCTTGCTTTGTTTTTAACCAGGGTACAGTATGCTGGTGACCTCAAGCTCCCCAAAAACTTTGATGCCAGAGAGCAGTGGCCCAACTGCCCCACTCTTAAAGAGATCAGAGACCAGGGCTCTTGTGGTTCATGCTGGGTGAGGGTTCTCTCTGGCAGTATGACTTTGAATTGCAATTCGTTTTTGTTTTTACTCATGGTTTTACATGGTTTTACACAGGCATTTGGGGCTGCCGAAGCCATCTCCGACAGAGTATGTATCCACAGCAATGCCAAAGTGAGTGTGGAGATCTCTTCTCAGGATCTGCTTACCTGCTGTGACAGCTGTGGCATGGGGTAAGTTCATAATACTTTAATGTTTGGTGACACATCCTCAGGAAAAACTCCCTGAGATCCAAAAGCGAATGCCAGCGACTTGCCTAAGATGACATGGCAGCTGACTGTGGGGATTTCGCTAACATTGGATGCATCAGTGTCACATTTGCATACACTGTATTCATGATTGGTTGACTGCCAAATTAAAATATTTAACAGAAACCTTAAACATTTATTAAACAGTTAATGGTCATTTCAAATAAGCGTTTCTGCTTATGATAGGGTTTTTTTTTTTTTTTTTTTTTTTTTTTTTTTAAATTCCTGTTAAATTATACAAAATGAACTAATTTTTATTTTTTTTTAAATGGTCCAATCTATTTGATAAGAACAACTTCACAAACAATGTCTAATTCCATCCTGCAGTGACTGTGATCTGATGTTTAGTTAACACCATTGCTTGAATAAAGGCTGAAATGCAGTACTTGACACCTTTTATTTTTATTTAAAAACATGTTTTCGTATCATTTAGATACTAAACCTGTTTTATCATACACTTGCTGCCTTTGTTAATGGTTTCAGAGGGGAAAGTCATACACTAAATGACTGAGGATTACGCACTACCAGACTGACTTGAGTTTATTTGGAACAACGAGACAAAATGTTTTCTAAGATGCCTTTCATTTTAAAGATGTATCCTCTGACTGAATGGAATCATAGTCTGAACTCTGTGCACATCATGCGCTACATGATTTTTGGTGAAATTGGTCTCTTTCAACTGGCTGAAATCCACAATTTTGTTTTTTTTTTTTTTTTTTTTCTTCCCCCAGCAACTAGCATTGATTTGTACGGAGATTGTGTATTCCAGCCTTGATGTTTGTTTTGATGCCGTTTTTGTGCCATGTTTAATGGTTACTAGACGCTACACACAATGCTAAGTCTGTGTTTTAATCTCAGATGTAATGGTGGATACCCTTCTGCTGCTTGGCAATTCTGGAACACAGACGGTCTGGTCAGCGGTGGACTCTATAACTCCCATGTTGGTTAGTGTCTACCTTACTTTTGAGTGAACTGTCTAAATATGGGAGCTTCAACTGTGTATTAACAAGACTTATTTTTAGGCTGTCGTCCATACACCATTGAACCCTGTGAGCATCATGTGAACGGCAGTCGCCCTCCTTGCACCGGAGAGGGTGGTGACACACCTAACTGCGACATGTCCTGTGAACCTGGCTACAGCCCTTCTTACAAGGAGGACAAACACTTTGGTAAAAACCAATGAGTTCAAGTCACATTTCAACTGCATTACTGTAGACACTCATAGTTTTGAAATGACTAAAATAATTTTTTACTTTCAGGGATCTTGCTACTTTTTTTTTTTTTTTTTTTTTTTTTTTTTTTTTAAACCAATAAATTTGCATGTCTCCTAGTCATTATGACTTCCTGTTTAAGGATAAGGATTTTAAACCCATTTTTACTGTTTCTACCTGATAAAATATTTTAAAGTTTGACTTTGTTTTTTGTTTTTTTTGTTTTTTTGTTTTGTTTGTTAAATGTATGTTCCTTACAAAAATGCCCATGGTGTTTGTAGATTAGTTTACATGACTTTTTCCAGGTATAGAAATTGTCTTCCTCATATTTACAGGTTTGCCAAGACCTTGGAAACCCTGGTTATTTAAAGAGAAATTGTTGTTGAGGGAGTCAATTAAAAGATGTCTTGTTTTATCTTATTTAAAGGATTACATAATCTTGAAGGCCCTTTAGAAGTTTGCTGAGCCCCTCTTAGTGTGCCTGGACCTCCTTGTTGAGAACCGCTTGTTTAGAGTTGGGATGGTTTTGAAAGCTGCAAAATGTCTAGTCATGGTTTGAACTGTTGTTTGTCATTATAGGAAAGACGTCCTATAGTGTCCCATCTAATCAGAATGAAATTATGAAAGAACTCTTCAAGAATGGCCCAGTAGAGGGAGCCTTCACTGTGTATGAGGACTTCCTGCTGTATAAATCTGGTTGGTTTCAATCTATTCATGAGTCTGTCTAAAGCACTAATGCAGTATGGAATAGTTAAAGAGTTTATTTTTGTTTTAAATAGGTGTGTATCAGCACATTAGTGGATCTGCATTAGGTGGTCATGCTATTAAAATCCTGGGCTGGGGAGAGGAGAATGGCACCCCCTACTGGCTTGCTGCTAACTCCTGGAATACTGACTGGGGTGATAATGGTGAGGGTCATATATTTAGTATGAAGACTTGTTCCTTTTTATTGTCTGAATTGTTACCCATACGATTTTACACAATGTGCAGGCGTTTGCTTCATCTGCCCTATTTTTCTTTTGTCACTTCAGGATATTTCAAGATTCTCAGAGGTGAGGACCATTGTGGCATTGAATCTGAAATTGTAGCTGGAATCCCAATGTAATCACAATGGCATGAAGAGAGCTGAAATGAGCACACTATTCAGAACGAATGTCTTCAGCTTAAGCTGACTGCCATCCTCTGTGGCCATGATACGTTAAGTATTGTTAATCAATGACTGAGTTTTATTAAGAGTCTTTAGACCGGTATTCCCGATCAGGGCTTGTTTTAAATTTTTTTTTTTTTTTTTTTTTTTTTTTTTTTTAAATTGGAGTGACATTTTCATGCACCATGAAATGTGTAGTCCAGGTCATTGGAGTCAGTTTTAGACCACTGTCTATAAAGTTTTAGCACAACTTGATGCCTCGAAGCCACCTTTTTCCTCCATGTTTGACCTTTTTTAAAATTCTTATTAGGTTGAATGATTTTTACTTTTGTGTTAATGGATTTTGTCTAAAGTGTAATAATAAATATTAAAACCAAAGTATGTTTTGTCATTACTGCTGCTCACTTGCAACATCTCTTTCCTGTAAATGATTCTTTCCACCTAGGTAGAAAATGCAAATGGGAGTATCAGACAGAGGCACGAGTGGGGTTTCTCACATTGTACAGTAATTCAGAAAGCTGAGGCTTGATGGTTAAGAGATCTATTGAAAATTGGGTATGAGGTGAGCTTTTGTGTCTCTGGAAGTGCAATACAGAGATGCACTATTTAACTTTAGCTTAAAATTAACTTTGTAAAGCAGTAACACACAATTAAATTGTTCACTTGTGGCAACAAAATTTAGCAGTCTCCCATTTAGATCCATCCAAATCCTCTTGCACTGAAGCAGAAAAATGAATTATTTTCATCAGTCATGAAGCTCAAAATGTACTTCCCACCTCTAATTGAACGGTTTATTTCAAAGGTGTTTAAGTTCAACATAAAAATATGCCTATAATTGGGTACAAAACCCTAATAATGGTTACAAGATCTTAGCTGCGACTAGACTTTTGCATTAAATTCTTGGTGAATTAAAGCTTTACTTCCTGGGTTTGCATAGTTTGAACAGCAAAAAGGAAAAATTTGAGTAGTTACCAATTCAGATGATTGTGTTTCTGGATTCCACAACTCAGTGGAGACTCTGAGAAATGTCTGTACAGTTCAGTGGTTTCGCAATAAACTCTGTACAATGATTCTAATATCATTAACACATGCTTTTGGACTTTCAAAACTTTTAGTATCCAGAAATAAATTAAGCCTCAGTCACAGTACTGTATATGCAGCAGGTGAGTGGTTTCCAACGTATGGCTGTTTTGTATCCGTTTGAGAGACGTGTCTTTAATAATAATAATAAAGGTCTCTAAAGTTCGACTTCATGCTTAATTTGGCATTACATCTCTGGTTGCTCTTGATGGACTGGCATGTTCTGTTCCTGATGATCATCTTGCAGCTGTTCTTCAAACTTTTCAGGTATCTCATTCTCATGTTCAGACTCTTGGTTGGTCTCTGCATCTTGCTGGTGAGTTTCAGAATCTCCATCCTCTGATGCTGTATGTGTTCGCTCTTGTTTTAAGGCCTCGTCAGCTGGTGGATCAGGGGAAACAATGTTGTTTTCTTGCTGATGGTCAGTTGTGGATGATAACAGCTCTGAAGGAGCCAGTAGTCCATCCTGGTTCAGATCTTGAGCTTGTAGCATGTAGTCCACCAAAGATACAACCTAAAATGTAAATGAGTTCAAGTTGTAAAAGAACTCGAGATTACTTTGAATGTTCTGACAAAACTAAACAGCACTCACGGAATCTGTTGACTTTGGCATGATTTCATGATAAGTCAGGAAATCTGTCAGAAGTTGCATCAGTTCAAGTCCATCCATCTGCCCACTTCTATCATAGTCATACAAGGAGAAAAGGAAGAACACTTCTGCGACAAGAAGAGAACATATCATTAATAAGCTTATAAAAACCTAAGAGTATGTGTATGTGAAACCTTATATATATATATATATATATATATATACACACACACACACGATTACAAACAAAATCTCTATTACTATTATTTATTTAATATATACATTTATACATTTCATGGCAAGGCACAAAATACTAGGTAGTAACTGATTACAGGAAATATGGATTACATAATCAGATTCGTAGTGAATCGTAGTAAATTATTCATAATTCATTGATTCTACCTACTACAAGATAAACAGATTTTTACTTTGATTGTTTTTATTTTAAAATAATTTAATTTAATTTAAAATTATGTTTAATTACTTAACAGCTTTTTATTAAACTCACGAATCCCAGTCTGAAAAAAAACCCCTGACGTAATGTAATATTTAATGCACTTCATGTTTTTAAAAAAGAATGGAATATATTTTCTTTCTCTTTGTATTTTTACATCAGTATGGTACAGGATTATCCTATTCAAATCAATGTAATAAACGTGTTAGGTCAAAAGTAATCTAAAAGTAATCAAAAAGTAGTCAGATTATATTACCTTAAAGGTGCAGTGTGTAAATTTTAGCAGCATCTAGCGGTGAGGTTGCGAACTGCAACATAGAGAAGCTACGGTGGCCAATACAGGACAAATATGTCGTCTGAGACAGCAGAGAGTAGCCAGTCAAGCAAACGCGCTCTGTTTAGGGCTACTGTAGAAACATGCTGGCGCAAAATGGCGACTTAACATGTGAGGTGTCTGTAAATAAAAATGGTTCATTCGAAGGTAATAAAAACATAATGGTTCATTATGTCAGGTCTTTGTACAACAATGAAGTTATGTATAATATTATATTGCATTTCTGTCAATAGATCCTCCTAAAATTTACACGTGTAATGTAATAGATTACGTTACTAACTCCAATTTTTGTCATGTAATTTGGAATCGGTAACTGATTACAATTTGTAAGTAATCTACTCAACAAAGAGTATGCAAAATAGAAAAGCACAAAAGAGTAGTGGAAATAAAAGCAGTTGATTGAGAGAGCATGTTAATAATGAAGTATTAACCTTGTTCCCTGGTGTTCATCTCTGGGCTGGTCTCTCCTTCCTTCAGGCTGTCCTTAATGTAGCTTTGCAGGAGCCTGTCATACAGAATCAAAGATCATTGGCCACTTTAGTTCTGCCTTAAATGATTACAGTATTTATATAGGAAAATGAGCTCATACAGTATTTTTCCATGTTGAGACATTGTAAAATGTACACTTTAAAGATGCATTGTATAAAAAACTGCATAACTTCTCTAAAATATTTTCTGACATTTTTTAAATAAGCTAGAAAGCACAACAAACATTTTGTTTTAGTCACCTTTTTTTTTTTTTAGCTATCGCTTGTTCAGTATGTCAGTGTCAGCTGTGGAAATTTCAGCATTATCTCTCATGTGAAAATGGACTCTGAACCTTGTGGCAACTGTACTACCTTGTTTGATCAGGTGGTTTTAAAGACAGTAAAGCAAGATCAGAGAGATGTATTCAAAAGAGATAACCTGCGGTTTTCTTCGCTGGACCCAAAAGGATTAGGAAGGTCTGGTGCAAGGATGTCGTCGCTAGGAAAACAGAACAAAACATCAACATCAGAAGAAAAATGCGTCAAGTTTTTTCCCCAGTGTTAAGAAAAAATGTACAAATGCTTCTTAATGCCAAGATACTGATTCTTGACATATTCTACAGTATAGAGCATCTGCTCTATACATTAATTAATTTAGTTGGATGAATATAAAATAATTAAAAATAATAATTCATTTGATTTGTCTGTCATTATTTAATTATTGTTACATTTACATAGAATATTTGATTTAGCATTTTACTTTGACATTTTCCAATATATAATGATAATAACAATACTAATAACAATAATAATTTTAAGTCTTTTTTCTTATAACATCTAAATGACCAAATGGTACCATTTATAGTGTTTCACAATAGGCTATATATTTAATATCACCATGCTGTACATGCTAGTGTAAAGCCTAAGGGTGTGTGTGAATGGTGGGGGATGTACTGCAGTATAGTATGGTATAGTACAGTATACTAGCATAGCGTTATTGCGGCCTACCTAAGTGTTTTCTGGGCTTGTGGAGCACACAGACTCAGTGAAGGGAGGATGAACAAAAACAGAAGCCGTGTTGTGATCATATTAACTGCTCCACCGGATCGCTTTGGCACACCTGTCACCAAAACAAGTCCAGACGACCAAAGAAACGATTCATGAATCATTAGAGAATCAAATACGCCCTTTACGGGGAATCAATCACTCACATCAAGAATGATACAGCAACTACTAAATGTAGGCTACTGTTTGAATCAAACATCATATGATTCTTTCGGTTATAAAGAGTATGACAGTTGACCTTACACTGCGACAATGAAGTGTTCTTCTTCTCTTTTAGTTGCATTATGTTAATGGATGCTATAGTATAGTAATGTAATGACAACCGAGGCAAACAGTAAGGATGTAACAGAAAAGCTAGAAGTAAAATGCGACTGTACCTCTCGCAGCGGCGGTTAGCGGTCGCTCCATGATGAAACCCACCCCGGCTGATGAGAGCAGCACAGCCCCGTATGTTTGCATCAGTGACAGGC